>CM056604.1:33327698-33760601 GCA_029721355.1 Tegillarca granosa | reverse complement strand
TTTATAAGATTTATTTTGTATATTTTGTTTAATATTAGATAAAAAAATGCAAATAAAGTTTAAATCGAGCACATGAAAGATAGTTAAAGATGTGTATTCCATTTTACATTTCACTTAGTGAGAGGCTTTTCGTTATTGCTTCTGATTAAAATAACCAAAAGTCCTTATAAACTGTAATTTAGATCTTGAGATGTCACTTAATTTATTTATTATAACAATAAAATAATTTCATGCAGGTATAAACTCGAAAATACATGTAAAATACTGGTAGTTAAAATTACGACCCATCACTATTACCATGCATCCGATCATCCTTGACATTTTTTTATGCCCTAAAATCAAGGCTGGTCACATGATTTAGGTCGATACTAAAATCCATATTGGCAATAAATGAATACGTCAGTGAACTGATGTATTGGAGTGTCACTCAAATACACTAACTTTTTGTTAGCATTAAAATAAATAAATATAATTCCAAATGATTTTTTTAAACCTAAAACAGTTAAATAAATATTCTTTTTACAAATAATTGGGCTATACTCCAGTACATGTATTTCACTTTTGTGCAATGTTTGATCATAATTATATTTGAATGAAATGCAGATTTCCTGTAAAATAATCTGGCAGCATTAAATATCCTCACTTATTGGCAGGTTTCTACTTAATTAAAGTTTGTTGCATTTTTCATGCAACAAAATTAGTATAGTCCATCTCAAATTATTTTACTAAAAAACATTATCATTGTTTAAATTGTAATGATAATAATGGTTGTGCATAGTGAGACAACATTTGAAAAATCAAGATTATAATAATAATAATAATAATATTAATAATAGATTTTTACTACTAATTTTTTCTAGAATGCTGTAACAGGATTGTTTCCAGCTAGTGAGAATAACAGCCATGCCTGGGTCAGAGATAATGTTTATTCCATTATGGCTGTATGGGGCCTTTGTATGGCATATAGGAAGACGGCAGATCTGGATGAAGACAGGGCTAAAGCATATGAATTAGAACAGGTGTTGTATATTTGGATAAAACATATAAATTCTTCTTAACTACCCGTACCTAGGTTTGTACAGTACTTTTTTTGACTACCGGGAATGATGAAACATAACTATTAAATTTTTCTTCATAATAATAATAATAATAATAATAATAATTTATAATAATTACCTTTACTTATGGAACTTTCCCAGACTATTGAAGAAACAGTTTTAAAAATAGACAAGCTATTAAAACATTAGATATGTATAAGCTGACAATATAAAAAAAAAAAAAAAAAAAAAAAAAAAAAAAAAGACATTTATTGTAGAGGATTTCAAAATGCCTACTTATATTTCATATTACAATTTGAGAACACCAGAATGGAAGAGATAATAAAAGAGAGTATACCTGTCTGCATCAGCTGGAAGTACTAAAGAATCTACTGGTGTTGAACCCATTCCTATCATGTACCCATACCTTGTTGCCCATTGTCAAAGTGAGTTATTGTTTTCTTGTGACTCAAAATCAGCCTTTATTGTGTCAAATATTATGATGTTTTCCAAATTAAAAAAAAGCAAGATTGGAAAAATAGGTACAAGGCAGGAACAACTACAACACTAGTAGTAATCAAAATAAGGATCCAAATAATAATAATAATATGAGACATATAAATTATGTTTTTGACATGAATATTTTTGTGTTGTTACAAATATGTTTTTATGATTTTAGAGAGTTGTAAAGTTGATGAGAGGACTGTTACAATGCATGATGATGCAGATAGATAAATTAGAAAAGTTTAAGAAGACGCAGAGTACACGAGATTCTCTACATGCTAAGTACTGCAGTAGGACATGTAAAGCTGTGGTGGGGGATGACAAGTGGGGGCATCTACAGATTGATGCTACATCACTTTATCTGCTAACATTAGCACAGATGACAGCCTCGGTAGGTATATGAGATTCTCTACAAGCTAAGTCAGTAAGACGTGTAAAGCTGTTGAGGGGATGACAAGTGTGGACATTGACAGATTGATGTTACACTTATATCTGTTAACATTAGCACAGATGACAGCCTCGGGTAAGTACATGAGATTCTCTACAAGCTAAATCAGTAAGACGTGTAAAGCTGTTGAGGGGATGACAAGTGGGGACATTGACAGATTGATGCTACACTTATATCTGTTAACATTAGCACAGATGACAGCCTCCGGTGAGTAAACAGTCAGAAAATATATCAAAGCATAAATTTTAGTGAATTTGGATTTTTTAAAAGAGTGTTCCTATTTTGAAAAAAATATTGACTACATATATGACTGTTTAAATTTTAATTCAAGAAAAGTTTGAAGCACATATACACACATATACATAATTGTCGAGCCTGGCATCGCCATAAGGCGAGATTTAGGTGTTATTTTCTGGTGTCGTAGGTGGCAGTGGTGGCGTGTCAGAATGTGAAAGTTTATGTTAAAGTTATGTATTTTCTACTCAGTCAGGTGAGACATTTAAATCGGTGGAATTCTTGTTTTAAAACTTTGTTTAAAAATTAATAATGTTCACACTGATAACAACACCAAAAATATGTGAAATAATAAATTTAATATTTAGGGAATATGTTGTAGTTTCCTGTATAAAATTTAAAAAAAAAAAAAGAAATTTTATCTGTTATTAAAAAATCTGCAACATTTTTATTGTTCTATAAAATAAACTTGCCTATTGACCTTAAGATAAAATACATGCGATTCTTTACATGATGCTTTGTCTATAAGTTATTGCATTTATTGGTAACATGTTTGTATTTTAGCATGGCTGTAGACAAGTTATCAAGTATTTATAAACATGCATCATGTGCATTCTGAATATATACATGTATATATATATATTTTTTTAATAATATCTGAGAAGTTTGATTGTTATGAGTTTATTTTCAGGTTTACAAGTGGTTTATACTTTGGATGAAGTTGCTTTTGTACAGAACTTAGTATTCTACATAGAGTCAGCTTATAGAACACCTGTAAGTGAGCTCCCTTTAACAAATTACATGTTCTTTTGATTTTACTATCAATCATATTATTGCTCAATACACGTGTTTCAAAATCTATTACTCTATGAAAAATATGATATAAAATTTATAGTCTTAAAATCACCTGTAGAATAATTAGTTATGAATAAGTTTCTTTGCTTTCACTAAAACCATTTTAATTTTTTTGCAAATCCTGATCAAATATATTAGCTGATATTCAGTGATAAAATATGCATTTAATTTTGCTGTGATTCTACACAATAATAATATGATTTATTGTATTTTGAATGTAGGATTATGGAATATGGGAAAGAGGAGATAAAACCAATCACGGTTTACCTGAATTAAACTCCAGCTCTATAGGCATGGCAAAGGTACAGAAAGATTTACTTTAATGATAAATTTTAATTATTCACGTTGTGAAACTAACTGTTTTAATGCCACAATAGCACTTGCTATTGTACTGTCTTTAGATTACAAATTAGCATAATTTTATAATAATGAAATTCCTGCCAACAGTAAACCAAGTACAGGATGTGATGACTTATTAATTTACTGGTAGTTAGTTAGTGGGTTTTTTATTTATTTATTTATTTATTTATTTATTTATTTATTTATTTATTTATTCATTCATTTATTTATTTATTATTATTTTTTTTTTGTATAGCATCCATAAATATTATTTTAAAAAATAATATAATTAAATAATTAAACTGTCTTGGTTCATGATAGTTCCAGTTTCGGCAGTGTTTTTATTAATTATTTTTAATTTTTTAAAATTAAATGTTTCTCCTCAGTAATTGATAAATATTTGGTACCATTCCATTTTAAAATAGACATTAATATTAAATTAAAAAGGTACCACATTTGTACCCACCAGCAGATTGAAAGCTTGACAGTATTATTCATAAATAAACAGTAAATTTAAGATTTTAGTGTCTTTCTTTTATCTTCCAATGCATTGGCATTTTATCAATAAATTTCACAGGCAGCATTAGAAGCTATAAATGAATTAGATCTACTAGCAGCTAGAGGTGGTCCTTCATCAGTAATCCATGTGTTACCTGATGAAGCTCAACAGTGCCAGGTAAGTCTCCAGTTAAAGTTGATCTAACTTAATTTTATTACCTGTTATTCTCTTTTTATAAGTTGTATATAATTTTAGAGAAGAAATATTTGACAGTTTTTTGCCGTTAAATTAATGATGTTTACGATAGTAAAATATTTGTGAGACATGTTATTTAATTAGTTTACCTAATTACTAAAATGATTTCATAATAAGCATTATTATTTCAATAATTTTTTAATACATGTTGTATTACCTTAAAATAAAAAGTTTAAAATTTCTATACACCATTTTTAAGGTAACCTTAATCTAGATTGTCCTCTTTCAGTTTTGGGCTGCTTTATTTAAGTGGTTTTTATGCCCTAGTCAAGGCTTTTTTGTTTTTTTTTTTTTTTTTTGTTTTGTTTTGTTTTGTTTTGTTTTGTTTTTTTTTTTTCATGTACATAAGTCAATCTGTTATGAGGTGATGAAGGAATTAAAATGCCCTGATAATACTTTTGGAAAATAAACTAATAAACTTTCACGCACTTGGATTTGTCAAAGTGGGATATGAATATACATGATTAGAGGAACTGTGAATCATAAGTCAGCTTTTGGAACACTTTGCCACCAAGGCGCCCACCTTTAATTTTTTTTTTTTATATAGATATTAAAATTATTACCAATGGTTTTGTTTCAGGCAATTTTGCATTCCATGTTACCAAGAGAATCAAGTTCAAAGGTATGTTTTTCCAAACATTTAAACATTTAACTATTTTATAAAAAGTGTCATTTTTTGTATATTTATCCATTGTTGATTTGAATATGCAGAGAGCATTAAATGTGTTGAAAAAACCATATTTTAAAATAGTTTAGAACATTTGTTTTTATGAGAGGGTTTAAACTTGCAAAGGATATAGATTTCTTGCAATATGAAAATCACTTATTTGTTAAATAAGCAATGGGCCGATAACACTATCGAGTTGTCGCCCCCTGATCTGCTAGAGGGCTACTACTTCCAGGGAGTTCACAGCTGTAAACAACTTGGTTGCTACTATCATGTATCTATTAAATGCCCGGTGTATTAGTTTAATTGCAGCGATTCTTTTTTGTAAAAAGTTATACATAGACTGGACTGTTGTTTAAAATACATCTTTTACTTAAAATTAATTATCTTTACTTGTCATTAAAATTGCCAGAGAGATACAATATGTAATATTAAACATGAAAACAGTTAAAAATTATAAATTTAAAAATACACTTTACTAATAAAAGAAAATATTACTTAATTCAATAAGTTTAAAAAGAAACGACTATATACAATTAATTTTTGTATTATGATTTGATTTATTTATTTTCGTTTTATTATTATTATTATAATTATTTTTTTTAAGTTTATGTAAACCCTTGTCAGCACAAGCTATATGTCTAAAACGATATGCAAAAATTATTATAATCACAGTATTTGAAAACATTACGGTTGGTATTCAAAACAAAGTGAAAACCTTTCAACTAAAACAAACAGAACCAAACAAATTATAACCAAGACAATTTATTATTATCGGCAAATGTTTTTGCTCTCTTTGAGAGAGAGAGAGAGAGAGAGAGAGAGAGAGATTTAAAATGAAAGCTTATTTTCTGTGGGAAATATTCGAATATAGTGAATATAAGTGATTATAGAAAGAAAAGAAGTTCGAAGTGATTATGAGTGATAGACAGAAAAGGGCACATAGTGATTATAAGTGATAAAGAAATGACTCGTAGTGATTATGACTGATAGAGAGAAAAGGACCCATAGTGATTATGAGTGATAGAGAGAAAACACAGTAATTATTATTAATAGAGAGAAAAGACTTGTACTAATTATGAGTGATAGAGAGAAAAGGGATTGTAGTGATTATGACTGACAGAAGAAAAAACAGTGATTATGAGTGGTATAGAACAAAAGGGGTCGTTGTGATTATGAGTCATAGAGAGAAAAAGACTCGTATTGATTATGACTGATACAAAGATAAATAATTAGTGCTTTTTAATTAAGTTCGAATTTTTATATTAACAATAATATAACATGGCTTGCATAATTATCAAATTTGTTCAAACGGGCTCTTAGTAACTGTGAAATGTGTTCAGATTATCTCAAAATTGAATACCAATTATGGTTGTTTACTGTAAACAATTTCCTTCCTTCAAATATTCAAGTGTCAAAAATTTTCAAGGTATTTTGGGAAAATTAAAAACTTTGATGTATAGAAAGTTGGGATAAGTGTGTATATTAGACCATGTCAAGGTGTGCATATACACAGGTATCTTCAAATACCTGTGTATATTCACCTGTCGGTATACATATTAATTAAAGATTAATGGTTGTATCATTGTCCCAGAATCAATCTTGTATACTTTAGCATTTAGTTTTTAGCATACAATATATGTTCAATTCCATAGGTCAAGACCTCCCATATTACCTGATCAAGTGTCAAAATTAAGTCAACATAGACATCAACTCTGATTGCAAAAAATCAGTGCTTTACACTGTTTGATTTAAATGACAAGTAGAGAAAATAAAAATAAAATACTTTTGATAACAAAAAACTGCAAAGTTCGTATATATGACCATTTTACATTAAACATTGATGTATTAGATACATTGAATAGATAAAAGATAGTAGCAACCAAGTTGTTTACAACCGTGAACTCCCCGGAAGTATTCCTCTAGTGGATCAGGGGTCATAACTCGATAGTGTTATCAGCCCATTATTACTTAGTTTTTATAGTTTACTGGAAAACGTATTATGGTTTGGATGACATAGTTAAACTCTTTAAAATATTAATTAAGAAAAAGATACAGCTATTAAATCAGCAGGATTGGTGTTTTTTCTTTTCTTTAAGTTGTCTTTTAATTTGTCTAGAATGACAATATATATATGTTGCAGTGCATTATATGACATCTATTTTGCTAACAATCTATCTCTATGATCATGATTGAGCTTTTCTTTTTACAGATATTTAAAATAAATAATCATTAGGTATCTGTTAAATAAGTTAAACTAACTTTACTCTGCTTTGTCATAGGTTTTTGTAACTTTACCTATAGCTGATGACAACTCGGTATAATTTATCCAATCTTGACTGGAATGCAAAACCTCATTCAATCAATTATTGCATGTTTTATATTTTACAGGAAATAGATGCAGCTTTGATGTCTGTTATAAGTTTTCCAGCATTTGCTGTTGATGATGGAGAAATAATAGAAAACACAAGAAAACACATTCAAGAAAAGTTGGAGGTGATTGTCTATAGTTACCCATGTATTGTATATATCTACATGTATTTACAATAATGTGATCTTAAAATATAAATTTGTCCATTTTTATAGAAATTGTAATGTGATATTCAGTGATTTTTTTAACTTTTGAAGGTTATTCATCCTCAAGACAAAAATATCAAATCAAAAGTTGTTGAATGTGTAGCGTTCACTGGTCAATTTGATTATAGGAGAAATACCAGAAATATTATGTACTGAAAAAAAAAAGAAAAAAAAGAATCATGATTGACTTGCATTATTTTTGTTTATAATAATTTAACAGATTTATAAGAAAATGTGTAATACTTGCAGAAATGATAATGAAATAATGATACACAAAATTTGTATTCTGTTTTATCCAAAAATGATACACAAAATTTATAAACTGTCTTAGCAAAACCAATATTATAACCTTTTTAACCATTTTGTTTTCAGGGCAACTATGGGTTTTGTAGATTTCTAAGAGATGGTTATAGAACAGCTAGAGAGGTAATAAAATTGTTTTTTGTTGCATGCAGAGAGAGAGAGAGAGAGAGAGAGAGAGAGAGAGAGAGAGAGAGAGAGAGAGAGCATAGCATACATGGAATTTGACAATGAAATGGTCTTATTGTACATGTATTTCTGGGAGAAAACATTAAAAGTAAAGAGAAACAGATTCCACACTTGTTCAATCAAAAGTGCCTGTTCATGTTCAATATCTTTAGGAAGGAAATTCTGTGAACAACAGACATTTTTGTTTACCAGGCATTGTCTAGTAGTCACAGTTTTTTAAGTGTTAATTTATTAGAATCCTTACAATCCAAACATGCTAAACTAGACAGAAAATGTTGTCAAAATTTAACTATTTTAGAAAGAATTTTTGCTATGCACATGTAAAGTTTATAATACATGTATGTAAAGACCACTGATGGAACTTGAGAAATATGGACCTTATAGACAGATAAAGGTCTTTACATAAAGGTTCTTCTTTGGTTTGATAAAAAAGCAAAGAAAAGTCTTAATAGACAGGTGGTCTTAATATTGAGGTGGTCATAGAAACAGATTTTAATATACCGGGTATATACATTCAGTTTTATTATGTTTATGTGAAAAATTATGTGATTTAATAAAAAAGCAAAGACTGGTTTTAATAGACAGGTTGTCTTGATATAGAGGTGGTTACATCAGCAGATATTAATGATACAAATCATCCATTCAGTATTTGAATAATTTTGTTGATGTATCTTGTATAAATTGTAGGATCCTAACAGACTTCATTATGAACCATGGGAACTTCAAGTATTTGAGAATTTAGAATGTCAGTGGCCAATGTTCTTTGCATATTTTATATTAGATGGTTTATTTAATGGAAATAGTACTCAGGTTTGTAAAAAAATCAATGATGTAAAATTATTGCTGATTGTAATGTTTATGAATAGTCAGTTTTTTAAAAACATTACAAAATATTGATGCAAAATGTATAGATGTAAAACTTACAATAGGACCTGTTCAAAACCTAACAACTTCCAAACTGAATTTATTGATATTGGTCAAGTTATCTGTTAAAAAAATATTCATAAATATCCTAACAATGTAGTTCTATTATACACAGGTAAATAAACCAACAATATTTATGGCATGGACAGATTTTCAATTGACATGCATTTCAAATTACACGGGCTGCATATGCTGTTTCACCTTTTTACAAGCTATCATTTTAAGAGTCCTTTGAAACATAAATGTGAAATTTTTTTATGGTATAGTTTATTGATTTACTAGATGTATCCACAATCTTCTCTGTCTACACCTTATTTTTGTTTGTGTAGAGAGGACTAATTATCTTTACATCAAAATAAGATTTTTTACTAACTGTAGAGCCCGTAAAGTCTGGGAGGGAAAGTTGAGTGCACAGAGAAAACCATCAGCCTTTTACAAGCAAACTGACAAATTTCTGTAAACTAGGTCTGAAGGGGAATTCAAAATGCAGTATGTGGGTGGCACTTTACAACACTAACTACAGTAACTATAATTGTTAGACAGCTAAAATTGAAATCACTATTATCACTATTATTTCTTGTCTGTAGAGTGCAGACTACATGTATTAATTAACAATGCAGACCTTGCAAGTAATAAAAACCTGACTTATTCACTAACATTATCTATGTAACTTTATAATTCAGGTAAAACGCTACAGAGACATGCTGGATGATGTGTTAATCAAAGCAGAGGATGGTATACCGTTAATGCCAGAATTATATGCTGTACCTTATGATAAGGTAGGACTTCAGACTTCATTACAAGAAACTAAGTTAAAATAAAATACATTTATCTATAATGTCTTAAACAAAAACTTAAGTGGCATCGTAATTAAATAACTTTATAAAAACCTACCCATGACAGTAGTTTTAAAGTTAGTATCTGTGAAAGCAAATGGAAGTGGAAATAAATACATGGGGTTATATTTGTGATGTTTTTAACTTAGGTTGAAGAAGAATACAAAAATCCTAAAAGTCAGAAGAGAAATGCTATTGGAAAACTTCCTCAGATGTGGGGTCAGTCCCTGTTTATATTGGGAAAGTTAATAAGTGAGGTAAGGAAATGAATTAGTTTTTATAACTTTCAATAATTTTTCTTTTTTTTTTAATTATACAATTATAATGGATAATATATTGCCACATAAATGATAGAATACTTGTAACTGTTTATATTCCGTTGTCAATGTATAGTTACAAAATGAGCTATAATTAGCATCTAAGACATAACATGATTTTGGAATTTCAAGAAGTGGGGTGTACCGTGGTATACCCATTGTCTTTAAAAAATTATTCAAAAGCATCCACTAGATTTGATGCTTTCTTCTAGGATTTTTTTGTACAGAATATATTTCATATACTTTATGTTGGAAAGTCTGCCAATTAATCAGTTAATTTTCCAAAGAAGCAACTTTGCAATTTTTTTGAAAACTTTTTGGGCATCTGCAGTTGATAGTCATTACATATGCAAGTGAAATGTATTAAACTTGAATATTAAAAATTTCTGTTTAGTGTTTACTCGTGATTTATTTCAAAATAAAACTACAAAAATTTCTCAATTGACAATGAGTATGAGTAACAAAAGGCCAAACTAACATAACCATGTATTATTTTATATCAATAATGAAATAATGGAAAATATTTAACTGATAAATCACATATTTCACAGCAGTATGAAATATATGTATTTCACTCCAAATTCCTTCAAGTGCAATTTAGAGTTAGATCCATTAAACAGAAGAATATGAATTTTATTTTGTCTCGTGAAGTGAGAAAATCAATATTTTCACTCGATGGCTGTGCCGTATCGTGAAAATATTGATTTTCTCACTCCACTCGACAAAATAAATTTCATATTCATACTTCACTGTTAAATATCCTTTATTTATAGTATACGTTATAGTGAAGTAAATGTAGATGACTTCACTGATGATAAGCTGTGTGTGTTATAATATTTATAGGGTTTTATATCTCCTGATGAGTTAGATCCATTAAACAGAAGACTCGTATTTTATTATTTTCACTGATGATAAACTATATGTGTTATAATATTTACAGGGTTTTATATCTCCTGGTGAGTTAGATCCATTAAACAGAAGACTTGTATCTTATTATTTTCACTGATGATAAACTATATGTGTTATAATATTTATAGGGTTTTATATCTCCTGATGAGTTAGATCCATTAAACAGAAGACTTGTATCTTATTATTTTCACTGATGATAAACTATATGCGTTATAATATTTATAGGGTTTTATATCTCCCGGTGAGTTAGATCCATTAAACAGAAGACTCGTATCAGATCCAAAACCAGACATTGTAGTACAAGGTAAGGTCTTATTAATTATTATATATTTAATACAAATCTAGTGATAAGTTATTTAATAATCAGAATGATATTAAACAACCCAAATCAAAATTGTTATAGGTAATATCAAAGCAATCTTTTTAGAATGGCTGATAAAACTTGCATACCTGGAACAATTCAACCTTTGGCAAGCTAGGATGGTTGATAAAACTTGCATACCTGGAACAATTCAACCTTTGGCAAGCTAGGATGGCTGATAAGACTTGCATACCTGGAACAATTCAACCTTTGGCAAGCTAGGATGGCTGATAAAACTTGCATACCTGGAGCAATTCAACCTTTGGCAAGCTAGGATGGTTGATATAACTTGCATACCTGGAACAATTCAACCTTTGGCAAGCTAGGATGGCTGATAAAACTTGCATACCTGGAACAATTCAACCTTTGGCAAGCTAGGATGGTTGATAAAACTTGCATACCTGGAACAATTCAACCTTTGGCAAGCTAGGATGGCTGATAAAACTTGCATACCTGGAACAATTCAGTTTTTGGCAAGCTAGGATGGCTGATAAAACTTGCATACCTGGAACAATTCAACCTTTGGCAAGCTAGGATGGCTGATAAAACTTGCATACCTGGAACAATTCAGTTTTTGGCAAGCTAGGATGGCTGATAAAACTTGCATACCTGGAACAATTCAACCTTTGGCAAGCTAGGATGGCTGATAAAACTTGCATACCTGGAACAATTCAACCTTTGGCAAGCTAGGATGGCTGATAAAACTTGCATACCTGGAACAATTCAACCTTTGGCAAGCTTACTGACAGACTTTCTTATACTTATACATGTATATACATGTAGGTCCTTAGTGGGATTTTTACATTTGTCGTGAGATAGTAATTTTGATCAATGAGATGGTGCTTTAAGCCGTTCTGACAATTAAATCAGGAGAAAATGATTAACCTTTAGCAAGTGAAATGACAAACATTTTGATGAAAACTTTTTTGTAAAGTTGTCAGACACCCTCAAGATCTGTGAAATTGATGTTTGAACCTAGTTATGGTGATGAGTGTCACTGTATTCGTAAGTCAGTGCAGTTGAACACTTAGCCACCAAGGACTCATGTTTTAGATAATGGCTTTGAATTTGATATGTTACAGAAATAACAAATAAACACTATAAATTTATTTTTATTTGTTCTGTTACAGTCGTGATATTGGCAGAAGACTCTGTGATACAATACAAGTTAGAAGAACATGGTGTTCATGTACAGTTGATGTACGAGGTGGGAAATATACAAGTGTTTCCAGCAAGAGTTCTTACACAGATATATTCATATTTAGGTAATTGATACAGAAAAAGTTATAAGAACATGAAGGGTCATTATACAAATATTCATACTTAGAAAATGTTGTGAAAATTGAGCAACATGAAAGATGTATTACTTGTAATGAATGGTTCAATCCTGATCAGACCCCTGACTGCAATTTGTTATTTTTACTTTCAACATTTTTATGCTGTTTAATCAAATCAAGAAAGAAATTCTATAAATGGTTTGTCTAATATTTAATTACTAACTTTTATTAATAATTGAAAATATCTATGAAGATATGTTTCTTTGTTAAAAAAAAAAAAAACTCCAAAGAAGTATTACAAATTTTGACAAGTACAGTAGATTCCGCTTAATTGCATAGTCTGTTTGATAGAAATTTTTATGCAATTAAGCAGAATATGCAAATAACCGAAAATGCCCCTTGGTCAAAATTGATTGACAGTATGTCGGGTGAGGCCGTTTTTAGTACTTGTGGGAACATCATTAGTCAGTGTACTGTAGAAACAATAGAAAATTAGTTATTCTTTTGAAATAAAAAAAATAGATAAATAAATTGGAAATAAAAAATTTGAAAAGAAAACTAGTTTATTTAATTTTTGTAAAGTTTTAAAGATTCTAGCTGATTCGACGGATACGTTGGATGAGGTCATTTTTTTGTACTTGTGGAGACTTCATAGTCAGTGTAAAGTAGAAACAACAGAAAATAAGTTATTCCTTTGACATAAAGAAATTAAAAAATTAAAGATTAAAAATTTGAAAAAAAAAGTTTTATTAATTAAAGTCTCAAGACTTGTGGTTTAGTTTCATTACTAATAAAGATTTTAAATTCTAGCTGATCGTTTTACATGGGATTTCAAAATGTGGTATAGTTGGACTTTTCTTTCAGACCATCGATCTGCATTTAATTCTAGAATATGTATGTAACTGGAACATCTGTTGGTATTTAATGCACTGTTGTTCAACACTCATGATATTCTTCATTCTTGTTTATTTACTTATTTTTAAAATCCACATGTTTCCTTTTCAATTTGCACATGGCACTGAGTTAAATTGTTCCAGTTTTCTCCCTTTTACGGTACGATAATCTATTTTTAATTATGACATAGAAAAAAGTACAGTTGATTGACAACAAACACGATACCCTGTAAAATTAATATTCCAACAGATTTTGTGTAAAATAATTTAAAGATGTCTAATGTTGTTATTTATTTTATAAAAAGTTATATTTTAAAGGTTTTTTGGCCAATTATTATAAGTCAAATGTAATACACATCATAGAATTCGATCAGTCATAAATTTGAAATTCCCGTTATGTGTAACTAGGTTTGGTCCAATGAAATTAATCGATCGATGACACTTCCTTAAGTGAAAAAATGTCTTTGATGTTGAATCTTTATACCAACAAAATTTGCTACATACAAGGTTTCTTGGCCGTCAATGATGATTTCAATCAGTTCATCTTTCAGAGGAAATTAAAGCATTTGATTGAGGTATGATTTATTGAGTCTACACTAAAAGAACTGTAAATACGCGTTACCAAACTTGCTCTAGGATAACAGTCGTATCTGGCATACACATAACTTATCAAAAGCATGAATTTTATTTTAAATTTTTTTTTTTTTTTATTATTTAATCTTTGTTTGAAACACCCAGCGCCACCAGCACAGTTAAACTACTGGTTTAGTTGCAACAGAATTATAATTCATTTGAAAAAGATCAACATAAAATTTCTGTTACCCAGCACACATTTTCCACCTGTTATAGCCCTTTTTATGGTTTAACATAATTAACGTAATTAATTACGTTCTCTGACAAAAGCGTAATGACAGACCAATGTAACAACTCTATGAGTGAACACTAATTAACTGGCTTCATATCTCACCTGGCACTAGCTGTACACATGTTTATATAATGTAAACACCTCTCAAGTTTACCTTGCATTGTCTATTTTGCAATCCTGAAACTACTGTTCAAGATTGCATAATTTCCAGATTTTTTTATGCAATTAAACAGAAATAAGAATTTTGTTTATGCAAATAAACAGAAATTTTAACATTATTTAAATAGGAAATGGTTCAGTGCAGAGAAAAAAATATGCAATTAACCGGTATGCAAATAAGTGGAATCTACTGTGTAACAAGTTGGAAGATGCTGATGCTTAAACTTTGAGAATGAAGGTTGGATTAGTATTGAAAATTGTCATGTTACTTTATATACAAATCTACAATTATACTTTATGTATAAAGAAAATGTATGCTTGGCAACAACCAAGAACATTACACAACTTAATGATAGAGACAACCAATCGTGAGCAAAATTGCAAGAAAAAACATCGGGACCACCAACTGTAAAATGCCAGACTTCAGATGATCACTTGGGTTAATGTCAAAGCTCATTTGTTTAATAAATCTAATAATCAATTTTCAGGTAAAAACAGTCGCCTTGGACTATCTGGAAGACCATCTAATGAAATAGGTCTCCTAGCAACCAGTAAACTGTATATGTTAAATGATCAGATATATGCTTTTATTCCTCAGGTAAGTCATCTTAATGTTTTAGTACTTGTAAGCATCAATTTTAATCACTATTTTCTGAAAATGTATAAATTAATTTGACTACAGTACACATGTTTTGGTTTCGAACAAATAATTCAGTTCCCCTTTGTTTCAATCATTCTGATTTGTCACATCCTTTCTGTTAACTTTGCATTAAAGAATGGGCTCTTGTGTCATGGATGGCACAAATATTTAAAAAATTATAAATTGAGTTATGAAAAATATAATTAATTTTTCATTTTGCTAAGAAAAACAAAAATTGGATATACATATGCATTTTATACACATTTTATAATGATAAGCACTCTTTTGTAAAAGAGACATAATATACCATTTAAAAAACATCTGACTATTATTGCCAGAAAATTGTTTTAATGTTCCAAAAAAAATACAGTTTTAAGATAAGGTGTTGTTACAATTTCAGCATAATTTTAGACACTGAGTATTGATAATCTATAGCAAACTAAATTTAAAAAATAAAATACAGGTGAAAAAAAGTTCTTTGCAATACAATACACCACATCATGACATATGGAATAAAAAAGATAAAAAAACAAACTATTGGATTATATATTCAGACCATAGTTTATAACTGTTGACAACTTGGTGATGTCTTGTAATGTGGTGCAAGTAATGAATATGTTTAAACTAAAACCATTCTGCAATCATTGTTTGCCGATAGAAATTAAATAAAAACATTGCTTAGCACTAAAAAATAAACACAAGCTAAAGAGTAAAACATTTTACAGTGATGTAATTGTTTGGTAATGTTAATTGATTCTCGAATATTTTATAAAGCCAGTCATGTCTTTGTGTCAACTTATATATATGCTTGTTATGTGAAATAATTACAGTGATTTGATTAACATTGGTGTTTTGTAATCTCGAGTGTGGAGACAATATTCACAGAAATCACAATTTTATGAAAAATTTCCATTAATGCATGATGTCATGTCATGGTAAAATGAATTGAAAAATGATTTTGTTAAAATTTTGGAAGTTTAAATAAAATATATATTCCCAATCAGTGTTTGATCTAGAAGGGGCCCTTGTGCAATTACCTGCCTCTATATATTCAGGCCCCCAGAAATAGTCTTTGGGTCAATCTGAAACCATTTTGTGTGTTAAGTTAGTATGATTTTTCTCCTTTTCATTTACTTTTATATTTCAACGTTTCTTAGGATAGATTTGTTATAATTATTTTAAATGATGTTACAGTAATGTGTCTTTGCATGAACTACAGCAATCAACAACTAAATTTTAAATTATTTTATTTCATTTTGAAATTTGTCACCCAATTTTTCAAGGTACGTGAGCCAAAGGGACCCTACATCTTTCAATTTTAGATTAAACACTGAGCTAGTTTAAAATCTATGTGTGAGTTACTTTTATAATAAAGACGTCGAATTCTTGGTGCTTTTTTACTTAACAGTAGTTTTTAAATTCATTACTATTTTTTTAAATATAAATTGAATGAAATTTTGATTTCTGGTTAGTCAGACTTGAGACCCCAGTTTTGACTTTTCATCCATGCACATATAACATGTGACATTGTGATAAACACAGTGTTTGATTTGTAAATACACATATGTACAGTGTTTTACTAACACAAAGTCTGGTCTATTTTCTCATTAAATCTCAGGACTTATTACTTCATACTTTATAATCATTTAATCAAAACTTCATTCATTTTTCCTTCTTTATATAATTTTCCATCTGAATTCTTCTTTTTTTTTTCAAAATTTCTTTCTTTCCTCCTTTTCTTTTGTTTCTCCAAATTTTTCTATTCTTTTGTAATTTATTGTCATTATATCATAATTGCATTTAGGTTTCATTTCATAATGAGATTTTTTTACCAAAACTTTTTTTTCACAAATAAGTCTTTAAATTGAATGTAGGATCAGTGTAAATTCTTGATGCTTTGAGCTATAAAGATTAAATAGAATTGCATTTCTTCAAATCTTTGAGTAAAATGAGATGTTCAATCTATTGCATTCATTTTTATTCATTACTTTTTATTTTTGTTAAGTAAAAACTGCAAACAAATTTCTTAATAAGTGGCAAATGTGTTTTTTTTTTAATGTAATACTGAACTCTTCAAAATCCAAGCATATATATACATGTATATATTTTAATGAAATTATTTATGTTTTCCTCCACTCGTTAAATCTCGTAAAAATTATTTTATAAAGATTGGTTTTCCAGATTGTATTGATTTAAGTTTTTCTCAGATTTTAATTTTTATTTTTTAAATGGAATTTGATTTCATAGCCATCAGTAAACTTTTCTTTTCCATGTCTGTATAATTGTTGAGTTATAGAGAAGTGTTAACATGTTGGTTTGATTGTCTGTTTTACACTTATTAAACACATGTTCACATATTGTGTACTAATTATAGACCATGTCATATAGATTTTTTTCTTTTTGACACACAATTAAATGTTTTCAATATCTTATTTCATAATAATTTTTTTCATTTTCGTTTTTTTGAGTTTGTTAAAATATTTTGATTTAGTTTTGTCAGGTGGATGTAGTTGACATATAGCTAGAGTTTTAGTTTTTGTTTAGAAAATCTCATTTTCCTTTGTACAGTCATGCCTGTTTTACAGAAGATCACCAAAGTGACCTGGCAAAAATGTTTTTTTTTATGCAAATGAACTTAATGTGCAAATTTAGATGAGAAATACATTACCTGGACTTTAAAGCAGCTTACTTGATTGCAGTCTGAGCAATATCAGATAGAACTTTCTACTAGATGTTAAAATCTACATTCACCTGACAAACATTATCAGTATGAGTTCAGTCTGGAACAATGTTACATATTGCACCAATTTTATTTTGTACAGTGAGAACAAACAAAAAATATTGCAACTTGAGAAATACCATAAATTACATATACTGCTGCTAAGATTTGAACATGTGCCCAATGGAACCAAATCTGCTATCACATGTAGACTTATGATGACCTAATCAATTCTGGTACCTGTGTCAGTTAAATATTGCTTTAGTAGTGTATCAGGTAAAACATAATCCAACTACACTGAAGTATAGTTATATCTAAGGATGGTTTTTATATTAATTTTTTACAGATTTCTATACATGATTCTATCACTGTAAACAAAAAAATATTCTCAAATGTGTGTAAATTCCTACATAAATAAACTCATATCTGGTATAGAAATATTTTTCGGAAGTTATATTGAGTGATTATCAGATACTCTCAATAACAGCAGATGGTTGAAATCACTTTTTGATCTGAAGAAAAAACATCATTTCTTAAAATGATTAATTCTTTAGAGGTATTGAAATATTGAGTAAGTATACATGTTATACTGACTTAGCCCATCATCACTTAAGTATACACAAAACCATTACTAGCTCTCTCCATGAAAACACTTACTGCTTCAATTTAGCTTTTACCTGCTTCGTCTAAGCAAATCCCCACACTCCAACATTTAACGTCCATTGAATTACACATTGATTTTTGATGCAGCAAAGAATACCAGTATATATACAGTATATATCCACTGCTAGATTTTGAATTCTAATATTTAAATGAAATTAATCATGGTTTCAGACTGAGCTCAATATTATTATCTCGTTTTTCAGAACTTCAAAATGTAATGTATGTAATGTTTTCATTGACTTTTCTAGTTTGTAGATCAACATCAGTTTTATATGCCCCTAGATATCGATTTTCTTGTTGACCACTTCAAAAATGATTTGGATTACTTATCAAGGAATTGGAGAATGCTCGGGAGACCCACTTGTATATTTCCTGTGTCAGGATCCATGTTAGGTGGGGTGAATGTTGATGATATAGGCATTAGTAAACTTGGTGTTTGTTGTTGTAACAGTTGCATCATTGGAAATATTTATTTTAAATATGACTTAATGGAAGAACTTCCATTTGTACACTTTTTGAAGTCAATTTTAAAATTTTGGTATTTTATTTTGTGAACATTGTAAAAATTCTCAGAAAAGTTTGTTTAAAGCTCAGTTTTTACCGGTCGTTGAAATTATTTTGCCAGAAAACTTTAGTTATAATGATATTTTTTGAGAGAAAGGAATACCATTGTAACTGAAAGTAATAGCTAAACATACAAAATGTTACATGATAAAAGAAATGATTCCTTGTCCTCAATTTTTGGAAGGAAATTGAATATAATCTATAAACATGTAAAATGAAACAAATATTTCCACTAATTATATGTTAAAGATTTGTTATCAGTTATTTATTTTTAACACTAGCTGAATAACAAATCCTTGCTAGTTATGCTTGCTTCACACAGTAGGAAGTCTGGCCCCACCCCCAAGAAAACAAACGTCTGCAGTTAAATCATATGAATTTTATGAACACTGTAATCTTGTGATATCTATATTACTTTGAAATTTAAAAAAAAAATGAAAACAGATTTTTAATTTCTCATTATATTGCAGACACATTTTTGTCATTGTTGCATGCCAATCAGTAGCCATTTTACCAAAAAGATGTTTCAGATTGATGTTTACCTCTGCAATTGTAAAATTTTTGGTTTAGAATTTGAGTATACAGTGCAAAGTCTTAAAAGTCAATTTTTTAAAATGTTTTTCTTCAAACTTTTATCTCAGTTTTTTGACAGACCCTTATGATTATGCCAAAATCTGACAGAAAAAATAGTGGCAATGAGTTTGGATTTCACTGCATAATTATGCTTTTTATCAGAGTAGTGAAGCAGGTCATTCTATAGCATGTTTATTAATAATTAGTACCTCACTTGTATTGCCTTTATCATTTGTGTAATACCTATATATGGCATGGTCACACAGCATGCAATATTAATCTTCTTAACTAACATGCATATATATTATTTTTATTCCCTTAACTTACAGCATTCTTTTTATATGTACAGTACTTTCATTGAAGTACACAGTTGGCACATTGCTATGATCTTTTTTCTGTACATTTCTGTTTGCAGTTGGAGAGCTTTTTTTCTGGTTTTACCTGTTTGGCACATCTTTTGCATTTAAATGTTGTTGTTTTTGTCTTTGGCATTTTTGTAGTTCATGGATGAACAACAATTCTACCTGACCCTTGATACAAGTTTTACCATTGACCTATTTCGTACAGAGGTTGCATATCTGAAAAATTCCTGGAAAGGTGTTGGACGACCTACTTTAACTTTAGCTATTAGTCATAGCCTACTAGGTAGGTTAAAATATGGTTTAAAAATTCCAGATTAACCAAGCATATTATCTTCTCTTATGGGAATTTATGCTTTTTGTGTTATTTTCATAATATTAACTGTTCTGTTTATAATTTTGAACAGTTAAAATTGCTTTGCCTTTCCAACTTTTTTGGCCTTGAGGCTTATTGCTTTTGTTTGAATTTGATTAAATGAAATGTCTTTGTTTTTGTATTCCTGTACAACAATTATTTCTTTGACAATGAACCATTGATATACATTAAGTCTTTGCAACATCCAAAACTGATGAAGAACTATATTGAATACAGTTGAATCTTATTCTCTCAAAAACTGATATCTGGAATTTCATGATAAGTCTTAAAGTGAAGAAAAAAGTTACTGTTTTAAAAATAGTAACCAGAAATCAGTCTGCTTATCTGCAACTCTGATATCTCAAATATTTATTAAGTGAAATAAGTCCCAGATAAAGAACAACATTAAAATAATGTTCAGTTTATCTATTGTCTGTTTCTACAAAAATTATATTACTCAAATAACCCTTCAGCAGTAGCAGTGTTTCCTTTAAACTTCCTTCCAGCAGCCTGTTGTAAAAATATAACAACTCAAAAAAATCAGAATAAATGTCATCCTGTAAATACAGTTCAATATTTCATCATGCAACTTTAATAAAATTGAAATGCCTTTTTAATACCTATGAAAGCCAAAACTTCTAAAAACCAAAAATATACTTTTCTGATTTAACTATTTTTAAAATTCTGTATATCAAGGCCACCTACTCATAAATATCACTTAACAGATTTACAGGTGTTTTTTTTTAGACAGGTTTGACTTAATCAATTTATAACTTGAGTCTTTACTAATAAACACACTGAATTCAGCTTGATGGTCTGAGTTGAATTTTTTATGCTTAAATAGCAACAATTGAAATAATTTTAATTTTGTCTGTCTCATGATCTATGGCATGATTTTATTGGTTTCTTTAGTAATTTTACATGATGTGTTTTACAGATTGCAATTTTAAAAAGCTTTCATTAATTCTAATTCATTTTTTTTTCTTTATTTTACCTTATTTTTAAAAGTCAGATAAAAACCTGAATATTGTACTATTGTTTAATTGAAGGTATGATAGCAGATTACAACCCTTTGTTTCCATGTACAAATATTATCAATGTAAAAATTTTAAAAGAGGAAAAAACATCAGTTAAGATACTTTAAACAAGTTAAATTTTCAATGCTGACTTGTCAGCTATTGGTTATAATTCATCATTATCTTTTGCATATTTTAAAAATACATGTACTGTAAGCCTTTAAGTATTGTTGTGGTTTTGAAAATTATATATTTTTTGAAGTTTTTTGCTTTGATCTTTTAAATAGCAAATTGCTATCCTTTCATGTACTTATTTTTGATCTGTACAAAAAATGCCAACATAGGATGATTTTTTGTGGTTTTGAAAAACTAAACAAACATAAATTAATCTTAAACTTACACTAACCTTATTACACATTGAGTACCATCAAAGTGATAGCTCATTTATATGCTGACCACCATTAATGTGATAAATGTTGTATCGTAAAAGCACAGATAGTTGTGTCTTTCTTTACCCTACAAATTTGCACACATACACGTATATATATGTATATATATATATATATATATATATATATATATGTATATGTATATATATATAAAATCACTTAACATGTTGTACGACATAAATTAGACTAAGTGTAATATCTTCATAATAGTATTTTATTCTACATGATCTGCATAACAAACCAAGTGTATTGTTAGATAATAATAACGATAACCTCCAAGCATTCATTTGGCCTTTAACTTTTTCCAATACTGTTGCCAATGTAATGTTCATTCTCAAGCAGGTTCTTTGTGTGAAAAAGTTGTCAGTTTGCTCACCAAAGTTGGATAGATTTCGTCGGACACTTTAGTCATACAAAAATGAAAGTTATGGAAATTCTTATTTAGATTATGGATATAAATATGCCATGCTTTATCCAAAGGTTGCTCTATATAAATGTTTAAAATAATATATCAAATTAATAATATACAGGAATGTATCTCCCTTTATAATATATTTATAATATATTTATAACATACAGAAATATATTTCCCCTTATAACATATTTATAATTCTGTTCTACAGAGTTATAATACCTTGGCATGTTGTTACAATATACAAGAGCTTTATATATAACATAGTTTTATCCTCAAACATACACTCCACTTATTTTAAGATATACATTGACTTCAAAGGATAAACAGTAACTTCTAAGGGTATACCCCAATTTTCAAGCTTTATCAAGTAATTATCCCCCTTTGTTGGAATTTTTTTATTTTTGGAGATCCAAGTGATGTGAGGTAGTTGTCATGGGGTTGCTCTTAAATTAATCTTCTGTAATTAATCGGACATAGATATCTATAGATTGAAGTTCATAAATGATTAAAGATCTTCAGATTATTCTCTTCTCAATGAAAGTGGAGTAAATGGAGTGCTGAATTTAAAATACCACAGTGTAACTACAGAGAGTTCATATAGGTATTTATTTACTTCAAAAGCCAAGTATTTCCAAAGAGATTAATACAAGAAAGAATAGGAAATTAATCTAACATTTGAAGTTGACTTGGTTTGGAGATTGTTTAAAGTGAAACAACAAACACATTACTGATTAGCATATTTTATGAAAACATTAGTAGCTATCATAAAGAGAAATGAAAAAGAGGAAAATGTTATGTAATCTATATTTAATTTATAAAGAATGCATCTGTCTTTTCAGTGTGTTTAGATTTTTTCAACTTCTGTTATGACAAAATTTTAAGGATTTTCTTGAAGAACTTTTAATGTTTCAGTATAATCTGTGTTATAACAATATTTACGCAGTAGAATCAGTACTTTTCCTAGTACTTAGTCCCAGTACCTGTAGTCTATTATTTACCCAGTAGTGCTTCAGTAACTGATTACGTCATACATGTACAATAAAACCTGCTTATTATATAGCAATATATGTTTCACACACAAATAAAACAATAAATTCCTAGGTGTTAGCATGCAATTTATATCATTATTTGCATGCAAACCTTCTTCTGGTCCAAGGTCTCCCAAATCCATTTTCATTCTGCACACTTTGTCATGTGACACTGCATGTCCTAAGAATAATGTCTAAAGAGGACTTTTTTTTCCAAAAATGATATTGCACTAGTTCTTACACCAATATATAACTAGTGTAATATTTGTGTATTTTGAGACAAAAATGGTATTTTTAGATGAAATACAAGTGGGTAGCAAATGAAATATATTTTGCTATATAATAAAAGGGTTATTGAACTGATATTGTGAAATATTTTCCCTTGTTGACTCAGCATTAGCACTTGCAAGCTTGTACAGATTTTGAGTCACTTTACTCGGGGACAGTATTTTACAATATCAGTTTATTAACTCTATAATATAAAAACCACACTGTCTAGGAAATACAGACATTAAAGATTTGTGAATTTATAGAGAAAGAAGTTTATAAAAAGGTTCAAAATTCATTCAGCTTTCTAGTAGTCAAACAGTTAAAACATTTAATCTTAAAGTTGAAGTCAACTCTGCAGAACCATTTGGGATAAGAACAGTATTTTAAACATTACATGAATAACAGTCTTATTTGATGTTCAACCAGTTTTTTAAAGAAACTTGGTTTTTAGATCATCAAATGGCTGCTGGTGTACAGGTAAGGTAAAGTTTGTTTTCCTATGATAACTGTAACAGTTACAATCATTTTTCCTAATAACATTGCTTATAAATACACTCTGATAAAATCTTGCTTTGAATTGCTTTTGGGGTCAATGCCACTTGAGGAAAATAAGCTCAAAAATCTAATATCTTTTTTCCACAACCAATGAATGTAGGCAATTTCTGATGTTATATTTTTGATTCACTAGGATCTTAAGTCTACAGTTCCTTTAAGTTCATTTTGTGAATTTTTTTCTGAAAAAAGTTAACAATTTTTACACTGCTTTGTGAAAAAGCTTTACATTGCTGTATCTTGGATTTTTTTAAAAAAAAATAATGACAATATAGAGTTAACTTGGTTTCATTTTTATGTTTACTAGAATGAGTTTAAAGTAAAACCTTAGCTAATTCTTGCTTTTGTGCTTTTACTTCTATTTTACCAATTTTTGAAGATATTTCATTGCTATTGTTATTTTTCCTGTTTTTTTTTTTTTTTTACATAAAGACAAGATTAGGATCAAATTATTATTTTCAAATAAGTTTTAATTTATTTATTTTGACTTTTTTTAAAAGGTTTTCACTTTGGGGTTTTAGTCTTTAGGTTTTTTTAGTGCCTTTATAGATAGAGTCAAGGTCATTACTTAGCTTTTTAACTTTGTGCTTTTGCTACTACATGTATTTAAAATAGTGAAAGATTTTCAATATTTTAAAAGATCTTAAAAGATTTTTAATTTGGATTTTATATTTTTCTGGCACTATTTTCTACATAAGTAAAATGTTACAACCTCAGAAGAAAATAAACTTTCAATGGCTATTTACTGAATACTTGTTTTTGAAAAGACAATAATGTGAGGACTTTCAGTTTGGAAGTTGGTTTAGAAATGGGGTAAGGTTGTGACCAAATTTTATTTTTAAATTTTGAGATGTTTTTACAATTTGAGAAGTTTTTAAAGATATTTTAAAGCATCAACACATGGTTTTATACTATAAAGTTAATTTATTTTTCCAGAACTGGCATTATCCACTGTTTTATGAAATAGATAATAGAAATTAGTTTACTTGTAAAATAGATAAATGAAAGATGTCCAAAATATAGAATTTAAGTTTCCCTGAATTTAATTTTTAAATTTAAGAAGTTCCCTCCTTGTAAATAGCATCCTCTCTAGAAATTCCATCCTCGTAAAAAGCACCCTCTTTAGAAATTCCATCCTCATAAATAGCATCCTCTCTAGAAATTCCATCCTCATAAACAACATCCTCTCTAGAAATTCCATCCTCGTAAATAGCATCCTCTTTAGAAATTCTATCCTCGTAAAAAGCAGCCTCTCTAGAAATTCCATCCTCGTAAAAAGCACCCTCTTTAGAAATTTAATCCTCGTAAATAGCATCCTCTCTAGAAATTCCATCCTCGTAAATAGCATCCTCTCTAGAAATTCCATCCTTGTAAAAAGCATCCTCTCTAGAATTTTCTTCATCGTGAAAAGCACCCCCTTTAGAAATTCTATCCTCGTAAATAGCATCCTCTCTAGAAATTCCATCCTTGTAAATAGCACCCTCTCTAGAAATTTCATCCTCGTAAATAGCATCCTCTCTAGTAATTCCATCCTCGTAAATAGCATCCTCTTTAGAAATTCCATCCTCATGAATAGCATCCTCTCTAGAAATTCTATCCTCGTAAATAGCATCCTCTCTAGAAATTCCATCCTCGAAAATAGCATCCTCTTCAGAAATTCTATCCTCGTAAATAGCATCCTCTCTAGAAATTCCATCCTTGTAAAAAGCATCCTCTCTAGAAATTCCATCCTCGTAAAAAGCATCCTCTCTAGAAATTATATCCCTGAAATAGCATCCTCTGTAGAAATTCCATCCTCATGAAAAGCACCCTCTTTAGAAATTCTATCCTGGTAAATAGCATCCTCTCTAGAAATTTCATCCTTGTAAATAGCATCCTCTCTAGAAATTCCATCCTCATAAATAGCATCCTCTCTAGAAATATCATTCTCGTAAAAAGCATCCTCTCTAGAAATTATATCCCTGAAATAGCATCCTCTCTCTAGAAATTCCATCCTCGCAAAAAGCACCCTCTTTAGAAATTCTATCCTGGTAAATAGCATCCTCTGTAGAAATTCCATCCTCATGAAAAGCACCCTCTTTAGAAATTCTATCCTGGTAAATAGCATCCTCTCTAGAAATTTCATCCTTGTAAATAGCATCCTCTCTAGAAATTCCATCCTCGTAAATAGCATCCTCTCTAGAAATTCCATCCTCGTAAATAGCATCCTCTTTAGAAATTCTATCCTTGTAAATAGCATCCTCTCTAGAAATTCCATCCTCGTAAAAAGCACCCTTTTTAGAAATTCTATCCTCATAAATAGCATCTCCTCTAGAAATTTCATCCTTGCAAATAGCATCTTCTCTAGAAATTCTATCCTTGTAAATAGCATCCTCTCTAGAAATTCCATCCTCGTAAAAGCATCCTCTCTAGAAACCCATCCTCTTTTTCAAAACCCCTGAAGTAGTAGAGTTTGACCAAATAGACAAGGGGTTCCATTTTAAAGATCCTTAAACCAATAATACTTATTGACAGGTGCTCTTTCTGTAACTTAAAGGTGGTTTCTATAACAGGTATTACTGACTGTATTTATCATTATGTTGTTATAAGGCATATAGTATGAAAATAAGGTTTTATTCTAAATATATTAGAAAAGACCAAGTACTGCTGATTGTTTAAATTTTGTTTTTATTTGATTAGGAAGAATTTACCGTTGAACAGTTTGCAGAGTTTTGATCACAGTTTTTAAGTCTTAATGAATTTTTTGTGATACTCAAAGCTCCATTTATATTTTCTTATTTTAATGCAAAGCATTTCGTAAAAGTAAATTTCAATTCAACTTGCATTTAAAAATACTTTTGTAAATCTCCATAGAATATGAAATTAAAATTTTCAATAAAGTAGATGTTAAGGTTTAGAGACTAAGTAACTTCAAATCATTAAATAATTTACTGTAGGCATGGTTTGAGAAGGACTTATCCATATTTGTGATTTCGAATTCATAGATAAATTAATATACTGATCAAGATGTTATTTATTACTTCTAGATACCAATCGTTTACTGCCCAATGCACTCATCGGAACAATAAAGAAGTTACAGAGTGGATACATTGCAGGAACAAGGTGAGAAAGGCTTTTCTGTTTTTCAATTTCTACATTGGTTTTTGACACCATTTTGTCATTGAATCCAGTGCCTAGTCTAAGTCGGGATTTTATGATTGGCTTGTTTGATTTATTTGTTGCAGATTGCCTTCTTTTGTCAAGTTTGTTTTTTACATTGCCATACTGCTTTCTCCAATTATAAGCCATAATGTTAGTAACTTTAAGTATTTATTTTCCATCAAAGTCAAAAGCAGAACCTGTAAGTTTTATCATGTGTTGAATTAGCAATTTTTAGGTTCAGGAACAACCTTTTTGATATGATATACATATTTTATGTAACAGAAAAATGGATGACATACAATAAATTATCCTTTATCTCTTCCATTATACATATTGAAGTACAATGTTAAGAGCTAAAGAAGACACTTTGGGCATTTTTTTTTGGAGGGGGGGGGTTTAACTTGTAATACTAGTACATGTATCTAGGTTAGAAATGTTTTCTGGTTTCTCTTTTCAGGGTACACCTTGGAGACTTATCTCACTTCTTGACAACATCATGTGTTACTAAACTAAGTTTTGCTACAGATGACATAGGACAAGGTATATATGTCACATAATGTTTAAACAAAAAGAGACACTTTCCACAAACCAAATAAGTTGTTCAGTGGAAGAGATTCTGCTTTGATAGTAGAAAATTATTGGTTTGATGTTAGGTCATTTAAGACATTACCTGGCATTCTGCATCATGAGGACAGAATATCAACTATGTCACTCTGGTGCCAGGATATTGGACTAGGGGAATGGTATGCTTGTGTGTGGCATACTGACCCATTGGGCTAGCAATTTATAAAAACATTGCCCAGAATGTGCACCAGCAAATGGCAGACTAAAATACACACTTGCACATGGCAGGCATACAAAAATTTTTCTTAGATGAATCCATAGATAATAATAAAGTTGCTTTAATTGTGAATAGCTGGAAAATCACTGATGCAACATTTAACAGCATCATCACTTTCCTTAATGGTTTTGTCACTTACTGTTTTTTTTTTTTCTCACGGAACAGATTTTGGCTGTGTTATGTTTTAAATATAAACAGTTTGTATTTCTTCTATCATTAAATTGTATAGTTTTTGTGAGCTAAAACTTAGTCTTAAAAAATCTTCAAAATGAAGTATATGTACCCTGAAAATGAAATGTGCCCTTAAATTGAAGTACATGTACCCTTAAAATAAAATACATGTACCTTGAAAATAAAATGCATGTATCCTGAAAATGAAATACAGGTACCCTGAAAATGAAATATGGGTACCCTGAAAATGTTATACATGTACCCTGAAAAAAGTACATTTAACTTGAAAAATAAATTACATGTACCATTACCTCAAACATGGTTCATTATGACATCAAAAACCTGAAACCTCATGATTAGGACAGAATCTTGTTGCATATGATCTCTGGTTGATTTCTCTTTAGCCTTGTTCTTCGCTGATAACTCTGCTTATAAGATTACTAATTTGTAATGTTTTCTATGGGTTTTTGATGTGCTGTTTTTTTTTTTTTTACAGGAACAACAGAGCAGCACTTATCCAGTTTGTTAGGAGAGGGGGGTCTGTCTACCTGTCAGAGACCAAGACTTCTAACTTATTCAAGAAAAACAAAAAAGAGAGGACCAAAATCAAGGTCATCAGTATCTGGAATAGTTCGAAGGTCAAGGTCAATTCAAGTGGATGCTGAACAGATACCAGGTAAATATTTCTCTTCTAAACTCTGTTATTACAAAATAAGGAATGTAAGATCATAAGTTCTCTGAGATTTTCTAACTTTGGATTTTTTTCTCTTTTTTGAGAGGCAGTTTAACAGCTATTATTTTTTAAGAGTAAACATGTTGACCTAATATTTAATTAAGAGAATAAAATTTTATAAGGTCTTTGATGAGGACATTTAAGTGAACATTTCTATTGCTTGTATTTATATTCATTTAAGAATTGTTGTTATTAAAATTGCCAGAATCCATATAATCAAGTGTAAAATGAGTACATTTTGAATTTGATTTTTAATATTCACTAGCTTAATACATTTACACCCAGCTTTGGTTATTTCCTATTAAGATTTTTTAAAATTTCCATTTCCATTTGCTATTTTTTTATGTTTTCATTTTTAGTTTTTCTATTTTATTTTTTCTACAGTTCATCCTATAGATTAGGCTCTGTTGGCATTTAAATTTTAGATTTTTGATTTCCCAGCTTCGTTGATTAAATTCTGTTTCTCTCAGGATTTACCAAATTTATTTATTAAAGAATAATAGTTGAAGTTTGCTAGGATAATAGCTTTAGATATATTTTATTTTGGAAACATAATTTTAGCAGATATTCCATTAGTTAAAATTCAGTTTCAAAATTCTAACAATGTTGGTTTTTGTAGAAAGGTTGACATCAGGAACATCTACATGTATATTGATTTTAAAAACATACAAATTTTGAAATGATTAAAAAAAATTTTGCAGATATGGAAGAGGGTATACACAAGCTTGTTTTAAGAAGAATGAATGAACATAAATCTTCTCTTGTGTATTTACCTGCTGTTTTTATTAGAATTATATATAATTTATTTTCTTTCTTAGCTTCCTGAGTCAGTTATTATATATGTTTCTATGTATCACTTATTTCTTGTCTTAATCTTTCTTTGACCATGAAGATAAACTTTTTATCTGTTGTCAAATACTGTCCACATAACAATGTATTATTTTGATTTTATTTGGAAATTAATTCAATGTTACTTGATATGATTTGGAATTAATGATGTTCATTTGTTATATTTATAAGAAATTTATAATTTTATACAGGTTTTTATATAATTTTTTCATTAAATCAACTTCATTTATCACTTTTTTTTCTTTTCTTTGATAAAATTTTTAAATACATATTTATTTTTAAATTCATAACTATCAGATAAATGTATAACATATAAATGACTGAACATTACTTCAGAGAGAAGCAGCCCTGCATCCTGTAAGTTTGACATCATTTCATGACAAATGCATCATTTACTGTTTTAGTTTTTTGTCTTGCATATAGCTTTTTTTATTTCTATTTCTGATTTCGGCATGTGTATAGAGAAAAAAATTTGTCCGTATATTCAGTGTTGGGCAAGTTCATTCTACATTTTAATGTAACATTGATTTATAAGTAATTTAGAACCAGTTTAGTCAGATGTGTCTACTGTAGAGAGTCTTCTAAAGAGAAGCTACATGTTTATTAGTGACCTTAATGAGAAGCTGGTCTTTGTCTAGAGATCAAATTGAAATAACATTATTATAAAAGAAACAACTTGGAAATACTTTTCTGGGGTCAGCAAAAAATTACAACATATGCCACTGAAAAAAAGATAATTTTTTAGTGGGTAAACCTTACCTTGCATATAAAAAAAGATCGAACATGTAAATTATACATCAGTAACTATAGTAATCCTGACAGCCTATTTGGAAAATGTATAGCAATATCACTTGTCAAGAAATTATATAAACAATAACATATTTTCTGTTGAACACAGATTCGTCTTATTTTACATATACTGCAAGATATCTTATTGATTAAGTATAAGACAAAAGGATAAAAGTTCTAATTTTCAAATTTGATTTTATTTTTTGAATGATTTTTCTCTGATTCCAAGACAAACAACACATGTCAAATTCTTAGGTGTTCAGAATTGTTACATAAGAAGTGAATAATTAATTTTAACTTGCTTTACATTGCTTAAAATATCACATGCTATTAATACATTTCTCATGTCTAATCATGCCACGCTGGTTTGCCTTACATTAAAATGAGCACACAAAATTCATGGAATATAAACTAACAAATTAGTAAAAGAACTTATTTGATGAACAGTAGTTTGCAACACTAATATAAATATACCATGTAAATACACAGTTTAAAATGTTTTCTGTAGGACTCTTTTAGGTTTTAAGTATATGACTTGCTGAAGTTTCAATTATCCCCTGACAAGGTACTTTTGCAAGAGAACATATAGGAATTGTGTTCACCTATTCATTTATTCATCCATTCAAGTTTTGTTTGGAACATTTTTCCTGAATTGCTCATTAAATTTTCATAAAACTTGCTAGAAGTGACTTTTGATTTTAAGAGTTATAAGTCTTTAAAAATAGGCAATTTATCATCATTTCAGCAATTTTAGCCTATACTCAAAGGTAAAGAATTAGGAAGTAAACAATGTCTTTGCTAGAGACTTTTTTTCCACTCTGTAATTAATAGTTCCAACGAATATATTCATATATATTTAATTATGTCATCAAACATTTTTGAAATAGGATTAACTCTTGTCAGATAAAAAGTAACTCATTCCAGCGTAATGTGTATAATTCTATTGACATTGGAAAAAACTTGTGTGAGAATGACTTGTTTTGTATGTATGACCTATGACCTTTGTAACTGTATGAATGAAATATATCAGTATTTTGCGTATGAAACATATATAGTCATATATGTGTATAAGTTGTTGAAAGTTTTAATGTCATGTTGTAAATGAAGAGTAGATATATATTGCTGTTGTAATTACTTATATTGATACTTATAATAATACATGTAATATGTTAGCTGTTAGAAACAAGTTTGACTTAGATATCTTGCCATATAACTGTTATGAAAAATTATGAAATGATAATTTTTTTCGCATTAATTTCCTACTAGTAAATCACCCTTTATTCAAAAACAACCAATCAGTTCATACTAACATTCCTACAATTTTTTTATAAAGAAGTATGAGTTGTGATCTAGAGCTACCATCTCCCCTTGTAAAGTGCATTTTGTCATTGCTGATTTTTCTGCCTGTCTGTTTATTAATCCATTATTAGTAAACATACTGTTATAAAAAAATGTTTGAATTACATTGTACATGTACATAATTGTCTTGTTTTTCAGAATTCACATTGTAATCATTTGTATTTTTTAAGATTTTCTCAAGTTACCGGTAGTTCTGAATTTGAATTTAGAAATGTGAAAATGAGAGAAATTTAATAGATATTAAGAAATGAAAAATGAAAAAATAATTATGAAAAATATGAATAAACCACAAAATTAAAATTAAAATTAAAAGTTAATATACAAATATTTGTTATTTCTTGAAAAGAGAAATCTTTCAACTTAAGTTAAGACCTAAGAGTACCTTGGTAATACCTAGGTTTGAATTCCACTCAGAGTAAATTTTATAGTGACTGCCTCGATGTACGGTAGTTGAAAGAATATTGACTGAGCATTCAACACCATTATCCCACTTCCCTATGTACCACTCTGCAGCATAAGTGCAAACATTAAATTCATAACTACAGAATAAATTCACTAAAAGAATTGTCACCATTTTTTAATTTTTATTTGTATTTCTTTTTCTATAAAAAATTTAAGGAAGAATATACATGTAGTACTTATTTATAATATGTTGTGAATAACACAATAGAAAGTCACCTATCATCAAATGCTTTCATCATACATTCATCATTAAAATTAGCTTTAAGAGATGCTGATCATATTACAATAAAGAAATATTTTTCTAATTTTATAAGCTATTATATCATGAACTTATATTATTGATGCATAAACTTATACAAAATATTTTAAATGAATGGTGTTCCTGATATTTTACAGTTTAATATTTTTACTGAATATAGTTACAGGGTAAATATTGAAATGAGACACTCAATTTTTTTAAAAATCTTAAAGTTTTTAAAGTGAAATGTTTTTTCATAATTTATCAAATGTTTTATCAAAATTTAATTTATTCTTGAGCTCTCCATGCCTCGTTACGGAGACTAGAAAAGGGCGCACATTCAGGTAGGTTGTTCATGAAGAATGCATGTGCATCCTCTGATTACTAACATTATATAAGCCACCCTGCAGTGTTATAGCACTATATTTCCTTGTCTTAATCTGTATGATGTATAGTTAGAACAAATCTATAAACTCTAATATTCTAACTTACTTAACACTTACTAGATGTGAAAAATTTAGCCTTTAATCTATTTGACATGTGGTGACTGACAGGCTTTGTAAAGTTTTACCCACATATTTTTAAAGATTTGAAATAAAAACGGTTCTTTTATTAAATATTCTTTCAAAGAAGATATAAAACTAAGGCCTGTTGATGCCATGTTTGTGAGAGTAAAAACAATTCTCTCTGCATTTGTTACCCCATATTTTGAAATGGTTCTTAATTTATGTGACATAATCATGACAAGGTCAATCTTGTTAACTCAAAATATATTTCCAAATAAATCTTTCTTCAAAACTGATAAAAATCACTGAGATCAGTTACTGCTCTCTTAACAGACTGGCTTATGTTTTACAATTACAAAAAGCTTCTTTCTCAAGGTTTGAAAAAGCTTTGATACTGCATTTTGTTGGTTTATTTTCTTTAAATTATCTTCTGCCTTGCCTATATTCTTTTTTAATCACAGCTTTTTTAAGGCAGGGGTAAATATTGAATTTGAAGCTCCGCCTTCTTGTAATATTTCTCCAAAATTATGTATCAGTTTTATGGAAAGCATCAACAGTGATAAAAGACATGAATGTTGTTAACATTGTTAGTTTGTCAATTTTCCTTGGAGTGGTAGATCTTTTAAAGTTGTCAGTGGTGAATTCTTATTGGGAGTGATTTTCCACAGCTATGTATCAGATGCTTACATATGTTGGAAGACATTATCAATAGTAATAGGTGATATATTATTAACCAGAGTAAATTTTTTCAATATTCCCTGGAGTTTTGGCTCTTTGAAGTTTTCTATTGGAAATTTTTGTCTGGATTAATTCTCTAAAATAAATTTTTAGAAGTTTGCGTGTTAAGTATTAACAGTGAAAGGAGGTCACATAATATAAACCTCATAGTTTCTTTGCCAATTTGTCTTAGAGTGATAGTTCTTCCTTTTAAAGTTTTGAATCAGAAATCGCTGTTCTGAGTAACTGTTTCAAAAGTGTAAAAATCTTCAGAAAAGTATTGACAGTGATGGAAGTTTCACATATTATTGAACATAATAGAGAAAATTTAATGACAATGGTTCCCAATTCATTGAATTTGCTTCTTCATTCATATTTTACTTAATTTTTATGTAAAATTTTTTAATTTTTATGCCCTATTACTGAATAAGTTTTTGAGGAATTAAAAACGACAAAAAAACTGTTGTCATAGCAACAATCAAGTACAACAGCTAAAGATATATCTCTAAGCAGCGTTGATCTTCAGTGGTTTGATTGTTATTGCAGAGTTCCTAATTATGCTGGATTTAATCAACCATTGAGCAGCCTATAGAAATGAAATTTAGAGTGGTGTAAATTCCATTGCCATACAAAACAAATTGATTAATGTGTGTTAGCATATTATAATTTGTTATTTATTTTGACAGTGGAAATTATTACATTATAAGTGCCATTTCTACATGGTCCAATGGTTATATTAACATTAACAACTTTTCTATTTTTATTTGACTTTTATTAAACCTTAAGGATTTTAAAAATGATGCTGGGTACAATATATATAAAAATTTAAAAAAATTAAAATTAGACATTTATTCATAATGAAGCCATGTTTGTCAATAATATTTAAAGTATAAATAAATGTAGTTGGATTGAAATGAATTTTAAGAAAAACAATCGTAAAAAAAATTGTGAATATGAATATTACAATATTATGATTTTGTTAGTTAACCCTCTAATTTTAACCAGATATATGTATACATAATACATACACATATATTTTATATAACAATTCAATACATATTATGTAACTGATGTTTGTTTATAATTTTATAGTTCATTCCAAGCATGTATTTTAACCTTCCCATTATACATCAACATTATATATTAATTGTTTCAATGTTTTATTTTATTTTTCCCACAAGTTTCTCTGTTCTTTTTGTTGTTGCAATAAGCCCCCCAGTCTTGTAAGAATCTAAAAGTGACAGGGATAATAGAAAGACAAAGGCTTTAGTAGTACAGACAGATATATATAACACAAATACCTGTTAAATTTTGATGTGCCATCCGAGTTTTTAAAACTTGCATATTATAACTCATTAGACAACAACAACAAAGCAGAGAACATTTCCTAAAACACTTATGACGTTTGTATAGCTTTCATTGATGACATTTGTATAGCTTTCATTGATGGTATTGATATCTTTTTGCCTATGATAGAGAGAGGAAAACTGTGATATGGTAACTTAGGTATCTAAAGGGAATAAAAACCTTTTTACTGTACAATGTACATTATGCCAACTGTGTGTTGGACAACAGCAAAAATATTTTTATTGCTTCTGTCGCAAGATGTTTGTTACAAAGACAGGGCTTTTAGCTTTAAACTTACCTTCCATATGAAGGAATAGATTTGTATGCACAGGTTTTCAGTCCTATAGAATTCCAATTTCTGTGTAGTTCCAGGTTTTCTGTTAAACTTCAAAAACTTTGACTTTTCTTAGCCACCCATAAGACAGTTGGTCTATTTACCCAATAACTGGAAACTAGTTTTGCAGACACCATTAGGCCTGTGGTGTAATACTTCTTGGTACCAAGTCCCTTCTGAGATCTTACAGTTTTACCTGGGGCTGCATGGTGCCCATGTTACCCTTTGTAGCTTTAGAGGGATCACATATCTGGATCACATTTTGTCTTGCTGCATGACTGAAACAGAAGACTTATGGTACTTTTTCTGCTTCCTTCTCACAACACAATATTCCTCTTTGATAATACTTGGAACAAGAAAAACAAGCTACAACTCACATACTTTGTACATTACAAAGTCCTACAAGTTTAGATTAAGACTATAAACCTTTATTTATATTGTCATATAACCAGATAGTGAATAATCACCAAAGTTGAATGTAAACTCAACCATTTCTGTGTCTAATTGACTTATATATATATATATATATATATATATATATATATATATATATATATATATATATATATATATATATATATATATATATATATATATATATTGCCCTATTTCATATAATTTCATATTTATAAAGACCAATTGTAGCTTAGAACCCATAATATTTGTCTCTGCTAGAAGAGCAAAATATGTACCAGCACATGATTAGTTATTCTCCTCTCTTGGACAGAAATGTCATTTCTTTTATCCATGTAAAATTTTTCTATCTTATACATAGGTAAAGACAAGCTATTTGCACTGTCATGATGATGTAACATGATTTTGATTATGACATCACTTTACGATTATCCAAAAATTTGGGCTATATTGCATAGCCAAACTAAAGTACTTTGATTAAAAAAAACAACTTTAATTAACTCTTGGTCTTTATATAAAACTCTGACTTATATTAAACCAGGTCATTAGACATCGGATTGAAACTCTGACTAAAATAAAACTTGGACAAGCATAAAACCTTGAGTTATAATTCCATATTTCAAACAATGTGCTGTTACAGATTCTGTCATATCTAATTTTGATAACTCTAAATTATCGATAATTATAATGTTACCTGCAAATTTAATGTAATGAGTATAATAATTGTTGATTATTTACATGTCTCATATCATCAACTGTTACTTGACCCCATTATAACACAGGTTCTAATCATGTCAGTTGTTCTTAAACCACTATGCTAGTCACATGACCAGTATTTATAGAATATAAGAATAGTATCTTTACCATTCTTGATTGTTTGAATTTGTGTAATATCCTCACCAAAACAGCACTCTGTAAATTATTATAATATAGAGTTGCATGGAGCTTGTTAAGGTTGTTTTTGTAAAAGACCACTTGGAATGATTATTGTAATAGTGAAAAAAACTTCAGAATATATATGTACCTAATTAAATAATTGGGTTGTTTACTACAGTGGTTACTGACTTCATGCTTTTTTATCAAGCCTGGCATAGCCATTAGGCGAGACTTAGGTGTTACTTTTCCAGTGGTGGCAGTGTGTCAAAATGTGAAAGTTTATGTTAAAGTGATTTTTTTTCACTCAGTCAAAAACTAACCAGGCGAGACATTGAAATCCATGGTATTCTTGTTCTAACTAAAATCCTAACTTGATATGTTTTTTCACTTTTTTATCAAAATTCAATGTCGTTTTTTGCAAGACATATATCTTAAATGTAAGAATGTAATATTCAGCATTGCAGAAAATGTGAAAGTAGGCCGTTTAAATACACATATAACTGATGCTTTTGCAACAAGATTTCTCATTCCATGCCACTGCCCTTAGCATTAATCAGATGTGAGTTTTTACCTTCAATAAAATATGGGAAAGGCTGTATATAAAGACCACCTACTGTATATAAAGACCACCTGTATATAATGACCATCTACTAAATATAAAGACCACCTACTGTATATAAAGACCACCTGTATATAATGACCATCTACTGAATATAAAGACCACCTACTGTATATAATGACCATCTACTAAATATAAAGACCACCTACTGTATATAAAGACCGCCTGTATATAATGGCCGTCTACTGAATATAAAGACCACTTACTGAATATAAAGACCACTTACTGTATATAAAGACCACCTACTGTATATAAAGACCACCTAAACCTATAGAGTTTATAGACAGGTGGTTTTTATATAGAGATTCTTCTTCGTTGAAGGATGAAGCAAATGTGTATTACAATACAGGTCTTCATAGATAAGTAGTCTTTAAATAGAGATGGACACTACAACAGGTTTCAATGGTCTTGGGTTATTTAGATAAAGTAATATTGATTTTGAACAATAAATCTCATTGAGGAATAATAGCAGAGGAATCAATTAAAACAGAATACCTTCAATTCAAGGGTTAAAAAGAGATTAAATTTGGATTCATCACATGAGAATATTCACTCTGTTATGTGCTAATGATAACTCATGCAGAATTATGATACAATTTTTGTTTTGCTGGGAAGACAGCTGGAGTTTCTCCAGACATAAGTAAATTTTCAAGTGTCATAAGCATCACATATTCCCAATTAATCATGTATAATGTCAAATTATTAACTTTTTTTTTTTAACTTTTTGAGTGTTAAGGAACATATTTGATACCTTGGTGTGATTGTTGGCATTCAGTATAAAAGTTATTGCTTAAATGTTTTTTATGGGTTGGATGTGCAGACAAGCTATTCAGCTCATTGCTATAAAAATCTTTGTTTTGGTAGGAGTAGTGGCTTATAAAAAGACATATAGTTATGAATATTGCAGTGATGTTTTATTTAAGTGCACTTTGAGATACATGTTTATTTGCACTTTGTTTTGTGTGATATATTAACATAATTTACTTACTATATTGTGTCATCTAGATGGCAGTTCAAGTAATCCTAGCAGCCCAAGTTCTCCAGTAGAGGGTAGGTCAATGTTACTTAACAACAATATTATTTTAGTTTTGTATATATTTAATTTTACCTGCGTCACCAACAGTGAAAACAAGTCTTGTAGCAGCTTGACTCAATCCAACTGTGTGTTTGTTTATCAGTTTCTTAATCATCCTCAGTTTTTTTTTTTACAATTTTTTTTTGTAAACTTTAGAATCATTAACCAAGGCTTTTTGCAGCAATATATGCTATAAATCAAACTGAACTATAGTCATACTGCTTAGACTTTGCATAATGTGTGTGTGTGTGTGTGTGTGTGTGTGTGTGTGTGTGTGTGTGTGTGTTTAGAAAATGTGTGTTTCCTGTTTTAGACAAATTGGCAATTTTTTTATGTTGAATTGCATATTAAACTGAGTTTTTTCAGCAATATATGCTAGAGTTAGTTCATACTTTGAGTGTTTAAATACAAGTGAGAGAAATAATAATACAAGAGTAATAATAACTTCCTATTGACACACTAATAATGGTGACGCAGGTCCAGACTTGTTATTTGTCTTGTTATGATCTTTAAGCTGGATTGCCTTTCCTTAATTTTCAGTTTTTCCTCTTAAATTTCTAGTGTTTACTGTGTTTACTGTTTGTTATTATTATTATAATTATTCATTTAATCATTAATGGTAACATGCCATTTCATTTTCATATAATTGCAACATTTCCCACTATTGTTGTTAAGAAAAATTTTAGTTTAAATTTGTGATATATTGAAATAAAGTTTTTTTTGTAAAAATGAACTTACAGGAAAAAATTCAAAATTTCAAATTGATAGACAGCATTTGCAAGTACATGTACAAACAAATTAACATGTATTGGTGTATAATAATTGAAATATGCTTTAAAAGTTGTAATATGTTATAAAAACAATTTTTACTCTTAACTTGAATTTTTGAATATTAATTTACCATTTTGCATGCTTGATAAATATAATATTTACCATATTTGACATGTGTCCTGAAGAAAAACAAGATTGAAGGTTTTTGAAAGTTGCAGAATGATCAGTTTGCTTAATGTCTGAAATGTTTTCATTTTCCATTGGAAAAAAACAACATATTTTTAAAATATTATGGCTTTTAGGAACTTTTTACTTATGTGAGTATGAAGATAATGTTATTTCTTGGAATATGGCATGGATTTTAGTTGTTTTTTTTTTAATTTTAATTGTCATTGATGACCTTTAATATGTTTTATAAATATAATTTCTAAAATATAAACATGTATATGACATTTTTACTCCATAATGTCTCTTTGTTATTTAGCAGAAATGGAGGATACTCCATCCTATAGTACCCATCTGAAGTCTGGAATTCACGGTGGTCATCTCCATCATGAAAGAGCAGTAAGCCCGGTTGGATCTCCCATGAGATCTTTCTTACATGAGAGTATGCATGGCCATCAGCATCAACATCATCACCATGACAACGTCAGTATTAAAGATTTAATAACACAGTTAGAACACACTGAAATATTACAAGAACAGGCAGACATTGTCCATTATTTGTTCCTTAATAAGTGAGTAGTATATTTTGTTAAAAACTTGTGTATAGATTTAAAGTGAAAACTGTTTAATGAACCAAAACTATGAAATTAAGTGTTTAAAAGTTTCATACAGTGAAACTTGTGAAAACCTGACCCTGAAAAACCGGAATCCTGTGAAAACCGAACGTGTGTGCTTGTCCCGATTTACTCTCTTCTTTATTCTATATGATAGAAACCTTAATAAACCGGATCCTGTGAATTCTGAAAACCGGACCCATTTCACTGTCCGAATCATAAAAAACCTATATATTTTCACCTTTGTAAACCGGATTCGATTTTCTGATTATGAAAAAATCCGAAACCGAGAATTTTATTGAAATTTTTTAAACTTGCAAATTTGTAAAAAAAATGACTGTTATTTCCAAATATTATAAAAACATTAACTACAAACAAAAGTAAAAGTAATTTCCGATATCATAAATAACATCATTTAACTTCTAAGTAAAACAAAACTGTAAGAAATACAAATTATTACCGTCATCAAATGGCTTGAGTATACTTTTACACGTGTGAAAGGTGTCACAAATAAACAATAATTATCGGATTAAAGAGATCAGTCAACCGAAATCGATGATTGAAAAATAAGGAAAACAAGTTTCTTAACAATGGAATGGCAGTTGTTATCATTAATCGACATAAACCAAACATCGATTATGTGCCATGTCAGTAAATTCAAACGATTTAATGTTTTGGCTGAGTCTTAGTTACGTTGACCTACATCCTCCTGCAGAGGAAAGCGCACCTGCATTTTTGCTGATATGTTTGCATCGAAATAAAAACAACTTAAAATACACGTTACTTACCATAAATTTATAATTTATAATAAATTTATGATATACGTCGTATTTCAAGTTTATTATTTCAATGTGACAATTATACATCATAATGATGATGTCTGATCCCACCCATCTATCATTTCATGATAGTTTATTTGAGATAAATAAAACATTAAAATACAAGCAACCTACCCAAAAAATTTTAGATTATCACTTTACATTGTATTTTAAGTTTATTGTTTCCAATAAGCCACATGTACATGTGTTACCCATGGCTACACATCCCAAAGGGAGATAACAAATGGATCTGCTACTTATTATCAAGGGCAGTGAACTCTAGCGAATAACCTTAATAAACCGGGTCCTGTGAAAACTGGATTTTTTTCAAGGAACAGAGCCGGTCCAGTTTTCACAAGTTTCAATGTATTTTGTTTTGGGATGTAAAAATAATCAGTCACTATGAAATCTTCAGTAAGCATATAAGTGCATTTCTTATCAAGCAATCAAGCTTTTAATCTTGCAAGATAAAATGTAGTACAAATGATTAAAACACTTGTATAAATAGCCTATGCATATGAAGTATTTTTAGAGGTTTCATTAGATAAAACATTGAAGTCTCAGCCAGTTTGTTTGGTATATCCTAGATCAAGACACATTTTCCAATCCACAGAGCTTATAAATGAATGTGTCCCTGCAGATTTAACCTTCTGATGTACCATTATCCCATTGTAAAGTAAAATGTATACAGTACCAGTACTCTAATTTGTTTCATGCTACTGAATTTATTTATTTATTTATTTATTTATTTATTTATTTATTTTACAGGGGATTAGAATGGGAAATGGAGATAGGTGGAAGGAAGTGTTCAGTTAAAGAACTGTTAGTGGAGTTATATGAAAAGGCATGTTTCATAGATGTAACCTAGTACTTTATGTTTAGAAAAAGTTGTTTTAAAATTCTTATTGTTTTGAGATGCTTAAGTTGTCAGTACATGTATATATGTCAACAAATCACTAAAAATGACTCCATTAAACATATTGTCATGCCTTTTTCATAGTGGAAGTAATGTCACTGGTACGTGTGATATGTTTATTGGCAATTTCAGCTCATAATAGTGCTATTTTTCTAAAATAATTCATAAAACAAATTCATTGCATATGTAAACATGGCAAACTTATTAATGTAATGGTTGTGTATGTTAAAATTTATGTTGTATTCATACACTATCATATATATATAATGTAACAGGCTGGTCATTGGAAACAGTGGTGGTTAGTTAGACATACAGCAGGTATGCTACACAAGAGAGTGGAAGATCTGGCTCTGGTAAGTAGAACATATCAGATTGATATTACCTATGATAATAAAAATAACAGTTACTATAGCAACAGGCTCATGATATTTACATACTGGATTGAAAAGTATATTAAGCTTATTGGGAGTGGACACTGGCTTTAGAAGTCTTGGTATTTATCACACTACCTCAATAATGGAGTAGATATTGGCTTTGGGAGTCTTGGTATTGATCACTGTATCTCTAATCACTTAGGTTAGAATTCATATGAACAGATCCTAATGTTTGTTTTCTTGCTTGTTAGTGATTTCTCAGGGTACTCCAGTTCCTTCTGCTGTCCCAGAACTGATCATCATGGTATAAGTAAAATGTTTTGACTAGGGCATAAAACACAACTCCTCCACTCATTCAGAAGTATCTGAGTGTAGGTCCAACTTCAAATCACAAGTTACAAGTCTGAAAAAAATAATTTCTTGTTTCTCAGTTCTAGAGACTTCTTTATGTATAGTTATAAAAAACCAGTAATTAATTCTTGCACAATATAAAAATTCATTAATAATATACCTCTATATTTTATGTATGCATCCAATTTTGAATTTTCCTTCATATCCTGTTTCCTATATCAACATATTATTTTGTTATTTTTTTAGGCTGCCACTGATATGCTTGTAAGACAGAAACAGTTATCAGTTGGACTTCCACCTCATAGAGAGAAAGAAATTACAAGGTAGATAGAAATCTCTATAAAAGGGTACTCTTCCAACTAATTATTACTTGTGTATTGTTTTGATCAATTTCAACCCATGACTAAATAAAATTTTCCACAGATAATAATTAAATTTTGTATAACTGAAATTGTCAATATTGAAATGTTTTGGGTGGCAGGGAAACATGTTTGTATTTTTGTATTTATATGTTTGCTGATATGTAGTAAAATAAGTAACTTATTTGAAATTTCTAGAATTTAGCATGCTTGAATGAAAAAAATAGAATTTGTTTCATACTCCTGATGTAAGTGTTAACAACAACAACCAAAATTTGTTTAAACTTTTTAAAGAATATGAATTTTTTTTTTTCTTCAAACAACTGTGTGCTCATTAAATCTTGTTATCATTTTTTTCATTTTGGTCTTCTAAATAAAACTTATAATGATATAAAATTTCTGATGCACATACATGTATTGTTTTATCATGTTATAGGCCTTTGCCACCAGATGAGCTAGCTACCATTATATATGATGCTTGTGGTGAAGATCTCAGTACAGCTTCATTAACTCAAGTAAGTTAATTAAAAATTACATAAAATAAAGCTCTGTCAAATATTTCAGTAAGATTATCAATACAGATATGTGTGCTTCCATCTTTGTGTCATGCTGACATCAAGGAAGCTTTTCATACTGACATCAAAGACAGTGTCATGCAGACATCGAGGAAGCTTGTCGTGCTGACATCAAGGAAGCTTGTCTTACTGACATCAAGGAAGCTGGTCATGCTGACATCAAGGAAGCTTGTCATGCTGACATCAAGGAAGCTTGTCTTACTGACATCAAGGAAGTTTGTCATGCTGACATCAAGGAAGCTTTTCATACTGACATCAAGAACGCTTGTCTTTCTGACATCAAGGAAGTTTGTCATACAGACATCAAGGTGGCTTGTCATGCAGACATCAAGGAAGCTTGTCATGCAGACATCAAGGAAGCTTGTCATGCAGACATCAAGGAAGTTTGTCATGCAGACATCAAGGTGGCTTGTCATGCAGACATCAAGGAAACGTTGTTTGCTATTCTTTGCCTAATTTTGTTCAACTGTTTCAATCCTTTTTTTTCTTTAGGCATCAAATAATTAAAAGGGAATTGTCTTATTGTAATTAAAATAAAAATGGAAGGGTAATAATGAAAACTATTTAAGAAATTAATAAAAAAAATGTAATGAAAAATTATTTTTGTCATAATATAAGGGATATTCCAGTGTATCATATTGTTATCTGTCTTTATTTGACTGTTATCATTATTTTTTTTATTTCCAGGAGCTTTTGATATACCTAGCCATGTTTATCAGAACAGAGCCAAAATTATTGAAAGAGATGTTACGACTAAGAGTTGGTTTGATTATACAGGTTATGGCTTCAGAGCTAGCCAGGACTCTCAAATGTTCAGGTACAGCCAACATCAATATGAGCTGTTAATTGTGTTTTTTTTTCACAAAAGAAAAAGAGATAATATATGCAGTCTCTTTACACAAGTGTTGAGATTATCAAATTAAAGAATTTTGATTAAAAATCATTTGCTTTAGCTATTGCTATTTTTAATAAAATTTGAAAATCTTATAAATTGTTAAACAATATTGCTAGAATGAACATGAATCTGTAAACAAAAACTAAAATTTCCATGTCAAATAAATATACATGTAATGGTATATTAAACAGTTATTGACTTTTGATAAGGTTAATACAAGGATTTGTGACACCAAAAAAAATGTTATATTTACTGAGGTCGTGGTAACTATAACAGTTTGTCCAGTGCAGCTTAACATGTTTTTAACCAATCAAAACAGAGTAAAATCAGTAGTCATGTAATAATGTATTTTATTGCACAAAATTCTACTGTTTTATATCATGTTTAATTTAACAGGAGATGAAGCCTCAGATCACCTGTTAAACTTAAGTCCATTTGAAATGAAGACATTGTTACATCATATCTTAAGTGGAAAAGAGTTTGTTATTAGCAGTGGTAAGTTGTTTATTCTTCATTGGTCTCTAAAATACAAAAAAATAATAATAACAAAAAAAAAAAAAAAAATTTTTTTAAAAATGAAAATATTATTAAAAAATTATTTAAAAATACCAAATTTTGTCTTAAAATAATCATTAAGGGGAAGTCCTATTAAACATATAAAAGACGGTTTTCTTTACTCATTTGATAACACTTTTTAGAAATTCGTTAATTTTTGTTTTGGCTTTTCCAACCTATTTCCATTTCATTATTGTACTAAGTTTAATTTTACAATATATGCTTACTTCTTGATTGATATTTTAAAATTTTTAAACATTTTTAGCTCACCTGAGCTGAAGGCTCAGATGAGCTATTGCTATCCATCTCCGTCCGTCGTGCGTCGTCCATCGTGCGTCGTGCATAAACTTTTTACATTTTAATCTTCTCCTCCAAAACTACCAGGCCAAATTTAATGAAACTTAGTAACCATCATGCCTTGGTGAAGCCCTTTCAGATTTGCACAAATGAAGGAGTTATGTCCCCTTGGGGCCCCACAAGGGGGGATAGTAAAAATCTTCTCCTCTGAATCTACAAGAGATATACCTTAGTTATTTCATTTATAACATCCTTAGGTCATCTTTTTTCAGATTTGCACAAATGATAGCCATGGGGCCCAAAATGGGGAAATTGTAAGGCACTGAGTGGGGAAATTGCTAGAAATTATATATTTGTCACTATATCTTCAAAACTATCAACTTTTTGTATAGGCATGTATATTAGAATATTGTAGGTATTGACATGACAATCATTTTGATATATGGTTCAAGGGCAAATGTTGAAAGGTCAAGGTCACAGCTGCAAAAAGACTTAAATTGCCAATTATCTTGAAAAGTATTAACTTTTTGTATAGGCATGTATATTCGAATATTGTAGGTATTGCATCAATGATCATTTTGATGGTTCAAGGTCATATGTTGAAAGGTCAAGGTCACAGCTGCAGAAGAAGACTTAAATTGCTAATTATCTTGAAAACTATTAACTTTTTGTAAAGGCATGTATATTAGACTATTGTTGGTATTGAAATGAGAAACATTTTGATATATGGTTCAAGGTCATATGTTGAAAGGTCAAGGTCACAGATGCAAAAGAAGACTTAAATTGTTTATTATCTTGGTTCAAGGTCATATGTTGAGAGGTCAAGATCACAGCTGCAAAACAAGACTTAAATTGCTAATTATCTTGGTTCAAGGTCATATGTTGAGAGGTCAAGATCACAGCTGCAAAAGAAGACTTAAATTGCTAATTATCTTGAAAACTATTACTTTTTTGTATAGGCATGTATATTAGAATATTGTAGGTATTGCAACAACGATCATTTTGATATATGGTTCAAGGTTATATGTTGAAAGGTCAAGGTCACAGCTGCAACAGAAGACTTAAATTGCTAATTATCTTGAAAACTATTAACTTTTTGTATAGGCATGTATATTCAACTACTGTAGGTATTGACATGACGATCATTTTGATATATGGTTCAAGGTCATATGTTGAAAGTTCAAGGTCACAGCTGCAAAAGAAGACTGAACTTGCTTAGTATCTTGAAAACTATTAACTTTTTGTATAGGCATATATAGTACAATATTGTAGGTTTTGCAACAACGATCATTTTGATATATGGTTCAAGGTCATATATTGAAAGGTCAAGGTCACAGCTGCAGAAGAATACTTAAACTGCTTATTATCTTGAAAACTATCAACTTTTTGTATAGGCATGTATATCAGACTATTGTAGGTATTGACATGACGATTATTTTGATATATGGTTCAAGGTCATAAGTTGAAAGGTCAAGGTCACAGCTGCAAAAGAAGACTTAAAATTGCTAATTATCTTGAAAACTATTACTTTTTTGTATAGGCATGTATATTAGAATATTGTAGGTATTGACATGACAGTCATTTTGATATAGGGTTCAAGGTTATATGTTGAAAGGTCAAGGTCATATCAACATAGGAATACTAAAATTATTAATTATCTTGAAAGCTATTAATTTCATGCATAGGCATGTGTATTAGAATATTGTAGGTTTTGACATGACAATCATATATGGTTTGAGGTCATATATGTTCAAAGGTCAAGGACATAGCTGCATAATTATACTGAAATTGATTAATGATTGCACTACAGTTACTTCTGTATAAGTATACTAAAATTTGTTAATTATTTAGAAATTATTCATTGCATTACAGTAACTTCATGCATATTTTATAAGGTACTTATAAATGAAAAGTTAGTGGATATATTTCTGATTAAGTTTTGTGGGAGTTCTTAACTTGAGAAAACTTTTAAAGTTTCTGTACTTAATATATTGTCTATTGCACTTTGCAAACAATATTAGACATATCTTCAGGTGAGCATTAAGGCCCATGGGCCTCTTGTTGACATATTTAAAGAAATAAAAATTGATGAGTAAAATTTTTTTCACAAGAAATTAAAAATGTGTATTTATTTACATGTACATTTTAACCACTAGCCTCACAAAAAATAACAAAAGGTATATTTTTATGATAATTATATTTCCTAAGATTTATAAATAAATACTACTGATCATCTTATCATTTTCATATTTTTGTAAAGCCAGGATTTTTATGATAAAATTAGTCAAATTTTTTGTTAAATTTTGACAAAATTTGAAAGAGAAAGGTATTATAGTCTCATACCATGGAAATTTATTTTAAGGTTTATCCTAAAGTTTGGCTTTTTTATTGCCGAGTTTTAAATCTTATTTGACACCTAGACTTCGTTTATGCCTCTGACCTCCAAACATCGGAGGCTGTTGAGTTGTCTTAAATGTATATTTACCAGTTACAGTGCCTCTCACCATCTAGGTTCAAAACTAATTGAGGATATATTCTATTTGAAAAGCTTCTCAGCTGCTTGTAGAAGGTATTTGGTTTTCTCTGGACACTGGTTTCCTCTGGAGGATATATTCTATTTGAAAAGCTTCTCAGCTGCTTGTAGAAGGTATTTGGTTTTCTCTGGACACTCTAGTTTCCTCTGGGGGATATATTCTATTTGAAAAGCTTCTCAGCTGCTTGTAGAAGGTATTTAGTTTTCTCTGGACACTCTGGTTTCCTCTGGAGGATATATTCTATTTGAAAAGCTTCTCAGCTGCTTGTAGAAGGTATTTGGTTTTCTCTGGACACTGGTTTCCTCTGGAGGATATATTCTATTTGAAAAGCTTCTCAGCTGTTTGTAGAAGGTATTTGGTTTTTCTCTGGACACTCTGGTTTCCTCTGGAGGATATATTCTATTTGAAAAGCTTCTCAGCTGCTTGTAGAAGGTATTTGGTTTTCTCTGGACACTCTGGTTTCCTCTGGAGGATATATTCTATTTGAAAAGCTTCTCAGCTGTTTGTAGAAGGTATTTGGTTTTCTCTGGACACTCTGGTTTCCTCTGGAGGATATATTCTATTTGAAAAGCTTCTCAGCTGTTTGTAGAAGGTATTTGGTTTTCTCTGGACACTCTGGTTTCCTCTGGAGGATATATTCTATTTGAAAAGCTTCTCAGCTGCTTGTAGAAGGTATTTGGTTTTCTCTGGACACTCTGGTTTCCTCTGGAGGATATATTCTATTTGAAAAGCTTCTCAGCTGTTTGTAGAAGGTATTTGGTTTTCTCTGGACACTCTGGTTTCCTCTGGAGGATATATTCTATTTGAAAAGCTTCTCAGCTGCTTGTAGAAGGTATTTGGTTTTCTCTGGACACTGGTTTCCTCTGGAGGATATATTCTATTTGAAAAGCTTCTCAGCTGCTTGTAGAAGGTATTTGGTTTTCTTCTCTGGACACTCTGGTTTCCTCTGGAGGATATATTCTATTTGAAAAGCTTCTCAGCTGCTTGTAGAAGGTATTTGGTTTTCTCTGGACACTGGTTTCCTCTGGAGGATATATTCTATTTGAAAAGCTTCTCAGCTGTTTGTAGAAGGTATTTGGTTTTCTCTGGACACTGGTTTCCTCTGGAGGATATATTCTATTTGAAAAGCTTCTCAGCTGTTTGTAGAAGGTATTTGGTTTTCTCTGGACACTCTGGTTTCCTCTGGAGGATATATTCTATTTGAAAAGCTTCTCAGCTGCTTGTAGAAGGTATTTGGTTTTCTTCTCTGGACACTCTGGTTTCCTCTGGAGGATATATTCTATTTGAAAAGCTTCTCAGCTGCTTGTAGAAGGTATTTGGTTTTCTCTGGACACTGGTTTCCTCTGGAGGATATATTCTATTTGAAAAGCTTCTCAGCTGTTTGTAGAAGGTATTTGGTTTTTCTCTGGACACTCTGGTTTCCTCTGGAGGATATATTCTATTTGAAAAGCTTCTCAGCTGCTTGTAGAAGGTATTTGGTTTTCTCTGGACACTCTGGTTTCCTCTGGAGGATATATTCTATTTGAAAAGCTTCTCAGCTGTTTGTAGAAGGTATTTGGTTTTCTCTGGACACTCTGGTTTCCTCTGGAGGATATATTCTATTTGAAAAGCTTCTCAGCTGCTTGTAGAAGGTATTTGGTTTTCTCTGGACACTCTGGTTTCCTCTGGAGGATATATTCTATTTGAAAAGCTTCTCAGCTGCTTGTAGAAGGTATTTGGTTTTCTCTGGACACTCTGGTTTCCTCTGGAGGATATATTCTATTTGAAAAGCTTCTCAGCTGTTTGTAGAAGGTATTTGGTTTTCTCTGGACACTCTGGTTTCCTCTGGAGGATATATTCTATTTGAAAAGCTTCTCAGCTGCTTGTAGAAGGTATTTGGTTTTCTCTGGACACTCTGGTTTCCTCTGGAGGATATATTCTATTTGAAAAGCTTCTCAGCTGCTTGTAGAAGGTATTTGGTTTTCTCTGGACACTCTGGTTTCCTCTGGAGGATATATTCTATTTGAAAAGCTTCTCAGCTGCTTGTAGAAGGTATTTGGTTTTCTCTGGACACTCTGGTTTCCTCTGGAGGATATATTCTATTTGAAAAGCTTCTCAGCTGTTTGTAGAAGGTATTTGGTTTTCTCTGGACACTCTGGTTTCCTCTGGAGGATATATTCTATTTGAAAAGCTTCTCAGCTGCTTGTAGAAGGTATTTGGTTTTCTCTGGACACACTGGTTTCCTCTGGAGGATATATTCTATTTGAAAAGCTTCTCAGCTGCTTGTAGAAGGTATTTGGTTTTCTTCTCTGGACACTCTGGTTTCCTCTGGAGGATATATTCTATTTGAAAAGCTTCTCAGCTGCTTGTAGAAGGTATTTGGTTTTCTCTGGACACTGGTTTCCTCTGGAGGATATATTCTATTTGAAAAGCTTCTCAGCTGCTTGTAGAAGGTATTTGGTTTTCTCTGGACACTGGTTTCCTCTGGAGGATATATTCTATTTGAAAAGCTTCTCAGTTGCTTGTAGAAGGTATTTGGTTTTCTCTGGACACTGGTTTCCTCTGGAGGATATATTCTATTTGAAAAGCTTCTCAGCTGCTTGTAGAAGGTATTTGGTTTTCTCTGGACACTCTGGTTTCCTCTGGAGGATATATTCTATTTGAAAAGCTTCTCAGCTGTTTGTAGAAGGTATTTGGTTTTCTTCTCTGGACACTCTGGTTTCCTCTGGAGGATATATTCTATTTGAAAAGCTTCTCAGCTGCTTGTAGAAGGTATTTGGTTTTCTCTGGACACTGGTTTCCTCTGGAGGATATATTCTATTTGAAAAGCTTCTCAGCTGTTTGTAGAAGGTATTTGGTTTTTCTCTGGACACTGGTTTCCTCTGGAGGATATATTCTATTTGAAAAGCTTCTCAGCTGTTTGTAGAAGGTATTTGGTTTTCTCTGGACACTCTGGTTTCCTCTGGAGGATATATTCTATTTGAAAAGCTTCTCAGCTGCTTGTAGAAGGTATTTGGTTTTCTCTGGACACTCTGGTTTCCTCCAGCATTCTAGAACTGAATGCCTTGACATTATACAAAAGATACTTGAATGGGGTGTTAAACTCCATTATCCCACCCAATTGCAAAGATTTTAGTTAAATATTACCAGTATATATAAAAGAAAGTTTCTGAAATTGTTAAATGTATCAGGACCATAGAACTGATGTGATGGAAAAAAGTATACTGTCTCCAATTTTATGAAAGATCATTATTTAGACAGTCATTGCAGAAACTTCAATGCTCACATTAAGGTTATTTCATAGCTAGAGGCTAGACACTAAATAGTTACAACAGAGTTTACAAATGTGATTTTAAACTATGAAATCTACATAGTTTATAAATGTGGTTTTAAACTATGAAATCTACATGTGATTTTAAACTATGAAATCTACATAGTTTATAAATGTGATTTTAAACTATGATATCTTCTGATTGAAGTGTGCTAAGAAATTGGTTATGTTTGTATGTGAAATTATAAATATGAAGTGTAAAATATTGTTTTATACTTAAAATGAATTCAACATGGTGACTAAGATGCTAAATGGCTTTTATTGAATATGATTTTGATAAGTAAGACTGCAAAAGTCCATAGATGTTAAATGTTTGTCAACTTCTTGTTTCCATCTTAATAAAATATAATTATTGCATGACAGAATGAAAGAAAAAAGAAATGTTAAAATTATATTTACATTGGAAGAGCTTTCATTGTTTTTAAAAGCATTGATGTCGATCAGAAACCAACACACACATACACACACACACAGAGTATGCCAGAGCATTTTGAAAAATGAAAGAAACTTGCTGCTAACAGTTTCAGGCATTAAATTTGTGTCAATAATTTTATATTTACTTTGCTTTGTGAATTAACTGTATTTACCCTAGTCCAAATTGCTTTTTTAAAATTTTGTTGTAAAAGAAATAAATATAAGCTGTCATATTTCATTATGCTTCTATTTAACACATCTATTTGCATGTACAACATACTTTTAATATAAACCTTTTGTGCATAAAATATTTATTATTATTGTTAAATGTGTTATCAACATTGAAAAGTTTCTATGCACTTTTAATCTGCTTTTGTTGTTTGGACTAAATTTTTAAAAATGCATTTTTCAGTATTTTAGATATTATAAATATTGCTATTTTTATCTGTATTTTGAAAATTTTGATGTTTTCAATTTCTGAATGCTTGTCTTATTATCTTGACACACAAAATTTATCTTAGACTAGTACTATCCACTTAGAGGGCTTAACTCATGCTTATTAAGTACTTGATATCACACAAATTTATACATGTACTTTTACTTTTGAAAGCTTTATGAATTCGATTTCATTTAAATGATCTGTTTTCTTCCTTAAAGGGAGATAACTTATTGTAATAAATAACATTATCACTTTTGACTTGTATTATCATACATGATTCTTTAAAGAACTCTAAATAACTATGATATAAATTCATTCAATAGTTATGAAGCATGATCATATAGGTATGTTTATTTTTGATATTATTTCTTTTTTTAGCTCACCTGACCGAAAGGTCATGTGAGCTTATGGCATGGCGCAGCGGGTGTATGTGCGTGTGTGCGTGCGTGTGTGCCTGTGTGCGTGCATGCGTTTGTGCATGTGTCGTTAACACCTATTTTCAACTTCTCCTCCAAAACTGCTGGACAGATTTCAATGATACTTAGTCAGAAGCATATATTGGCCGGTGCAATTCAGATTTGTTCATGGCGTTGCCATGGCTACCAAAACTAGGTCATGGTGACCTAGGGGTCCAAAAATCTTTAAAAATCTTCTTCTCCGAAAGTAATGATGGGAGAAAGAATCTGATATGATATTTGGCTTCTCTAGGGTCTTAAGCCTGTTCATTTCGTGAAATTTGGTCGAAAAATGGGTTACGCGTTTTTGCGTTTAATTTAAAAAATTACGTAAAATGGCTTCAAATTGTTATAACTGTTAACTTTTAGTATAGGCATATATATTAGAATATTGTAGGTATTGATATGACGATCATTTTGATATATGGTTCAAGGTCATGTGTTCAAAGGTCAAGGTCACAGCTGTAAAAGAAGCCAAAAATTGCTTATTATCTTGAAAACTATTAACTTTTTGTATAGGCATGTATACTAGAATATTGTATGTATTGATATGATGATCATTTTGATATATTGTTCAAGGTCATGTGTTCAAAGGTCAAGGTCACAGCTGCAAAAGAAGACTTAAATTGCTAATTATCTTGAAAACTGTTAACTTTTTGTATAAGCATGTATATTAGAATATTGTAGGTATTGATATGACGATCATTTTGATATATGGTTCAATGTCATGTGTTCAAAGGTCAAGGTCACAGCTGCAAAAGAAGACTTAAATTGCTTATTATCTTGAAAACTATTAACTTTTTGTATAGGCATGTATACTAGAATATTGTATGTATTGATATGATGATCATTTTGATATATTGTTCAAGGTCATGTGTTCAAAGGTCAAGGTCACAGCTGCAAAAGAAGACTTAAATTGCTAATTATCTTGAAAACTGTTAACTTTTTGTATAGGCATATATATTAGAATATTTTAGGTATTATGACAACAATCATTTTGATATATGGTTCAAGGTCATTGTTCAAAGGTCAAGGTCACAGCTGCAAAAGAAGCCTTAAATTGCTAATTATCTTGAAACCATTTTTTTTTATAGGCATGTATATTAGAATATTCTAGGTATTGGCATGGCGATCATATATGGTTCAAGGTCATATATGTTCAAAGGTCAAGGACATAGTTGCATAAGTATACTGAAATTTGTGAATGATTTGGAAATTATTCATTGCATTACAGTTACTTCATGTATATTATATAAGCTACTTATAAATGAAATGTGAGTGGATATATTTCTGATTAAGTTTTGTGGCAGTTCTCAACTTGAGAAAACTTGTAAAGTTTCTGTACCTAATATATTGTCTTTTGCGCTTTGCAAACAATTTTGGACATATACTCAGGTGGGCGTTAAGGCCCATGGGCCTCTTGTTTTTTATATGGTGATGAAATAAGTTCACATTTCCCTATAGAAAGTTCATATTACAAAACAAAAAAATAAAATTCAGTCCAAACATTGGCTGACATCAAATTGAAAACTTGGAGTGGCATCTAGATGTAATGTTATATGAACAAGGAGAAACAATTTGACAAGACATATATACCCTATAAATTATTCAATTAAAATAGCCTTTTTTTAGTAATATGATTTGGAGAGTATTTTTTTAGAAAGATTGAAACCAAAGTTCAACTCACAAAGTATTAAAAATGTGAACTTATTTTTCAGCATATGTGAATCTCGCAGTAACACACTCATTAATCAGCTGTTTTCTTATTTCTTTGGAAAACAAAATGTGGTATTCTAAGTTGGATTGTCTTTTTAGGGCATATTCATGCAAAGAAATAATAAATTTGGATTTGTTTTCAGGAATCAATTTCAACACATTTCACAATACTATTTACAAATATATACTTTTACACATAAAAAAATATATGTTTTTTTTTAAAAAACTTCTTTATATTATAGTTTTAGATTATTTTATATTTTTATATGGCATATTTGGGGTTTTTGAGAGCTATATATGACACACTTTGCCTTTTTACTCAAAATATAAAGATTTTTATTCATAGAGTTATCTCCGTTATTGAGTAACACATTTTCAGACTTTCTTGCTTTGCTAGTTTACCTTAAGGTGCTATGCAGTATATCATATTTGTGTATTTCTGAAAAGTATTCACTTTTTTTTTTGTTAGTTGTTTTTTTAGCTCACCTGAGCACAAAGCTCATATGAACTTTTGTGATGGGTCATTGTCCGTTGTCTGTTGTGCGTCAACTTTTGATTATTAACACTCCTGAGGCCTCAATTTTAGTCCAATCTTCATCAAACTTGCTCAGAAAAATCCTCTGGCAAAAGCTAGCTCTAGTTCGTATATGGGCCATGTTGAGTCAATAAGTAGGTCACTAAGTCAAATTGCAGAAAACCTTGTTAACACTCCTGAGGCCCCAATCTTCATCAAACTTTGTCAGAATGATTCTCTTGACAAAAGCTAGCTAATGTTTGTATGTGTGTTTGTATATGGGCCTTGTTGGGTCAATAAGTAGGTCACTAGGTCAAATAATAGAAAAACTATGTGAACACAACTGAAGCCCCAATTTTAGTCCCAATCTTCATTAATCTTTGTCAGAATGATCTTCTTGAAAAAAGCTAGCTCTAGTTCGTATATGGGCCATGTTGGGTCAATAAGTAGGTCACTAGGTCAAATTATATAAAAACCTTGTTAACACATATGAAGGCTCAATTTTAGACCAATCTTCATCAAACTTGGTCAGAATGATCCTCTTGACAAAAGCTAGCTCAAGTTCGTATATGGGCCATGTTGGGTCAATAAGTAGGTCGCTAGGTCAAATAATAGAAAAAGTATGTGAACACTCCTGAGGCCCCAATTTTAGTCCCAATCTTCATCAAACTTGGACAGAATGATCCTCTTGAAAAAAGCTAGCTCTAGTTAGTATATGGGCCATGTTGGGTCAATAAGTAGGTCACTAGGTCAAATTATAGGAAAAATCTCTTTAAAAATAAAAAAAACCAGTTTGCCAAGATCAAGCTGAGTGTACATCATTTTCAGGTGAGCGTCCAGGGCCTTCATTGCCCTCTTGTTTTATATATAGAATTTTCTAAATGAATATTATATTTAAGTTTATTCATCATCAGTGGAGTTATCTGCCCTGAACTGAGCAAAACATTTTCAAACTAATATTGCAATACATGAACATAACTTTTTTTCTACAAGTTTTTTTTTAAAATTTGGAAACTTACAAAAAGATTTTAAATAGACTTTTTGGTATATGACATCACTAGGATTACTGTTTTAAAAATAAACTAATTATAGTGTGCTAGTTTGTGTAACATTTTAACAGCTAGATAGATGTAAATTTCACTATATGTAAACTAACATTCCTTTTATAGTATATTTTACCCTTTTTTAACTTTTTTGTAATTAATATATACAGACATCAAGATTTCCCCTAGTTTTTATGTAAACCAGAGTTTTACATTGGAAATTGAATGTCTGTGTGTGTTATTTTCAAATATTTAAATGTATAATTATTAGTCAAGTTGATGAAAGATACATAATTTTTGTTTGATTAATTTATTTATGACATTATATTGCTATGCCATTCAACAAAATCTTTCATCTCTTTTGTGTAAACGTTTTTGTGCTTGATTCATCTGTTAATTAAACATACAATATTTGTGGGACTTAAAATATATTCCTATTGCTATTAAACATGTCAATCCATTTAAAAAAAATATTCTCAACAACAATGGTCAATTTATGCCAGGATTTCAGCAGATTTCCACAAATATCGTTGTGTTTTTTTTTGTCTAGCTTATTAGAATTTTTTTGGGATTAAAAAAACATGAAATAATTGCAAGATCAAATGTGTGCAATCACAGAATTCTTGCTTTTTGCCAACCAATAAAATATATAGCTAATTCAAAATAATAATAATTATAAAAATAAATTGCAGATTAAAAATCTTTTTAGAAATTTACAGCAGCAATTTAGGTTATAGGTTAATTTTTATTTGATTTGAAATGGACATATGCTTACATGTCGGACTTGTGAATATTCTCAGACACAATATCACCTGTCAGTAAATGAGGCACATTAAAACCTGTATATACTGGCCATCCATTTGATCTGAGAAATATGGGCTTTATAGACAGGTGATATATTTATAGAGATTCTTCTAGTTAAAGTATAAAGCAAGCAGAACTTAACACTGGTCTTTATAGACAGGCCGTCATTATATAGATAGAGATGACCACCATAGCAAGTTTGCTGTATAGACAGGTGGTCATAAGATAGGTGGTCACAAGTTTATTATACAGACATGTAGTCATAATATCGAGGTGGTCACTATAATAAGTTTATTGTATAAACACGTGGTCACTGTAGCAGTTTTTTCTGTAATTATTATTTTTGTAATCATTTCACTATTAGTGGGGTATTACCAAGCTTAATAAACCTTGATGTGATTTAATATGATTTAACAATTAATAATAGTTTTAGTTGGAATTAAATGTAATATGTAATAGGACCGACTGGTACTTATTTATTCATTTAGAGAATGTAGAGAATATTACAATAATATATATAAATTTGATACAGATTTTTTTTCAAATTTTAAGCAGTTTTTCTGGTTTTAATTTTATTCATTTTAGATTTAACAACCTGATTTACATTGTAACATTATAAACCTAATTATTTATATTATTTGTATTTTCATCTGGAAATATATCCATGTTTACCAGTAGTATAATTAATTTTAATCTCTATAGTCTACCATGTATAAAAAAAATCATAAACTTAGTTGCTTAAAAATTGTAGATACATGTATTTAGATGCCCTGTATAGAAATCCATCAATACATGTTTAGTATTAGAAATAAATATATAATATAAGATTTGATTTAGTAATTTTCATTTGTTTATTTTTATATTTAATATGTATTTACTATAACATTATTAACATATCATTCATTCATCATCACATTTTGTTTTTATCACTATAGAAACCAGTGAATTTGAAGATCGCTGTAGATTATCTGTAAAAACAAAGTCTAAAGAAGAAGAAGCAACACAGTTTGCAAAACTAAGTCGCCCTACAAATAAGGTTTGGTTTAAAAAAATAAAATACATATCTAAAATAAATAATTTTTTCTTTCCATGGGAGAGGGTGAATATTGATTCCATATTATTTTGTTTGTTAATTTTCAGTATATTTCCATGTAATTATAAAAAGGAAATGATAATTCTTGTATAAATGTATGAATGTCGTGATTTACGGAAATATCAAAGTTGTTAGCCTTCTGTCAAGATGGATAATTTACAGGAAATATTTTGATTTCATAATCATTTACATACTTGAATATCAATCACATATATGTTTCAGAACTTTAGCATGATGATACTTTTTTTTACAGATTATTTTTTAATTGTTCAGATATTTTAGAGTGTGAATTATTGCGATTGTTAGATTTTACCCTATATAGGTAAGGTGGCTTAGTCCTTTATTCTAAAAAAGTTTCTCGGTATTTATCGTCAGTACTTTTTTAATCACTACTATTTACCATTATATTGTATATGTTGTATTTAGTTGTTTCTAAATATTGAGTAATTTCAAATTATATTTGAAAGAGGATGATTTCCTCTCTAAATTTAAAGGTTAAGCCACCTAGAAATACTTTTTTAATCACTTTTATGCCAATAACAAAATAACTGCTTTAATTACCCTTTTTTGAATATTTTTAGCCTTTTTCGGCTTTTTTGCTATAAATTTTAAGGCTGGTTATTTTTTTACCCTGCTGCTACGTTTATCACCATCAGGAATAATGCAGTTACATCTATCGCATTGAGTTTTATGCATGGTGTGATATTGAGTTAAGTTCTGTGTTTATGTTCGAAGGTACACAAATACACATGTATAATACAGTCGATAACAAAATATTTGAGTACATATGAAAACAAAAAATAATAATAAATACAAAAAATTGTAAATGAATAAATAAATAAATAAATAAATAAATAAATAAAAGCTTCAGAAATATTTTTTATTTGTTCTAGAAACAAAGCTTTAAAATGCATGTATGCAGATTTTAACAATAAAAAAATTTTAAATCTCGATTCACTAGATTTTAAATTGTTAAGTAAATAATCAGCAAATGGTTTAGTTTTAGTAATTTTCCTAATAATTATTACCATTTGAAATACATCAATGCAGGTAAAGAGGTATAAAGATTCATTAATGATTACCCCTTTTCTTGATTATAAATTTCAGTTTTCAATTTGAATTAAACAATGTGTAATTTTGGAAACTTGTATTATTGAAAAGGTTTAAAAGAATTTGACCCTCACCTTCTGTAAAGATCATAGAAAGTTTGAATGATAGCCACCTTTAAACATCTTCCTTGAAATGCCTTGCTCCAAACAGCTGGGCAATCCTTATTTAGTTTTACAAAAGAATGGAGTTTAATGACCTGCAGGAGCTACCGGAGAAAATACGGGTATGACAAATTCGCCAGAAATATCCCCTTGAAATCTATTGAGGCTGCAAAGTTTATAATTGATACATGCTAAATAAATACTTCTCATTATTAATTAAAAAAAAACTGACTCGCTGTAAATGCTCTCAGACATTAAAGTATAACACCAATAAAACGATTTATTTTTACAAACGTTTTATATTCTCTATTAAGAAAAATAACTCATACTAGTGTTATATTCAGTATGTTGACCACCCTTTGCCGAAAATAATTTTCTCAATTTTGGTCCATACTTTATTGAGAATAAATTGATTATTTTTGTATAAAGACATCCGTCTCGTAAGTGTGGGCGAACAAGTCATGAGACAAGAAACAGTTACAGGAAGAAGGAGGGTAAGTATGAAGTTGTCATAAATTTTTATAAGGCTCGCTTAGGTTCATTATCAAAGCTGCTCTGTATTATTGAGTATTGTTATTGAGGAAGAGGTGCTTTGTCAGAATTCGGTAAAGTTAATCATAGTTAGAATAGTCCATAATGAAGGTTTTATAATTTTAGTATCATAACAAAGTCTGTCCTGAAGGATTATAATAAAACATGTCAGGCTTGGATATATTTGACAGGACCCAAAACCAGCGGCAGGTTGTGTGTGGTGTTTGCTACAATGTAAAACATCAGATGGAATTTGCTTCTAAAGGAAGATTGTCTTTGCATAACAAATCATTGTCTTCATCCATATTGATGGAAAAATCTTTTTATCTGGTCGTTATTTAATTAGGAAAGTTTTTTAAAAATTTTTAAGTAGGGTTATCATAGTAATTCTTTACCTTGATAAACCTTATTAAATCTTTGTCAGTATTGGCATATTTGTGACTTCATTAATTTTGATTGATAATTGCTGGTGATTGCTAAATCTGAATTCAAAGCATTGTATATATTGTTGTTATTGTAAATTGATGGTGAAATTTCAGAATCTAGTGGTTGATTGTTACCATGGTAACCTTCATATTATTGTTTTAGGCGAGGAATGGGCAACACTGCTTAGTGAAGTCTAGGTTTTGATTCAGATTGATGTACTTCCTGTATGGAAAAAATTGTAGAACATTTTGTTGTTTTGATAATAACTAGAGGCAATGCAAGTCCATCTATATTGGATTGGCTAATATATATATGTCACATGATTACTTATTATCTTTGTTACGAACAGATATTGGATATGTAGTTATTTTGTTTAATTGTTGCAAAATTTATTTTCATAATCATTGGAAATGGTATTTTTTTAGTTTCTGTAAAAATGTTGTAAAATATCCCTGGTACATTAACAGAGCCCATTTGGTTATTATAGAAAATTCTGCAAGATAAAGTTGTATTGTTTTAGAAGATGTACCTTGTTCCATTGTTTTTCCATATTTATCCCTGGAACAATTTAGGATATTTTTTTCTAATTCTGTGTTATAACAGTATAAAATGTACCATAGTTATAAACTTTAACTCACATCTAGATCCCTGTTTATAAATGTTAAGTTTCAAATAAAATGTAACATCTTCAGCACACCTCTGTGTAATCATACAGTAATGTTTTGTTTTCATGACAAAAAATGTTGCTAATTGATCTTAAACAGAATTTTATTACTTAAAGGCATGATCTTAAACCTAATTAAGGTTCCAAGAGTCCATTTAAACTCTCTAAAATAAACTGTAAGCCTTTCAACATCAAAAGCATTGTGTTTAACTTGAAGTGCTGTGTGTCTGTTTTCTGCTGTTTAAGCCTTCTAATATGGACTGAAAGTATTTTATCACCCATATCATTTTGTTAAACTTGGGAATCTACTTTCTATTTTAACTCTTTAATATAGCATTCTTTATCTAAAGAAATTTGTCTTTAAGATAGAAGGTCCCTGTGTCTGTTTTATCCCTCTAATTTGGAGTGAAAGCATTTCATCATCCATATAATTGTGCTCAAGGTTTCATTCGTCTGTGTTAAATTTCTAGTATAGACTAAAAGCATTTCATCTTCCTGTGACATTTTGTCTCAAACCTTAATTTTCATTTGTTTGTTCTAACTATTGAATATGGACTAAAATTATTTCATCATCCAACAACATTGACCTAAGGTCCCATTTGTTTGTTCTAACTATTGAATATGGACTAAAATTATTTCATCATCCAACAACATTGACTTAAGGTCCCATTTGTTTGTGCTAACTATTGAATATGGACTAAAATTATTTCATCACCCAACAACATTGACCTGAGGTTCCATTTGTTTGTTCTAACTATTGAATATGGACTAAAATTATTTCATCACCCAACAACATTGACCTGAGGTTCCATTTGTTTGTGCTAACTATTGAATATGGACTAAAATTATTTCATCACCCAACAACATTGATCTGAGGTTCCATTTGTTTGTGCTAACTATTTAATATGGACTAAAATTATTTCATCACCCAACAATATTGACCTGAGGTTCCATTTGTTTGTGCTCACTATTGAATATGGACTAAAATTAGTTCATCATCCAACAACATTGACCTGAGGTTCCATTTGTTTGTGCTAACTATTGAATATGAACTAAAATTATTTCATCACCCAACAAATTGACCTGAGGTTCTATTTGTTTGTGCTAACTATTGAATAAAGACTAAAATTATTTCACCATCCAACAAAATTGACCTTGAGGTTTCATATGTCTGTTCTAACTATTTAATATGGACAAAAATTAGTTCATCATCCAACATACATTGACCTGAGGTTCCATTTGTCTAAGCTAACTATTGAATATGAACTAAAATTATTTCATCATCCAACAACATTTGACCTGGGTTCCATTTGTTTGTTCTAACTATTGAATATGGACTTAAGTAAATTCATCACCCAACAACATTGACCTGAGGTTCTATTTGTTTATGCTTACTATTGAATAAAGACTAAAATTATTTCATCACCCAACAGCATTGACCTAAGGTTCCATTTGTTTGTTCTAACTATTGAATATGAACTAAAATTATTTCATCACCCAACAGCATTGACCTAAGGTTCCATTTGTTTGTTTTAACTATTGAATATGAACTAAAATTATTTCATTACCCAACAACATTGACATTCCATTTGTCTAACTATTGAATATAGACTAGAATTATTTCATCATCCAATAACATTGACCTGAGGTTCCATTTGTCTGATCTAACTATTGAATATGGACTAAAATTATTTCATCACCCAACAGCATTGACCCGAGGTTCCATTTATCTGTTCTTACTATTAAATATGTTGAATATGGACTAAAATTATTTCACCATCTAATAACATTGACCTGAGGTTCTATTTGTCTAAACTAACTATTGAATATGGACTAAAATCTTCTCATCACCCAACAACCTTTTCCTGAGGTTCCATTTTTCTATCCTAACTATTGAACATGAACTAAAATTATTTGATCATGCAACAACTTTGACCTGAGGTTCCATTTGTTTGTTCTAACTATTAAATATGGACTAAAATAAATTCATCACCCAACAGCATTCAGCCAAGGTTCCATTAGTCTGTTCTAACTATTGAATAAAGACTAAAATTATTTCATCATCCAACAACATTGTCCTAAGGTTCCATTTGTTTGTTTTAACTATTGAATATGGACTAAAATTATTTCACCATCAAATAAAATTGACCTTGAGGTTCCATTTGTTTGTTTTAACTATTTAATATGAACTAAAATTACTTAATCATCCAACAACATTGACCTGAGGTTGCATTTGTCTGATCACTTATTGAATATGGACTAAAATTTTGTTATTATCTATCATCAATATCTGAGGTTGCATTTTCTATTCTAACTCTAGTATGGATTGAAAGCAAATGTTTTTCTTTAACTTGATGTTCCATTTTCTACTTTTCTGTTTTACCTGAGGTTTGATTTTTTTTAACTGTCTTAGACTGAAAAGATTTCATCACTCAAAGGCATTGTGTTAAAACATGAGGTTCTGTTTCCCATTTAACTCTTAAATATAGATGTAAGTTTTTATACCCAAAATTTCTCAAGGTTCAATTGTCTTGGTCAAGTCTATAAAGAGTTTGAAGATAAAGGTGACCCTATATCATCTTCAGTTTACACTGAACCTTGTAACAGCTTACACCAAACCAGTCTTGAGAGGAGAATTGATTGCTTACACTGGACCAGTTATTATCAGTTACACTGAACCAGTCATTAATTGAATATTTATCATCACTGAACCAATCAATAACAGAAAAATAATTGGTTAGAGTGAACAAATTCTTAACTTAAGAATGATTGGTTACACTGAATTATTAATTCAGAAATGATCTAAATATAATTGAGGACTGCTTGGTAACCCTGAAACATTCATTAGGTAAGGATTGATTGGATAGACAAATTATGAACTGCTTGATTAGACTGAGGAAATCATCAACTGAGGGTTGGTCATTTACAATGAACCAATCATTATGTATGGATTGTTTGGTTAAGTTGAACCTTTCATCAACTGAGGATATATTGATTAAACTGAACCAATCCTCATCTGGGTGTATTGGTTACACTGAACCTATCCTTATCTAGTTACATTGGTTACACTGGACAAATCATCAACTGAGAATATATTGGTTACACTGAACCAATTGTCAACTGAGGATATATTGGTTACACTGATCCAATCCTTATCTACTTACATTGGTTACACTGGACAAATCATCAACTGAGAATATATTGGTTACACTGAACCAATTGTCAACTGAGGATATATTGGTTACACTGATCCAATCCTTATCTACTTACATTGGCTACACTGGACAAATCATTAACTGAGAATATAAGCATATAAGGATATAAGGATACATGAGTATCCATGTAGGATAGGGAAATCTCACCCGAGGGGTTGAATATTTCAGTCAGAGACGAGGCTTGCCGGGTCTCTGACAGAAATATTCAACCCCGAGGGTGAGATTTCCCTATCCTACATGAATAAACTCATAATGGATTCTTTTTCTTCCATTTTAATGTCAATTTTTGGCTTCAAATATGATTTACATATCCATGGGCGCCATGTTTGAAAAATCTATCTCTGTTATTCAACATTCTATATAAAAATAAATATGACCATCGGACAGACTATACTTAATTTTGGTTTATACAAATTGGATAAACTTAAAGAAAAAGTTATTTATTATAAAATCTGAGTATTAACATTTGAAACGCATTTAAAATTTCTATATTTTGGAGGTCCGGCTGTCATTTTCCCGCAATATGATGTCATTTACTCAAAGGATGACATCATGTAATTGTCACGTAACTGTAACATGAAGCCCATGTGAGATACACATTTCTCACATAGGGGAAAACCCTGAGCAGATACGGAAGAATATGTTGGTTACTCTGGACCAATCATCAACTGAGGATATATGGGTTACACTGATCTAATCCTTATCTACTTACATTGGTTACACTGGACAAATCATCAACTGAGAATATATTGGTTACACTGAACCAATTGTCAACTGAGGTTATATTGGTTACACTAAACCAATCCTTATCTACTTATATTGGTTACACTGGACAAATCATCAACTGAAAATATATTGGTTACACTGAACCAATTGTCAACTGAGGATATATTGGTTACACTGATCTAATCCTTATCTACTTACATTGGTTACACTGGACAAATCATCAACTGAGAATATATTGGTTACACTGAACCAATTGTCAACTGAGGTTATATTGGTTACACTGATCCAATCATTATCTACTTACATTAGTTACACTGGACAAATCATCAACTGAGAATATATTGGTTACACTGAACCAGTTGTCAACTGAGGTAATATGGGTTACACTGAACCAATCCTTATCTACTTACATTGGTTACACTGGACAAATCATCAACTGAGAATATATTGGTTACACTGAACCAATTGTCAACTGAGGATATATTGGTTACACTGATCCAATCCTTATCTACTTACATTGGTTACACTGGACAAATCTTCAACTGAGAATATATTGGTTACAGTGAACCAATTGTCAACTGAGGTTATATTGGTTACATTGATCCAATGCTCATCTAGTTACATTGGTTACACTGGACCAATCATCAGCTGAGGATATATTCGTTACACTGAACCTCTCAATTGAGAACTGATTGGTAACATTGAACCAGTCATCAATTATAGAATTGCATTCAATATCTCACACTACTACTGACTTTAAAAATAAGGTACTTCTTTCTGAAAAAATAGAAAAATCAAATTCTTTTAATTTGTTATTGGCATAAATTTGATTATAGGACTAAGTAAAGATAGCAAAAAGCTTCCTTAAAAATATGGTATTTGTCAATTCATGTCTGTCAACTCATTGTATTTTTTAAACTTCCATTATTTAAATTATTTACTTCATATTTGAATATTTTATTAACTTATCATATTTTATCATTTGATAAGATGAGTGATTTTACACACACTACTTTGGATCATTCTGTTCTGGAGAATGAAGATGACATTGCCGCAGACAGACAAGGACAATGGCTGAGACGTCGAAGACTTGATGGTTCCTTAAACAGGGTGCCAGTAGATTTTTATCCAAGAGTTTGGAAAATTCTCTCCAAGGTATGCTTACTTAATACAAACATATATTTTTATGAGTACAAAACACTTATTTAAAAAAGAATGCATATAATGCAACAAGATATGTATTCCTACGAAACATTGCAGTTTTATCATTGTTATTTTTTTTTTGATTTCCAGATTCAAGGATTGTCACTTGAAGGTCATTTTCTTCCACAGAGCTTGACAAAGGAGGTAACAACCACAATAAATAACTTTATATTGATTTCAGTAACTCTGACAATTACCGGATAATGAGTAGTTTAACATGTTTAAATTTAAAACATGGTATTAGTATGGCATTGCATTTAGTATGAATTGAAATGCTTTTCAAATCCAGTAGCAGCTTATGTTTGGGTTATTTTCCTTTACAAATTTTATGTAGAGTAACTCAAATATTTTGCCAGAAAATTTGAGTATAAAAATTTTACTTTTTCATGAACAAAAAAACTGTTCCACTCATTTAGTATTACATGTATTTTGTTATCCATTTGCACAACTCTGTTTGAAAAAACACAGATTTAAAAATTACTTCAGAAATTTTTTATCTTACATATATAAATTTTTAGACGACAAATTTGATTTAACAAATCTGTAAGAAGTACAATGGATACCGTATATATTTTAAAATTTTAATACTGGTAAGCACAGTTCTTTTAAAGCTTCTGAGATGCATTGTAAATCTTGTTTTATCATCTTTTTATAAGTATAATTTTATTACAGCAGATTTTTATACATTGTAATATAATAATGTTTTTATAGCTGATTTAATGCTTAATCTGTGCTAATACCATTATTCTGTTTTACTGTAGATGACAGCTGGGGAGTTTAAGTTTGCTTTGAGAGTTGAGATGGTACTTAACAGTATACCTCAGCCAGAGTACAGGCAGCTTATGGTTGAAGCCTTGATGGTCCTCACAATGCTTACAGAGGGAGACTTTAAATTTAATATGAACCAAGTTATACATGTAGATAAAATGGTACAGGAGGCTAATAGACTGTTTATAAATGATCAGGTAATTATAGATTAAAGTTTAACAAAAGTTGATGACAGTATTTAAAATAAACAACTCCATAGCAAATGTGACATAGGTGCTTACTCTTCTGAAGCACCCTGCCTCCCTTTGTTGATGGAAGTTCATGTGTATAACTAAATTGGCCAGTTTTCAAAGTTTTTTTGTTTTTGTTTTTGTTTTGTTTTGTTTTTTTTTTTTGGGGGGGGGGGGGTGATTTCGACATGGACTGGTATGTTTGTGTTTTGCTAAAAGAGAAATTTATAGCCATAAATCCATAGATACTGTCTTTTTGTCCTTTCCTTCTTTTGTTCTGCATCAACATTTCAAATACTCTCTAGAATCTGCAATTTTGCAATCAACTTGCTATAGCTAGCTGAGCTTATAGCATGACCAAGCTATGTGTGTCCATGCATGCTTGTGTCCATAAAACTCTTAATTGTCTATAAAAGTGCAAGGCCAAAAAGGAATTGCATTTTTCATTGCTTGATATTAAAAATTGTGTCCCACATGGCCATTCTAAAATCAAATATGACCACATATGAATTGTTTTCAGCCATTTCTTTGAAATCTCTGAAACTGCTAATAGGCAGAATAGAAGACAAATATGATGCAGAAGGTCCTTTGTTGAAAAAATTAAAAATTTAATGTTAAAAAGGCAAGATGGCTGCTATTACTACAAATAGAAATAACACAATAGCCAATACTGGTTTTATGTATTGACTGACTAAACTCAATTTTGATATATAGACAGTAGATGTATAGTCATCACCTTTTTACATACATAATCAGTTTTTCTGACAAATTTTTGTTGACCCAATATTTGCTAATTATGCAAAAAAGTTTTAATTTAAAGTAATTTTAAAAAATCTTTTTTGAAACTGGTCAGTTGATTAAACTTAATTTGACAAGAAATTTCTATTCATGATGCATGTTATAAATTTAGTGTCACATGATTGACCATGGCTGTTGATAATATAAAACAGTAAATAAATAGCTATTACAGGTTTATATACATGTTTTGACCTATAGTTAATATTTTAGCCATTTAGCATTTATTAAGGGTTTAAATGTAGGTCACTTGTTTAAATCTGAGACCAAAGTTTTTACCAAAATCATAAAAATTGATTCACATATTAGTTATATTGGGTCCCAAAGTATGTCAATAGGTTGAATAATATTTAAACCATGTTATCATTATCAGTCTTAGAAGTCAAAATTTTGCCAATCTTCATCAAATTTAAGCAGGAGTTTTCATTTGCTTAAATAGGCTAAAAGTGCTTATGGATTATGTTGATTAAAAATGATTTGTCACTAGGGTCCAACTATTTCAGAACTCTATTAGCCTGTTAGAGCTAGGTTACTTCACAATCATTCAAAATCAAAATCTCAAAGGCCTTTGTGGCTCATTTATATAGTGTGTGTAATAACTAGTTGAATTTGAATAAGGATATAGTTTAACTGTCTTGCTTTACCATTTAAATAGATTCATTTATTCTTTTTCTTATTTACAGAAAATACCACAAGATGTTGTGTTGAGAAGTCAGGGTGCTGCTGGTATATGTCTTCATTTGTATGACAGCGCCCCTAGTGGTAGATACGGAACTATGTCTTACCTCTGCCGTGCATTAGCAAAGACATTAAATCTTCCAAGTGGTCCCAATGATGACTGTGTCGTTAGCTGAAGAGAGTGATCTCCCCTTGTTAGTCACACGACTATATTGTAACTCTGCTATGCATTGTGATATTTAACCCACCATATGATCTGGATCAATGTCAATATTTATTAGCGGCACAGATAACAAGAATACTCTAGTTTATGAGAAAACTTCACTTAACATGAAGTAGTGATATGCGTGTTGTATGATACTATTATTAGTATCGTAGTATTAGTTCACTGGTGTCTTAGTGACAAGATTTAACTGTTTATTTGGACATGCTGCAATTATACTAATGTTAGTTGATTATTTGATAACCTGCTATATTAGACATAATAAATATTACAAGCAACAATCTGATGTACATATACATGTATATTACAAAATGCTTTACTATTTAAAACAGTTTTAACAAGGGTAATTGTAAAAAAAAAACTGCACTATAAAACTAAAAATTGGAATGTATTTTTTATTTCTCAAATTAACATGATTATAGGATAATTTTGCTTATGTTTGAGAGTTTAATATTTGGTAATTCCTGCCACTATTGTGAATCAAGTTATTAAGCCATTTGAATCACCAGGTTAAATGACATACATGTAAGATATTTTGAGATAATATGAAATCCACATCACGTAACTAAAACCCTCAGATATTAGTGTGTTGATTTCTTGATTGGTATAGTGCAATATTTTGTATATGTTTTTTTCTTCCATTTAATGTACACAGATGACCATCATGTATTGACTGCATTAATTTGAAAGGTAAACAATATTCACACCTTCCTGTTTTTTTTAAACTCTTCAGGTTTTGAATTAGCAGTAAACATTCTTTTGTTTGTTTGTTTTATTTTTTCATATTTATGTAAAAATTTGTGTATTTTATTTTATATCAAATACAGAGTTTATTTTAAATCTTTGATGTTAATCAGCATCAGCTTCAGATCTCTTGAGATTGAATAGATGTGCTGGCGAGACATTCTGTCTTATGATGATATAAATATTTGAGTAAATCAGATTAAATAAAAAAATATTTATTTGCTTTAGTTAAAAAGTTAGTTATTTTTAGTGTGAATGAATGTCCATATAACATGCTTATGCTGGAATGAATGAATTTGTATAGAAATTGCTTTTCATACCACTAGTTTATAACTGGAAATATACTACTTGTTTATAAAGACTGAGATAGTTGACAGTCATACTGTTATGCACGTTAATGATAAGTTTTTTTTTAAATTTTAGTTCAAGCATTTATTATAGTGTCTTGTGATGTAATAGATGTGCATAGAAGACATGCTGTTTATATGATCGTGTGTGTGTGTGTGTGTGTGTGTGTACACCAGGTTTCTTTTCCTTAAACAGTAATTATTTGTATATTAAGTTAAACTTTTAGTTATTTTTGTGTGAATAAATGTCAATATGACATGTTTGTGCCATAATGAATGAATTTATATATAAATGGCTTTATTTATACCTGTATTTTGTTCAGTTGTATTGTCTTCCCTAAAAAGACTTGAGACTGTTGGCAGTCAGCTGTCATCTGTGTGTATAATGGGTAGCTTTCTTGATTTTGTTAAACTTTTTACTTTCAACAAAATGGCACTTTAATTCTTCTGATCTCTTGTAATTATAAAGTGATCAAAGTTTTCCAAAATCCATGCATTGAGTATTAGGACTTACATGAAATGCAATATTTTAAAAAAAAAAAATAAATTTTTATACTTTGCTGTTTTTCTGATGTAAATAAATTTGTTTTGTTGTACAGTAAAAACTTGTTGTCATCCCCCTGGATAAACTTGCCACCTCTCTTATTGCCACACTCACTTTCTGGAAGTCCCAAAATTTCATTAATTTGTTGCTCATTTACTTTCACTTTTTTGTTAAAAATAAGAGTAACTGGTAATTACTTACTTCTTCTTTGTCATTTATTTCAAATTTAATAACTTGAACATCAAAGAAAACGTGTGAAGTAACAATCTAAGTTCCATTGTAATCTAAGTAATTGAAATTTTATTATATAGTTCCACCTGCTTTAAACATCATGTCAAATACTGCTATTGTTTTTAAATGTTTTATGCCTCTAAGAAATATGTAAATATTGGAGTGTCATTTACACAGTACATCTTATTTCTTTATGTGTGTGTTGTGTGTGTGTGTGTGTGTGTGTGCACTTAACAGATTTTTTCCTTTTATGTCAGTTTTGTTTTAAATTCTTTTATTAAGTATGTTATTTGCTTTTTGTTACTGGTATGTTTATCATGTGATGAAAAAAAAAGAATTAAAAAAAAAATAAATAAATAAACCTGTTTTATTTTATTTTTCTGCTCAGAATTTTGCAGCTGAGTAGTATTTACGGTAAAGCACTAAAAAGTTTGACACTAATTATCACACCACATTGTTTTGTAGATCCAAAATCTAATACTGAGTCTCTCTCTCTCTCTCTCTCTCTCTCTCTATGTAAACCCCTTTTAAACACATAAGGCAAATGGTGGCATTGAATTTAGGTTTTGCTTTAGTTGGTAATAGCCATTCAATGATTGTATTTAATTTTATGACTTTTGGAGAGCAAGAAATATATTCATGTGGTGAAAATATTTCTTATTTTTATACTTTTAAAATTGTGAAATTTCGCTGCCTTTATTTAGAACATATTAAATTTAAATTGTGCAAAAGATTCTTGAAGTGAAATTTAACATTTCATAAACATCTGCCTTTTCATATTTCTGTTTCCTTTTTTTTTTTTCATTATATAACAAGACCACAGCACTCACATTAGGTTATATGAAGCATTCAAGTAAAATATCCTTGACACAGATGAGTCAAATGGTGTAAGGGTATGTAATATCTCGGTCAAGATTTTTGGAATGTTTGAGGAAATTAGTGTCCAGAGAAAATAACCTTTAATAAGTGAACTGACAAACTCATAGGATGTGATTGAGTAAAAATTTAACCTAGATGATGAAAGATACTGTAAGCCTACTAACCAATCAAGACTCTCTTTTATAAAAGATGTAAAACCAAATCAAGTACTAATATACAAGTATACACACACATTCAGTACTGTAACTTGATATTAAAATGAATGAATCATTTTTCTACTGCAATTTTGACATTGTGAAAGTATTACAATATTTCCATGTACTCATTCACTGTAAATTCACAAGCTAGATATTTTGTCTTTTAAATTAAATATAATACATTGCCATGACGTCATCCTTTGTCTTTTTTTGTACATTAAATGGCTTAATCGCCATTTATTACCTGTAAGTGTCTAATATGTTAAAGCATCTGGCGCCATTTTCACAATCGTTCCATAACTAAGATTTTCCTTAACTTAAATTTAGCTAATTTTGACCATCTTTTTGGAACAAGGGATATACATTTTTTTATAAAACCAAAAATAAATGTTATAAGTTTGAAGTGATCTTTAAAATGACACCTTAAATTCTTGAATATCTTAAACGTTAACAAAATCATTAAGATTTTAAATCAGATTTAAGTTAAGGAAAATCTTAGCTAAGGAATGATTGTGAAACCAGGGCCAGTACATCAACTAATTGAATGGACAGCTAAAATGTACAGATATATCAACTTATTGGACAGTTACAGGTGAAGTGTTAAATACGAAAAGAAACGCACCATGGAAGTTTGAACTAATTGTATCCTAAAAAAAATATCAATAACCAGCAAAAAAATGTATAAATTCCATTTTTTCATTCAAAATTGAACATATGTACAATTTTCATGTAAACATGCTAATTCCACACGAATATAAGTTTGGACTTAGAAACTCAATGTAAAATAACTTTAAATGATATATTTCCAGAATCAACACGTTGCTCAACGAGTTGTCTCACCTAAGTTTTTTCATTCTGCATCGATTTTATCTTTTTATACTTTTACTGGCAGACTGAACATTAAAATTAAAAGATCTACACTGTAAAATATTAATTTCTTCCATTAACTGTTTTTCTCCTTTAATACCTGTTTAATGGGGTAAATTTTGACTAAGTAAAAATATGTCTATGCTATCTGATGACATTTTAGTAAATAAAAGTGCATGGCATGATTTACATGAGCAAATCACAGAAAAGCATGCATTTTATGTTCCTGTACATGACTGAATACACTTCATTAAACACACTATAGAATTACCTATGGATGTCCATTAATTTATGAAAGAAATCACGTAATTTACAACTGTCCATTATTTAATGAAAGGCTGATTTAAAACTGTATTTTAAGAACACCAAGGATGCAATGTTCCGTCTTACTGAGACTGTTGCTATCAGAAAACATCTAACTGAATCTGTCACCAGAAAAAAACATCTTACCCAGTCTGTCACCAACAGAAAATGTCTAACTGAGGCTGTTGCCAGCAAAAAACTTCTAACTGAATCCGTCACCAGCAGAAAACATCTTATTGAATCTGTTACCCACAGAAAACATCTAACCGAGGTTGTTCTTAGCAGAAAACATCTAACTGAGGTTGTTGCCAGCAGAAAACATCTGACTAAGGTTGTTGCCAGCAGAAAACATCTGACTCAAGTTGTTGCCAGTAGAAAACATCTTACTGAGGTTGTTGCCAGCAGAAAACATCTAACTGAGGTTGTTGCCAGCAGAAAACATCTGACTAAGGTTGTTGCCAGCAGAAACCATCTGACTCAAGTTGTTGCCATTAGATAACATCTTAATGAGACTGTTGCCAGCAGAAAACATCTGACTAAGGTTGTTGCCAGCAGAAAACATCTTACTGAGACTGTTGCCAGCAGAAAACATCTGACTGAGGTTGTTGCCAGCAGAAAACATCTGACTAAGTTTGTTGCCAGCAGAAAAAATCTGACTCAAGTTGTTGCCAGTAGAAAACATCTTACTGAGGTTGTTGCCAGCAGAAAACATCTTACCGAGATTGTTGCCAGCAGATAACATCTGACTGAGGTTGTTGCCAGCAGAAAACATCTGACTAAGTTTGTTGCCAGCAGAAAAAATCTGACTCAAGTTGTTGCCAGTAGAAAACATCTTACTGAGGTTGTTGCCAGCAGAAAACATCTTACCGAGATTGTTGCCAGCAGATAACATCTTACTGAAACTGTTGCCAGCAGAAAACATTTTACTTAGACTGTTGCCAGCAGAAAACATCTGACTAAGGTTGTTGCCAGCAGAAAACATCTTACTGAGACTGTTGCCAGCAGAAAACATCTGACTAAAGTTGTTGCCAGTAGAAAACATTTTACTGAGGTTGTTGCCAGCAGAAAACATCTTACTGAGGTTGTTGCCAGCAGAAAACATACTACTAAGGTTGTTGCCAGCAGAAAACATCTTACTTAGACTGTTGCCAGCAGATAACATCTTACTGAGGTTGTTGCCAGCAGAAAACATCTGACTAAGGTTGTTGCCAGCAGAAAACATCTTACTGAGACTGTTGCCAGCAGAAACATCTGACTCAAGTTGTTGCCAGTAGAAACATTTTACTGAGGTTGTTGCCAGCAGAAAACATTTTACTGAGGTTGTTGCCAGCAGAAAACATCTTACTTAGACTGTTGCCAGCAGAAAACATCTTACTTAGACTGTTGCCAGCAGATAACATCTTACTTAGACTGTTGCCAGCAGATAACATCTTACTGAGGTTGTTGCCAGCAGAAAACATCTTACTGAGATTGTTGCCAGCAGATAACATCTTACTGAAACTGTTGCCAGCAGAAAACATTTTACTTAGACTGTTGCCAGCAGATAACATCTTACTGAGACTGTTGCCAGCAGAAAACATCTTACCGAGACTGTTGCCAGCAGAAAACATCTTACTGAGGTTGTTGCCAGCAGAAAACATCTTACTGAGACTGTTGCCAGCAGAAAACATCTTACCGAGACTGTTGCCAGCAGAAAACATCTTACTGAGGTTGTTGCCAGCAGAAAACATCTTACTGAAACTGTTGCCAGCAGAAAACATCTTACCGAGACTGTTGCCAGCAGAAAACATCTTACCGAGACTGTTGCCAGCAGAAAACATCTTACTGAGGTTGTTGCCAGCAGAAAACATCTTACTGAGACTGTTGCCAGCAGAAAACATCTTACCGAGACTGTTGCCAGCAGAAAACATCTTACTGAGGTTGTTGCCAGCAGAAAACATCTTACTGAGACTGTTGCCAGCAGAAAACATCTTACCGAGACTGTTGCCAGCAGAAAACATCTTACCATGACTGTTGCCAGCAGAAAACATCTTACTGAGTCTGTCACCAGCAGAGAACATCTTACTGAGGTTGTTGCCAGCAGAAAACATCTTACTGAGGTTGTTGCCAGCAGAAAACATCTTACTGAGACTGTTGCCAGCAGAAAACATCTTACTGAGTCTGTCACCAGCAGAGAACATCTTACTGAGACTGTTGCCAGCAGAAAACATCTTACCAAGACTGTTGCCAGCAGAAAACATCTTACTGAGGTTGTTGCCAGCAGAAAACATCTTACTGAGACTGTTGCCAGCAGAAAAACATCTCACTGAGTCTGTCACCAGCAGAGAACATCTTACTGAGGTTGTTGCCAGCAGAAAACATCTTACTGAGGTTGTTGCCAGCAGAAAACATCTTACTGAGTCTGTCACCAGCAGAAAACATCTTACTGAGTCTGTCACTACGGAAAACATCTTACTGAAGTTATTGCCAGTAGAAAACATCTTACTGAGGTTGTTGCCAGCAGAAAACATCTTACTGAGACTGTTGCCAGCAGAAAACATCTTACTGAGTCTGTCACCAGCAGAGAACATCTTACTGAGACTGTTGCCAGCAGAAAACATCTTACCAAGACTGTTGCCAGCAGAAAACATCTTACTGAGGTTGTTGCCAGCAGAAAACATCTTACTGAGACTGTTGCCAGCAGAAAAACATCTCACTGAGTCTGTCACCAGCAGAGAACATCTTACTGAGGTTGTTGCCAGCAGAAAACATCTTTCTGAGGTTGTTGCCAGCAGAAAACATCTTACTGAGTCTGTCACCAGCAGAAAACATCTTACTGAGGTTGTTGCCAGCAGAAAACATCTTCTTGAGTCTGTCATAAGCAGAAAACATCTTACTGAGGTTGTTGCCAGCAGAAAACATCTTCTTGAGTCTGTCACCAGCAGAAAACATCTTACTGAGTCTGTCACTACGGAAAACATCTTACTGAAGTTATTGCCAGTAGAAAACATCTTACTGAGGTTGTTGCCAGCAGAAAACATCTTACTGAGACTGTTGTCAGCAGAAAACATCTTACCAAGACTGTTGCCAGCAGAAAACATCTTACTGAGGTTGTTGCCAGCAGAAAACATCTTACTGAGACTGTTGCCAGCAGAAAAACATCTTACTGAGTCTGTCACCAGCAGAGAACATCTTACTGAGGTTGTTGCCAGCAGAAAACATCTTACTGAGGTTGTTGCCAGCAGAAAACATCTTACTGAGTCTGTCACCAGCAGAAAACATCTTACTGAGGTTGTTGCCAGCAGAAAACATCTTCTTGAGTCTGTCACCAGCAGAAAACATCTTACTGAGGTTGTTGCCAGCAGAAAACATCTTCTTGAGTCTGTCACCAGCAGAAAACATCTTACTGAGGTTGTTGCCAGCAGAAAACATCTTCTTGAGTCTGTCACTAGCAGAAAACATCTTACTGAAGTTATTGCCAGTAGAAAACATCTTACTGAGACGTTTGCCAGCAGAAAACATCTTACTGAAGTTTTTGCCAGCAGAAATGATCTTTTCTACACATGACCATTGTAGAAAAAAGAAAATTATAGGCAAAAATCAGACATACGATAAAATAAAAATCACAAAAAAATTCTATTAATCATTTTATTTTACAGTTTGAGAGAAATAACAACTGCCATATCTTAATGGCTAACTGCGCTCAGAAATGGAATTAATGAAATGATATATTATATGATCAGAATGCTATAATGATAGAATTCACATAACAGAATATCATAATGTAATACATGTACATAATTATGTAATCAGACCATTGAGAACTGAAATGTAATTAAAATTAAATACATAAATGAATTAAAGCATCATGATTATCTGACACACAAAAATATTTGAGGAGACTTCAGACAAACACAAGATTCTGATAACAGGTCTGGTTACATACACAGACCATGATGACGCAATAAATGTACCAAATGAGACTACGGTCATATACATTCTTTAATTACAGGTATAATCAGTTAAACATTTTGTATAGTTATTTTAAATGCCCAATTTGATGAGAACTGTTTTTTAGAAGTAAATATGCCTATAATACAAGTGCTGCACTGCAAACAAGAACTAATGAATTCTGTGAATGCAAAAATGTACCACATGGAAAAAATTTATTAAAGCATAAAGGAATACACTTGGAAGTCAAAACTGAAAAACACTGAAGTATAATTATTCATTGTTGAATAATTAAACTTAAAATCTTAAAATAGTTTTAAAATTTGGTAGCACAATTTTGATTTTACAATATTGTTCCTGAGTAGCATGCACCAGAAATATTTATAATGCCTAATACAAATAACCACCATTAGGAGTACATGAGATAAATACACATGTATATACAGCTTGCTCTACAGGGGGCAGCCACAGGTCTAATAAATCCTCAAGAACTAAATCACTCATCACAACTCATCATAACTCGGCCAATTTAGTGACTTTTGTCTGTCTTACATAAATCATCATTCAAACTCTCCAAAAAGTTCTTGATAACAAAACATGACTTGAATCAAATATTAATTATTTTATAATTACAATTTTTTTGTCTTCTTTAACAGCCAATTTTGATAAAATCAAACTACCATAATTTTATATATATATATACACATGTATATATATATATATATATATATATATTTTTTCACTTTTGAGCACTTAAATTTTTTTATTTATTTGAACAAAACTATTTATAACTAGTATGGAATATGATGCAAATGATTACTTGCATTGAAAAAAAAAATGTGCAGTGCAAATAAATTTTAAACAATGTAGTCAAAGTGCTGCTAATATGGGAATTATCACTTTTGTCGGTTTATGCAAAACATATTTCATTAACTGCTACAAATCAATGAATGAGGCTGAAAAATTATGAAAAAAAACTTGGCTTAGTTAAAACCTGTCAATTTTAATCTCTGTTAAAAATTCATTCCACACTAATGCACAGATAACGTTTAAATATTCATTTATTTTCAAAAGACAAATATCAAAGATGATGCAACACTCAGCAACATACACAAATAATTTAATTGTCATGTTTTTAATCTCAAGAAAAAGACAGACAACGCATTCTGAATTCCTAAATTCCTGTTAAAATGATTGAAGGAGTTAATATAATAAAGGCCGTATTTGGCCTAAAAAAAAAAAAGAAATTAAAATTTTTTAATTATGTATGAAGTTGAAATTAAAATGAAAACTATTTGTGTTAAAATGCCAAGTAATCTCATATGAAAGACAAAAAATTATTCTTGGTTGTGTTCTATATTTGCAGAGTCAAAATATATCATAAATTAATGAAAATACGAAAAATACGAAAATCACAAAAACAGTCAATTTTATGTACTCTTGAACATACAAATATGAAATTCCATGATTCTGTGATGAAGACATTCTTTTAGAAATAGATTCTGATGTAGATTTTAAAAAATTCAACACACTTATAGGAACCAAAAAGAGCCCTGATGATATATATGGTACATGTACTATGTATTTATGCTCATATTAATATAAGCTGCACACATGCAGTTACAAAATGTACATATTATAAAATAAATTCTTTAAATTAAATAATGTACAAGTGAGAAAAAATTTTTTTTTCTTCATATGAGATTTGGTTGTAAAAAAAGACTGCATTTTTACTCATAATAACCAGTAAATAATAAATTCATATTCTACAAAAAAAGTTTACATGTGTGGTTATGAAAATTCTTTCCATGTGCAGAACATAAAGTATGCTTTCAATCATAAAGTATGTTTTCAATATGTCGATTAAACAAAATTATTCTGTATTGATTAATACTTTCATTACAGGTAACTATATTTATCATTTTCTATTTTATTGTAAGTTAATTGGGGAATTTAACACCTGCTTTAATTCAACAAAAATTCACAGGTAAAAGTAAAAATATTGCAAAAGTTCCAATGCATGAAATCAAATTATGATTGTACTAATGAATCTAAATTAGAATTAACTGAGAGGGAGAAACAGATACCCCACACCTCATCAGGTACAAGACTAACATGTTTATGTTTACCAAGTATAAAGGTTCCACCCAAATTTCACAATCACCCTCTCTATTGAGTGTACACTCAACTCAAACATTCAAATTTTTCTTAAATATAACATTAAGTATTCAATTTTAACTGTGCCATGTCTTAAAAATGACAATGAAATATTCCCTATGGTAATTTGAGTACAGTGTAATCAACTGAGTGAATAAATGTGAAACTGGGGCCTGATCTTAAATACATCAGACACCTCAAATATATCCCAGATATAGTGAAGAGTCAGAGGGACAAACTGACAAACTTTTCTGTTTACCCCTAATAGAACTTGGTTTGTTGAAGGGGAGGGGTATACTTCTCACTATTTTTTTTATTATTTTAAATCAACCAAATATATGTTATTTTCACATTAATTAAGCAACTGGTTATATATGCAAACTTCTTGTGTGACATTATATACAGATAAATGTCAAGTCCAATTTACATAGTAATTATTTCTGTAAAATTTCTGTTCATCATGAACTATTTAACCTGTATATACATTGTGCTTGAGTTTTTTTTCTGACTTTGGCAAATATCAGGGATATATAACTTATAAATAAATAAAAATATCTTTTGTACATGTGTATATTTATAATAACAATATATAACTTTGTGCAAATTAAAAAGATACAATGTGCAATAATCACAATGTAAACTAATATCTTTAATGATACAAAAATAAATATTTACAATTATGCTAGCAAAGAATGAATAACATTTTATATAAATAATTAATAATGATATGAAAGCCAGAAATTAAACATTTTTAATTGAACCAATTATCAGTCAGTTTACTGGTAAAGATACTTGATACACCTTGCTTTTTTTCATCAATCCAATCACCAATCAGTTTACTGTTAAGGATACACTGTTTTTTTTTTTTCATCAACAAGACTGATAGATTTGTGTAAATATTGAGTTTTCAGCTCTGTAATCCATTTTGCAAAATGAAACTAATAAAATATAAATACAAGTCTAAAAGTAAATAAGGTTGACAAAGTGAATACTAGTATAAAATTACAAATGTCCAAGTGTACTCAAGTGTACTGATGTACTGACTCTGCAGTGTACTCAAGTGTACTGATGTACTGACTCTGCAGTGTACTCAAGTGTACTGATGTACTGACTCTGCAGTGTACTCAAGTGCACTGATGTACTGACTCTGCAGTGTACTCAAGTGTACTGATGTACTGACTCTGCAGTGTACTCAAGTGTACTGATGTACTGACTCTGCAGTGTACTCAAGTGTACTGATGTACTGACTCTGCAGTGTACTCAAGTGTACTGATGTACTGACTCTGCAGTGTACTCAAGTGCACTGATGTACTGACTCTGCAGTGTACTCAAGTGTACTGATGTACTGACTCTGCAGTGTACTCAAGTGCACTGATGTACTGACTCTGCAGTGTACTCAAGTGTACTGATGTACTGACTCTGCAGTGTACTCAAGTGTACTGATGTACTGACTCTGCAGTGTACTCAAGTGTACTGATGTACTGACTCTGCAGTGTACTCAAGTGTACTGATGTACTGACTCTGTAGTGTACTCAAGTGTACTGATGTACTGACTCTGCAGTGTACTCAAGTGTACTGATGTACTGACTCTGCAGTGTACTCAAGTGCACTGATGTACTGACTCTGCAGTGTACTCAAGTGTCCTGATGTACTGACTCTGCAGTGTACTCAAGTGTACTGATGTACTGACTCTGCAGTGTACTCAAGTGTACTGATGTACTGACTCTGCAGTGTACTCAAGTGTACTGATGTACTGACTCTGCAGTGTACTCAAGTGCACTGATGTACTGACTCTGCAGTGTACTCAAGTGTACTGATGTACCGACTCTGCAGTGTACTCAAGTGTCCTGATGTACTGACTCTGCAGTGTACTCAAGTGTACTGATGTAGTGGCTCTGCTTAATTGCAACTTCATCTTAATAAATTTTTAAGTTCATCTTATAAATTAAAAATAATGATGATAATAAGTTTATAGAAATGGAGTAAATTTGTTTTAAAAAACAATAGTTTTTTATTAAAAAATCATTTGTAACAAGTTTAAAAATAATTTAAGGTACATTCAGTGTACAAATATCATCTGAATGTTTTGATTTTCAAGAAAAGCTTGTAGATCTCAAGACTACACGTTCATCATGTTGATACATATTTCCTTTTTCAGTGACAGGATGTGACTAAGAGTACACAACTCTCCTTCTTGATAAGGACATCAGTCCATCTAAAGGTTAATTCTCTCAGAACATTTATGATCAGCTTGGTGGACTGAAGCAATTTGAAAATAAATATATTTTTCAAGGACAAGCCACTTGGTGTTTGAAACAACCTGTAATTCATTCCTATGTATACATATGCAACCTTTATATGAACTCTTCCACTTGTGTCCACTATTACTACATCTTATTCTGTCACATAAAGATAGTATGAATTAAACAGATTAATCAAACCAGTTAAACAATATTGATCTGAATTGGAATCTGGACAAAATATATAAATAGAGCAAAGATAGAAAAACATAAAAAAAAAAATGCAATTAAGTTTTATAAATAAATTTATACATATAGGTACATTGATACTAGTTACAAAATGAAAGTAAAATAATTGGCAGTGATGTAGCATGCTTGACGGCACATTTACACACAGTATTATCCATATATTAACAGTTTGTTACTAACAAATTTGTTACTTATGTTTTTTTTAACACTTAATTTAATTTTATAAAATGTTTTTGTTTAATATACAATTTTCTATTTACTAATAGTATGTATTACATGTAAGTAATAACTTTTCTGTAGTGGATGCTAAAACAACAACCATTTTTTAGTTTTGTTCTCTTTGAGAGTTAAAAAGTTTGATCAATATTTTGTTCAATTTGATACAATACAGGGGACCAACATTTGAGGATTATTTTCAACACACACACACACACACACACACACACACACACACACACACACACACACACACACTTCATATCTAAGATCCTATAAGAGTTAATTTGATCAGATATTGAGCAATGTCTAATATCATTAAACATTTAACAGATTTGGACACCCACACTCAAACATACAAACAGCATTTGATATCAAAAGAAATAGTTTAAATAAACATGTGTACATAAACTTAAGAGACCATGTACCATCAACTTGGTATTGTATTAACCCTACCTGCTTATTAAGGTCTTTTTAATTAAGACTACTTTGTGCTTTCTATTTTACAAAAGTCAAAACAAAATACAAAACTTCAATATTGCTTAAAGCTTATCTGTTAAATAAAAAACAAATGATAAATACATGTAGAAGCTACATTGAAATACATTATGCTGAAAAAAACGCCTTAAAATGAATTGTAAGATGGTTTTATACCAGTGGTTTCAAACACATGTACAGTACATGTAGATGCCTTTAAACCATTGGTTTCACACACAATTCATGTAGCTGCTTTAATACCTTTGGCTTTATACACATTTATGTGTAGTTTCCCTTATACCATTGGTTTCACACAAATTTACATGTACTTGTAGTTTCTCTTATACCTCTAGCTACCTTTACATGTAGTTGCTTTCATACCACTGGTTTTATACACACATACATGTAGTTGCTTTTACACTACAGGTTTAATATACATGAACATATACTGCAGTTGCTTTTATACCACTAATTGTACACACATTTACACAGTTGCTTTTATACCACTAATTTTACACACAATTACATGTAGTTGACCTTATACCACTGGTATCACACACATTTACATGTAGTTAACCTTAAACCACTAGCTACATTTACACGTAGTTGCTTTTATACCACTGGTTTCACACACAATTACATGTAGTTGACCTTATACCACTAGCTGAATTTACACGTAGTTGCTTTTATACCACTGGTATCACACACATTTACATGTAGTTGACCTTAAACCACTAGCTACATTTACACGTAGTTGCTTTTATACCACTGGTTTCACACACATTTACATGTAGTTGACCTTATACCACTAGCTACATTTACACGTAGTTGCTTTTATACCACTGGTTTCACACACATTTACATGTAGTTGACCTTATACCACTAGCTACATTTCCATGTAGTTGCTTTTATACCACTGGTATCACACACATTTACATGTAGTTGACCTTATACCACTAGCTACATTTACACGTAGTTGCTTTTATACCACTGGTTTCACACACATTTACATGTAGTTGACCTTATACCACTAGCTACATTTACACGTAGTTGCCCTTATACCACTGGTTTCACACACATTTACATGTAGTTGACCTTATACCACTAGCTACATTTACACGTAGTTGCTTTTATATCACTGACAGCTTCATATTTTACTGAATGTTGGAAACATAAATTATATTTAAGTTTTAAAAAGAGATCTTTCTTTTTCCCTGTAGATCTGTATACATTTTTGGTTATATATTCAAATCACATTTTCTCAAAAACAGAAAGTAAAGAAAAATTTAAACAAAACATTCAATAAAACAAAATTAACAGAAATCAAATCAGAAAAAAAAAATGATGAAAGGTGTGCTATTCTAAGGTGCTGAACAGAAATATGATAGAAAAATAGATATCATTCTTAATTATTAAACATATGATATCGATTCACACAGTCATAAATAATAGTTCTTTGTACATAGATCTTATAATGGATACCTTACAGATATCATGTAATAACTCATACCAATGTAAGGAAGTACTGCCTCTACTGTTAATGGAGAAAATTCACCAGATCTTATTGTTATAATATAAGTGGACTCCGTGACAGAAAAGCATTAAACTAGAAAATTTCTTATGCAATGGAAAAAAGTTTTACAAAAATGTTCTGGAGTAGAGTTGAGAAATGATGTTTTATGTTTTAAGATTCTTTCACTAATATTGAGATGGTCAGTTCTTAAATGGTGGAGGAAACTGGAGTGCCCGGAGAAAACCACTGACCTTCGGCAAGCCAAATGACAAACTTTATCACACTAGGATCTGCCCATGTGATATTCAAACCTTGACAATGAGAAGTACTTTGATCCATAAATGGGCACTTTAGGCCACTCAGCCACTGAAGCAACAAATGTTTTGGGGATATTACAAGGTATCTGTAAGAAATCCATCACAGCACTGCAAGTATACCAGTAGAGATAATGCTTTATAACACACATGTAATAATACATGTATATACAAGTCATCTGTCAATATCATATTCTATAAAGCAAACATCACACATGTAAAATCTCAACGTCTCTCTCTGTAAGTGATGGAATTATTAAGAAAAATTCCTGAAGATTTTTTAGAGTTCCTCTATTAAATGGATTATAGTAATCTCCTTTACCATCTAATAAATAATTATAACGTTTCCAGTTTATCCTCTCGTTAGCTGTTACATTATAAGCTGCATGAAGAGTCTGAAAATATACAAAGAAAAACATGAGTAAAACAGGCATACAGTAAAACCTGTCTGAACTAAACATATTTGACTGAATAAATATTCAGTAAAGACTAGACATACATATTCCTTCACACAGGTATATCTATTTAACAATATGAATGGTATGTTATAATTAGTTTAGTTTAGACAGGTTTTTTTTTCTTAGTCTGCACTTGTCTATAGTTTAAAATCTGTATAATACAAAATAATAATCTTCATTTTATGTCAATTACATATATAAAATAATTAAATCTCATCAAACATAAGCTCTGTAGAACTTATATTTGTCAATTTATACTGCATAATTTGTACTACATAAAAGGAATCTATCCTTACTTCTGGTACCAGAAAAAGCAATCTCAATCAAGGTATGAATACCAGCATATTTGATTAAATCAGTAATTGTGAAATCAATAATTGTGAAGTTCTAAACAATATTTATTTAAAAGAGGGTTGAGCTTTCTCCATCTGGCATCACAAGTAGTGATTGATTCCATTTTTGCACCACCAAATACATAAATTTAAACTAATCAATTTCCACAGCTAAAATAGATTACAATGAAGCATCTGTCAATCTAATAGTAAATCTATAATATTACTGATAAATCTAAATAGCATATAGGCTATCAGCCACATAAGATATGAGTATGAATAATTAGCTTTGAATAAATTTATAATATGACATGATGTCAGAAACGTACAATTTATTAAGACAGAATTTCAAAAGGGATGCTGCTGAATGAGATAACACATTTCTATTTTACTATTTATGTGTTTTGGATGAACCTAACCCACAGTTCTAAATAAAGATTTGTCATTTTATATTTTATGTAGTGCACATATCCAAAATTTAACATGTTTATCATTAGCCTTGTATCTGGTTCCTTTTGGAATTGTTACTTGTGACTCTTGCTACAGCCAAGTATAAGTCATTCAAAATCTAATTAATAAATACAGGTGAAGATAAAACATGTATGTGAGAGATTTTGGACTGTCAGTGTTTATGTTAAATAGAGAGTCTTTCGGTTGAAGTATGATGGTCCTTATAACACGTTTAACTATATGCTAAGTAAAAAGGGATTTCTAGTTATCTGTGAAATTTTGAAAGTAAATATAGATGATGTTATAACGAGAATTATTAATTGGATAAATACATGTACATGTTTATCCGTGTTTACTTCAAATACATTTTTCAGAAATAGTGACTCCAAAATCTCAAAAAGCAAAAAAAAAAAAAAAAAAAAAATTACAGTAGAAAGTAGTAGTACAATTTCAATAGATAAAGCTCACATACATACATACATACATACGTGTATATGTTTTTACAATAAAAGCATGAAAAACCATTAATAATAATAATAATGCCACCTTCTTACAATTTTTCAGTTATGACAACAGATTGTCAAACAGATTTAACATCGACTGGGTTTACATCTTCTAATTTATATTCTGGTAAATGTTTAATGTGGAAAAAGTCAAAGGCATTTAATTTCCATCCATAATCAAATGGATTGACCAACTTCCCTTCACTGTCATGCATGTGGTCATATTTTTTGTATCTTAATCTTTCATTTGTTGTCACATTTGTAAATGCATTATACAGCTGAAAAAGAAAAAAAATGTATAAAAATTAAAATGTGTACATGTAATTCTAGATTATAAAAATGAGTGATTATCACAATACAAATTTAGAGTAATTTTCACTAGTCTACCATTCTGATATACCATAGCTCTGCTAAGAGACTGCCAACTCTTAAGTCACGAGTCCTGGTTGGGAATTACATTAAACTAAGTGATTTTCCCATCCAGAACTCTACATTTACAAAGTAACAGGTATTTTGAACAAGACCATAAAAAACAATGGTTTGTTTTGTGTCACTGTAGACATGAAGTGATTAATACCAAGATAAATACCAGTACAATATAAAGGTACGGATTTCTACTTAAGTACAGCTGATGATGTGTCAGTATTTAAGTCAGATAATTCTGAATGGAATGTGAAACTCCATTTAATTAAAGAACACAGATCCATATTTAGATAATACAGGCTGGATCTAGAACTAGTTAATGAAACATAAGTAATGAAAAAATTTGTGTACATTTGCTTAATTTTACTTTTTTTCAAAACAACTGTCATTATGTAAAATACTAAGGAATATTTAGGTCTCGAAACTGGTAGAGATTTCAAGGCCATTGAAGCAAGACATTAAGAATTCTTTACATGTATAGTACAGATAATTAAGCATTCTTTAGATAATGAAACTGATTAATTAGCCTTAAAATATCACTGCACTTAAATGGCTATCATAAACATGTAAATACAAGTAAAATAAAATTATTTTTAGTCTTTACAGAGATAAAGAAAATATGATTGTTTTAAGAATCAAGTGTAAAAATGACACTAACATACTTAACCTGTCACATTTATATACATATATGAAAAGTATGTCAAGTGCCCAGTTAAAATAAAGATATGTTAAATATTTGTATTTTTTCTCGTATTTCTGTTGGTTTGGATTATACCCCATAACTTTTACATCTTGATCAGCAATAACAATTAATTGTTTTAATTTTGCCCTGAGTATATACATTCAAAGGAGCCTTCTAACCAATGTATTGTTGACTAGAGAATTGGCAACAAACATCCCAAAAGATTAAACTAAATGCCCCATTTATAAACCTATGGATTCTTTGCCAGACTACTCATAAACACACATTGCCTATGTGTAGACCAATGGATTGTTGATCAGTTACATGTAGCTGATAACCACACATCAACTATGAGTAGACTAATGGATTGTAGATCAGTTAGTTAATAACCACACATCAACTATAAGTAGACTAATGGATTGTTGATCAGTTAGTTGATAACCACATCAACTATGAGTAGACGAATGGATTGCTAATAAGTTAGTTGATAACCACACATCAACTATAAGTGGACTAACAGATTGTTGATCAGTTAGTTGATAACCAAATCAACTATGAGTAGACTAATGGATTGCTAATCAGTTAGTTGATAACCACATCAACTATAAGTAGACTAACAGATTGTTGATCAGTTAGTTGATAACCACATCAACTATGAGTTGACTAATGGATTGTAGATCAGTTAGTTGATAACCACATCAACTATAAGTAGACTAACAGATTGTTGATCAGTTAGTTGATAAACACACATCAACTATGAGTTGACTAATGGATTGTAGATCAGTTAGTTGATAACCACATCAACTATGAGTAGACTAATGGATTGCTAATCAGTTAGTTGATAACCACACATCAACTATAAGTAGACTAACAGATTGTTGATCAGTTAGTTAATAACCACATCAACCATGAATTGACTAATGGATTGCTAATCAGTTAGTTGATAACCACATCAACTATAAGTAGACTAACAGATTGTTGATAAGTTAGTTGATAAACACACATCAACTATGAGTTGACTAATGGATTGTAGATCAGTTAGTTGATAACCACATCAACTATGAGTAGACTAATGGATTGCTAATCAGTTAGTTGATAACCACACATCAACTATAAGTAGACTAACAGATTGTTGATCAGTTAGTTAATAACCACATCAACCATGAGTTGACTAATGGACTGCTAATCAGTTAGTTGATAACCACATCAACAATTATTAGACTAACAGATTGTTGATCAGTTAGCTAATAACCACATCAACAATTATAAGACTAACAGGTTGTTGATCAGTTAGTTGATAACCACACATCGACTATGAGTAAACCAATGGATTGTTGATCAGTTTGTTGATAACCACATCAACTATAGGTAGACTAACACATTGTTGTTCAGTTAGTTGATAAACACCCATTAACTTAGAGTAGACTAATGGATTGTTGATCAGTTAGTTGTTAACTACACATCAACTGAATTGCTGACCTGTAAATTTATAACCACACACTTCCTATCCTATGAGAAACTGACAAAGTGGTATAAACAAATCAATAAATGGATAAAACATAACATTGGCATTGTTATCAGGAACATTTGTCAACCAACATTTTTTGCCTTCACCGTGAGTTGCTGAGTGGTCTAATGTGCCCACTCAAAATGCCCCTCACTGTTATAGGTTTAAATCCCACTTGAGTAAATTCTAGTTTGAGAAAATATGTAAGACATAAGATATGAGTTTTACTTGTTGTGGGTCAGTGATTTTTTTTTATTTTTTGGTCACTCAAGTTTCCTTCAACATCCCAGAATTGACTACCTAACTACTATATCAAATTGTATACTTACTGTAAAGCCAAACACCCATGTAGCAACAGCTTCAAAGAACAGCATCAGTAATACATATATCCTATATATAAAGTTCCACTCCTCTCCGCTATACTGCATGTAGTAGTAGGTAAAATACATAGATATAACTCCTAAAATCATTACACAGCAGGCAAAACCTATAAATGTCACTCTGTTAACAGCATAAAAACAAGAGAAAAACATCTAAATGTTAACATTCTGTAACTTAATATTTGTAATATGTTGTAGTTAACTGTAAACAAGCTGATTTTCCATTGAAGTAGGTACTCATTAAACACTTCAACTTTTTTTTGGTAAATTAAAATCAATGATGAAAATTTAGTTACATGTCAAAACAAAATTTCCACATCTGTAGATACCTTTGTAAAACAAGCATATCTTCTATATAAATAGTCAAATGGTTTTTAGTTTCTATTCAGAAAATATATGAACTAGTAATCAACTATTCTATAGATATTACCGTAGTTTTCTACAGTTATTTTTTTCATATATTGCAGATATATATACAGACATCCATGTAGTGTGAAAATGACCTACATCATTGGAAATTATACTTGTTTGCAACTGACAAATGAATATATATATATATATATATGAATGACAAGAGATAAAAACCAAAGTTGTCAAAACTATGACTTACTGTTTGGAAAGTGCAATGTGGTAGAAGACTTAGAAGACTTTTGAATATGCATCAGTTGTATTAATGGAAACTGGTTTATCTCTTGAAAACTTTTCTTTAAAAAAAGTAAGCTGCAACAGTTTTTACTTTTTTGATTTTTATCCCTTCTAGTGTTCATATAAAATGATGACAGCCTTACCATGAGAACGGTGACAGCCGTGACAGCCACACTGCCCACAGCTGCTTCTATAGCCCCAATAACAACTGCCCAGTCCCATCCAAACTCACTCAGTAACCAGTAACAAAAGAAGTCCGTTAATAATATCAGAATAAACATACTGAATACAAACGAGAAAAACCATGGCCTACAACAGAAGAAAAAATATCTCATGTCAGTAGGCAATCATCATCATCAACAACATGGAGGTATAGACATTCAAGCAAAGCAACACGGTTAAGCACATGCAGGACAACAAATATGTAGTAATTTGTAAAATTAGTAACTGTTTTAACACACCTGAGGTAACCATAACAACAGTTTATTGACATAACTACATGTATATTTAGCTGAAGAATCACATAGGAGGAAGATATCTAATCACAGCTACTAAATAAAACAAAGTTTGTTGTTTTAAATCTACACTTCTACAATGAACGACTACCAGTTATTTCTATTTTTTTAACTAAAAGAATACTTATACCTATGCACAGTTAAGTTTAGTTAAGCAAATCAGTCAGTGCATAAAACAGTTTTAGCTAATGCAGTCACTAAAGCTATATACAGTTAAATAAAGGTGCACTGTGTAAAAGTTAAACATTAAATAATGGTTGGTATTTATTATCATAAGAGAAAAAGTAGTACATGTACAATAATGTAGGATTAAAATAAAGATTTGATTTGACATTCAAAATTACATGAATGAAGCCAAAAAAGGTAAATCTAATACTTTGTTTCCATAAATTTAAAATTACTAGTAGCCAAATTTCAAAAATTTGTGAAAATACAGTCTTTTTTAAAGTATTTTCTCACAAATTTGCTAAAATATGTTGCTTTTTGAAAGAATTTCTCAGAAATTAGTAGCCAATGGCGATTTTGGCTACCAAGAATGGAAACATAGTAATATAACGTCAAGACAAATACACATATTAACAACCTACCAAACCTCCCATAATTACATTTGTAGTTTAAAATTTATGCAACCAAACAGGGCAAGAATGATGATTGTTGTTGGTTTCTATAAAAAAAGTACTACAAGCAAAAGTATTTTGAAAAAATTTGAGAAAAGATGTAATAAATTTGATATTTGCAGTATCCTAGCTAACACAAATAATGGTCTTAACTGACCTATATCTTCAATGACATGACCTGGTTATTGACAGTTCTCATCTGAAACTAAAACTCAGCTTTCAACACAAGTACTTTTTATCAAAGAAAAATTTTCTTCATCATTTAAATGAAAAATACTGCCCAGAATCAAACAAACAACATTAAACATACCAACCTATTAGCTTAAAGAATGTGATCAAGTGGAATAAAGACTATGTTAGTGTAACATGTTCAGGTTTAATGATAAAACAATAAAAGAAATGCAAATTAACTTATAAACACTAAAAAATAACTTTTTAATGTTACATAATAATTGTGTATTAGAGTAAAAGATGTCACTACCAGGCTCTTAGTAATTAGAGAGCAAAAATTCTGAAAATTTAAAAAGAATCTTCAATAAGTCTTTTTTCTCTACAACCAATAGTATTTGTAAATCTTGTCATGTGACCAGTATTAACCAGTGATTTATGGGTTCAAGAACAACAAAAGTGATTATTATCCATGTCAAAAGATGTCAATGATGACTGACAACTGGACGTAACCAATGGCAACTTTCACTCTCTAATATCAAATTGTGAGATTACCACATTTGATATTTCACATAATATTTACAGTCCCTATTAAACATGTATTGATAAATTAAGCAGAAAAGTCTGCATACTAAGGATTAAGAACCTAGTAGTGATATACATATATAGCAGGGGTCCAGAAACGGTCATATTTGCCGGACATGTCCGACAAAAAATATTTTTGTCTGATGTGAAATATAGCTTGTCGGACATTTTTAGTTTAAAATAGAATTCAGTTAATCCGACACGTAAATAAATATGTTTATCGGACATTATTTTACTCGAGTATTCTTTGCTATCAGGCAGTATCACCTGTCAGTCATTTTCAATAAATAATACAGATCTAATAATTAGGCTTTTGTTTATTAATCAGTTAAAATCCATGGTCTCAAGCTGTTCCTTTTGTTTCGTCCGAATCATCATTACTTTTGTTGATAAGTTGTTTATTAAGTAATCACATCGCTTGACAGACGGAAGCCATAAACACCTGTTAACCGAAGGTCATGGTCGTCGGACTATTTCAAAGAGGTTCCACGCGGGATGTTAAATAATAATACAATGCGCATAGTACGGTCTTGCAAACTGTTTAGTTATAAATAAATAATTTTAAAAAGTATAATAAAATCAAAGATGTTCTCAAAATGAGGTTCAGTAAAGTTTGTGTAACTTCGGGAAAACGAAAATGGGCAATTGTCAATAAACAAAGATGGCCGTCAAACCATGTGTCATCAACGCCGACAGTTCAAAATCTGACCATATTTAAAAACTTCTATATTGATATTAAAATACAGCCAGTAACAACGTTTTTTTTTTTTTTTTTTGCTTTCACTGCATTGTCGGTGGTACAGTTGCTTTGAAAAAATGTCCGACACCTCAGTCAAAGTTTTCCTGAGCCCTGATATATAGGTATATGTTTTCATTACCGATGTCTAGAACACAAAAAAAAATTAATGGGTCAAGTAAGTCCTGTCAAATAAATGGCATAATTCAACAAATTTGTTACAATAAAAACACTTAAACTCTAAAGAAAATTAGTGCATTCTCTATAAGAAATGGGCTGTATTTGAATCAAAGTGATTAACATTGGTGTGTATAGGGACCTAGATATAAACAGCATTGGAGATGTAAATATCCTTACTCCAGTTTTACAACGTTTCTTAACTTTAAAATGAACATCTTTGAAAACTTTTAAAAATTCTTTTAGTTTTCAAAATTCATTTTAAATATCATTCTAAGAACTTAAGTTTATAAATTTGTTTTCTAGTTTTCTTAAATTTATTCTCAAAAAGAACATAAAAGATGGCCAAATTTAGCTAAAATTGAATGGAGAAAAATCTGACCTAAAAAAGGATTGTAAAACCTGGCCTCTTACAGCATTTCTTCAAATCTATTTAAGACAATTAGGTTATTATTGAAATGTTTGACTGAATTTACAAATTAACAACATATGACAAGACTTACAGGCTTTTATAGATGCATGTACTTTAACAAGAAAACTAAGAAAGTGTGTGATAACAAGAGGCCCATAGGCCTTAACGCTCACCTGAAAATATTGTCCAATACTGTTGCAAAGTGCAATAGACAATATATTATTATTAAGTAGAGAAACTTTAAAAGTTTTCTCAAGTTAAGAACTCCCACAAATCAGAAATATATCCACTCACATTTCATTTATAAGTAGCTTATATAATATGCATGAAGTAACTGTAGTGCAATGAATAATTTCCAAATCATTTATCAATTTCAGTATAATTATGCAGCTATGTCCTTGACCTTTGAACATATATGACCTCGATCCATATATAATTGTCATGTCAATACCTACAATTTTCTAATATACATGCTTATGCATGAAATATATACCTTTCGAGATAATTAATAATTTTAGTATTCCTATGTTGATATGACCTTGACCTTTGAATATATAACCTTGAATCATATATCAAAATGATCATTGTCGCAATACCAACAATATTCTAATATACATGCCTATACAAAAAGTTAATAGTTTTAAAAGGTAATTAGCAATTTAAGTCTTCTTTTGCAGCTGTGACCTTGACCTTTCAACATATGACCTTGAACCATATATCAAAATGATCGTCATGTCAATAGCTACAATATTCTAATATACATGCCTATACAAAAAGTTAATAGTTTTCAAGATAATTAGCAATTTAAGTCTTTTTTTGCAGCTGTGACCTTGACCTTTCAACATATGACCTTGAACTATAAATCAAAATGCTCGTCATGTTAAAAGTTAATAGTTTTCAAGATATAGTGACAAATATATAATTTTTAGCAATTTCCCCACTCAGTGCCTTACAATTTCCCCATTTTGAACCCCATGGCTACCATTTGTGCAAATCTGAAAATAGATGACCTAAGGATGTTATAAATGAAATAACTAAGGTATATCTCTTGTAGATTCAGAGGAGAAGATTTTTAAAGTTTTTCACTATTTCCTCTCTTATGAAGCCCTAAGGGGACATAACTCCTTCATTTGTGCAAATCTGAAAGGGCTTCACCCAGGCATGATGGTTACCAAGTTTCATTAAATTTGGCCCAGTGGTTTTGGAGGAGAAGATTAAAATGTAAAAAGTTTACGCACGACGGACGACGCACGACGGACGAAGATGGATAGCAATAGCCCAGGTGAGCTAAAAAGTATGATCATGTTAAAAGTATACAGATATAAATTAAACATGTGTTCAAAAAATGTGTGTACGTATATAGACATGCATGTTAAAATAAAATGTGCCTACAAACTACACAAAAGTAGCATAACCATAACATATGTATAATTGTTATTACTTTAGTAAAACACCCTAAATACCCCCCCCCCCAAAAAAAAAATCAGATGTATAAAATATATTGAAGTCTCCCCCCCCCCCCAATTCTCCTCTCTATAACAATGTTAAATGGTCTTCATGCAAAGATCTACATTTTTAAACAAAATCTTCATTTTTTAACGTTTTGTGATATCAATACAACATATAGACATGGTTATACTATTTTCACATATTCTAGGAATAAATGTTATTCTAATATGCAAATGCGCAACAAAAGAAATAAGTAATAATAATATACACAATTCAGCAAAATATACAGGTAGCTTCCCTCATGCTTATATAAATCATTCAAACGTGTCAAAAGTTTGGGATTAATTTTAATTGAGAAATTCAGTTGATGAACAAAGTCATATTCCGAAGGAAATTTTAGTATTGATCTTATTTAAGTAGAAAATGGTAAAACTGTTTGATTTTTTTTGTTAAAAGACATGTGAAAGTAAAACAGATATTATCCATATGATAACTTTAAGATTCATAAGATTACTTCATGGTTTAGTTAAGTCAATGAAAACCAATCCCATCTAAGGACCTCTGAAGTAAAACTGTCATGGTGATTTTTAAGAATACTGCAGTTAAAGAGTTAAAGCAGAAAAAGAAGAAAACTTCTAGATAAATGAAGTATAATATGAAAAGAATTGTTCTCACACTGTTAAGCAATCTGGTTAATAACATTATAACAGTTGTGACTCTTGAGGAAAATTAACTAGTCAAGATCTCAAACTATGCTGATTAGAAGTGGAATTTTAACATAAAAAGTCAACAGTAAAATCTAACAAGTGGCTTATAGAGGGAAAATAAGTGAACCCAATACACTACTAAGAAGCTTTTTATTAAGCCAAAAAGACACACAAAAATATTAAAAAGGGTGATTTCTAATAAATATACAATAAGAATATGAACACTAGAAGGGAAAATTTGAAACATGTATTTATCATTTTAGGTTCAATTCAAGTATAATTTAGTTTAAAAATTCAGATAAACAGTGGTTCAAACTGTGAACAAATATTCTATATATCTTATTATAACTTATTGTTATAACTTGAAGAGATTATATAACCAAGAAAAATTTTAGAGAGACATATACCATACTATAAATTTTATTTCATGAAGCAATTCACCATTCAGTTTTTTTGAAAAATGTCCAAATTCATAAAAAGATTCTATATTTGACAGAGAAGATGTCACTGGAATAAAAGAGAGATTTTCAACCAAATAGAAAATGCTATTTATTGAGTAACCAAACCAAAATATCATAATTATATTACAAGCCATTGTATATAATATCTTATTGCACAGTAAGATCCCATTAAATATGAATGAGTAATACATACAATATAACCATAACACAAAATAGCATAAAACCTAGTCCCATTAAAATAGATCTGATGCAACATGCAATACTAACATGCACTCTTTATGGGGATAAATTATCTTTTATCAAATATATCAATAATTAACAGCCTAGAGACAAATATAAGCATATTCAAATCAAGCTTTGACAAAAGTACATGTACAATTTTTACATGCCATTTTCAACTAAACTTTATAGAAGTTTTACAAAGGTACAAAATCCCTATATTTTTATGAGATGTTCCAGATGAAACTGATATATTATGTTTTCCATAATAATACTTATAGCTCTACTGAATAACAGTCACAAAAGCATTGATATTTGAAGCTGATGCATCTATGTTGTTTATAAAAGATACCATATTCTTTGTCCAGAATACATATCACTTTATAATACTGAGCGTACACATATAGCAGTAAGCTATTTTATTTTCCTTAAACATGTATACTGACATTAAGTTGTATTATTAAGTTTTTGTTTATTTTTTTTTATAATGCTAAAGAAAGTTTTAAGTAGTATTTGTTGTAAAAACTTACCTATTTCTATATCCTACACAATTATATATATATGGACAGTGGTGATCAAACATTTTAACACATCTATTACACACTCTACAATGTTTTGATCGCAAAGGTTTAACTGTTCGACATGTGTGACAAAGTCTACTTAAAGGATTATCTCCCTGCTTCCACTCATCAAAATGAGCAACCTGAAAGTACATTATCACAGATAAATTATTTCAACTATGTATATGTAATGGTGAAATATATAGTTTAGTAGTGAAAATAGGTCAAGTTGTGGCATTAATTGAACAAAGCATTTCATTTAACATTATTTTAATCAACTAAACAGATAAAAGTTGAAAAGAAAAAGCATCAGCCTTTTATTTTTATTTTTCGATTATATGCAGACATATGTAATGCAAAAGCACTAGTTAACATGTTTACACAAATATTGTGAATAAACTCAAAATTGAGATCATTGTTCAATTTTAGAACCTTGGTGTTGATATGGTTTATAGCTTTATTTAGCTGAATTGATACTAACCTGTTTAATGGCTTGATCATATTCTGGTATATTTCTAGGTAGAAAGCCCGGGTCAGTAGTACTAGCATGATACAAACAAAACCACATGAACACATTCATGATGAAAAATATAATATGAGCAACTTGTAGATCATACCATGTATAAGGCAAACACTGAAATATAGAGAATAATAATAATAATAACAAGAATTCACTGGATTTAAATGTCTTGCCTGGTTAGTTTTTGATAGAGTAAAAAACAAGAGGCCCAAAAGGGCCTGTGGAGCTCAACTGACAAAAATGGTTCTTGTGCCTCCATTTATATAAACTCGGTACAGGGACTTGAGCTGATGTAAAATGCTAAATATAAAAGCTGTAGCCTTACAGTTTCAGAAAAGAATATTTTTAAATTTGACTTCCCATATAAGTATATATAGATATATGCGCCCCTGGGTGGGACCAAAAATGGCCCAGAGGCCTTTATTTGTACAAACCTGGTAAAGGGACTTAAGCTTATTGTGAAAGCTTTAAGCCTTACAGTTTCAGAGAAGAAGACTTTTAAATTTGATTTCCCATATATGCATATGTAGATATATTGGCCCTTGGGGTGGGACCAAAAATGGCCCAGGGGCCACCATTTGTACAAACCTGGTAAAGGGTCTTGAGCTGATATAAAATGCCAAATATAGAAGCATTATGCCTTACAGTTTCAGAGGAAAATTTTTAAACTTGATTTCAAATATATGCATATGCAGATATATGAACCCCTGGGGTGGGGCCAAAAATGGACCAGGGGCCACCATTTGTACAAACTTGGTAAAGGGCCTCAAGCTGATATTAACTGCCAAACATGAAAGCTTAAGGCTTCATGGTTTCAGAGAAGAAGATTTTCAAAGTTGATATCTCATTTTAAGCCATATATGCATATGCAGATATACAGACCCCTGGGTTGGGGCCAAAAATAGACTGAGGGCCACCATTTGTACAAACTTGGTAAAGGGTCTCAAGATGATATTAACTGCCAAATATGAAAGCTTAAGGCTTCATGGTTTCAGAGAAGAAGATTTTCAAAGTTGATTTTCCACTATAAACCATATATGCATATGCAGATATATGGACCCCTGGGGTGGGGCCAAAAATGGACCGGAGGCCACCATTTGTACAAACTTGGTAAAGGGCCTCAAGCTGATATTAACTGCCAAATATGAAAGCTTAAGGCTTCATGGTTTCAGAGAAGAAGATTTTCAAAGTTGATATCCCATTATAAGCCATATATGCATATGCAGATATATGGACCCCTTTGGTTGGGCTGAAAATGGACCGAGGACCACCATTTATATAACCTGGTAAAGGGGCTCAAGCTGATATTAACTGCCAAATATGAAAGCTTAAAGCTTCATGGTTTCAAAGAAGAAGATTTTCAAAGTTGATATCTCATTATAAGCCATATATACATATGCAGATATATGGACCCCTGGGGAAGGGCAGAAAATGGACCGGGGGCCACCATTTGTACAAACTTGGTTAAGGGGCTCAAGCTGATATTAACTGCCAAATATGAAAGCTGAAGGCTTCATGATTTCAGAGGAGAAGATTTTTAAAGTTGATATCTCATTATAAGCCTTATTTTCACTTTTTACGAAGTATGACAAAAAAGCTAAAAACGCGTAACCTAGTTTTTGACAGAATTTCACAAAATGTACAATCTGTATGTTTAAGGGTGTCTAGAAGCTAAATATCACATCAGATTTTGCATACAACCTATGGTTTCAGAGAAGAAGCTTATTTGAGGTTTTTTGCATTCTAGATCGCTGTGACCTACTTTTGGTCGCCATGGAAACCAATTGTACAAATTTTCATCTACTTCTTCTAGGGATCATTCCTGCAAAGTTTTGTTAAAATTGGCCCAATAGTTTCTGAGTTTTTACTGTTAACGGACGCACGCACACATGCACGCATGCACGACGCGCACATCATGCCATAAGCTCATCTGGCTTTAGCCAGTTGAGCTAAAAACTACTTTAACATAAACTTTCACATTTTGACACGCTGTCGCCACCTACGATGACACCGGAAAAGTAACACCTAAGTCTCACCTTATGGCAATGCCAGGCTCAACAATAAAACAATTTATAGGAGATGAATTTTGCAAACATAATTAACAGAAGTTATCCATGGAAAATGCTTAGCCTCAAAATACAAGATCAAATAACAAGTCTCTGCAGTTATTTATTTCCTGCAAATCACAACTAGGTACAGAAACATATCAAGTTCGTAGTTTTATTACGAAAACTTGTATGAATTAACACTTAAAATTCTTGTATTAATTTAAATCTCAATAAGAAATTGAAATTTTTCTTGCATATATCATATCATTTAGGCTCACCATCAAAGGCAAATATGTACAAATTGGCAATGTAATTATAGTAATAACATAATGGATATGTCAAGTTTTCAGTTCAGATTTCTTTCACTTATAACAAATGAATGACAAAGATTGTATGATTTCATTTCTGATGGTTCAAACATAGTGCTGATTGTCTATCCAGGTGGTAAGCAGTTAAACATTATAATTCTCAGATGTCAGTAACCAAAGGGGATATGGAATATTATACTGTATAAAACGACTTACCTTAAACACATACATCGGATATCCCCAACATACTACATTTATTAGGAAAAATAATATTGCTGCTTTGCTATTACCTGGTGGACCAAATGCAATTGTTCTAAAAAATAAAGATATAGAAAAATATGTACCGTAGTTGGTATAAATTATTTACCACAGCTTGGAATCTAATCAAAGCCTATATACATGTATCTTAATCCTCTAGAGCAGAAGGGGTGTTGAGCTAACTAAGTAAGTAACCATATAAAATTCTTGCACATCCCAATTCATCTCCAAGTTGCATAAAACAAAATAGAAGTTGAAACAATATACATTTACATGAACAAATTTTTTTTTCAAAAATCTAGATAATAAGACTGATAATGGTTCCAAGTAAAAGCATCCGTGATGATAAAAAGTTCTGACTTTCACACATTCCTATCAAATAAATATTTTGTCAACAATTAGGGTACTTACAATAAATCTATTTTTGGTAGTAAACTGTTTTTCATTTTAACCTGTCTTTTCAGATAGTCAACCACATCTTCATGTTTTCTACCTGTAGCTAACATTATAGGTGTTTTACCATTTTTGTCAGGTAGGTCTACTTCTACACCATCCTGAAACAATCAAACAAATCACAGATCAACAACATACAAGCATGAAATATCTGTCATGAAAAGGCACAGACCAGGGCTCAAAACTATTGTTGCAAACTCGCAAAATGCGAGTTAAAATAAGTCTTTAGCAAGTTAAAAAAAAGCATAGCTTGATTTATTTTTCGAGTTCCATTTGCCTTTGTCAATTTCCAATGTTTTGTCAATACATTCTGTGTTGTTCAAGTGCTTCATATGGAGCTGTATATAATACAAGTGTTGTGGTGATCTTTCATTCGATTTCGTTAGCACTCAGGGTTTTAGCATGGTTTATTAGTCATAAAGTCAAGTCGCATTTAATTTACTCGTCGTTTTTACCTATTACTGTTGTTAAATTCTGCCTTGCAACAAGATGGCAGACTTTAGAAAATTTTTAAAGCAAAAGTCGACAGGTTTCGATGACCAGCATGCATCACAATTGACTGGCGATCAAAGTAATGATCAGACCAACGGCCTTTCTAAGTCAATAACCGCTAAGTCTGGCACCACGGCGAGCCTGAAAACAGTTAGAAAATGGGAAAATGAACTGAACATAGGTCTAGGATACCGGCTGGATGACAATGCAGATAATATTAATTCAAAGGTGGTGGAGATTTGGTGTAAAATTTGCCGGCAATTTTGCAATGATAATCAATTAAATGTATGTATTAATTTGGCATTTCATGGGTTTTACAAAAAATGAATTGTGTCTGTAAATCCTGCAAGTTAGTTTGTTATTTTTGCAAGTAAGATTTTTGTCACTCGCAAAAATCTGCAAGTGGTTAAAAAAGTTAGTTTTGAACCCAGCAGACATGTTATCATCATCATCATCTCCATAAGAAGTGCGACACATGAATGGAACACTTATATGTCTTGCAACTAGAACACATTTCAAAGTGACCAAGGTCAATGTAATTTTGAAATATGCATTATTTTGAATTTCATATTTACATGTTAATGATTATTTCAGAAAAGTTGTGGCTTTTTAGGGACAAATCAATTCAGTTGCAATGACAAGGAAGGTAACTTTATATTACAGTTGATTAATTTTCAACTTTAATTTAGACTGTTTCACCTACATGGATATAATTTGGTATATAAAGACATATTTAAGTGCAATATGAAAAGCAGAAAAACTTGTTGATTTTCAACAAAAAAAAAACATTCTTCTTGTAATCTCTGATTTATTTTCTTGTTAAGTGACTGTCAAGTGGCAGAAGTGTTAGCCATGTAACCCAAAGCGTCTCAAAGTGTGTTCAGACTCTTAATGGCAATGACTAAAAATAGTCTGAGTTTAAAAATTAATTTTTGTAATTTTATATGTCACTTTGTCTTATTTCTTATCAGACTGTCTTCATGTACATCAGCAAACAGCTACCTGTCAACTATCTAAATATACATGTATGTATATTAAATACAAAAAAAAAAAGACTTTAAGCCTACTGTAGTTAAATATTGAGCTTACCTGTTCACAGAGTTCCATGACAGCTGTTAAATTACCATTTATACAGGCAAGGTGTAAAGGTGTTTGACCATAATTATCTCTCTGTCTTGGATTAAAACCAGAATAAATTAATAATCTCATTAGTTCTGAAAAACCTGAAAAACAATGAAAGAACAATTTTGAATACCAGGTATTTATCTTATTTTAGTTTTTACACACACACACACACACACACACACACACACACACACACACACACATATATATAAACAATAATAGTTGTATATTTTATGTGATTTCATTTATAATAAAAATTAAAATTAAATTTTGAAAGAAAAACACTAATATAAACAAAACTCGTGAAATTGTAATGAGGTTCAGGTACACTAACACTGTAAACAATACACATAACTGAAACACAATTTAGGGTAAAATAAATCCACTTTGTTTAAGCTTGTTAATAGGAACAGATATAGCCAAATAAGCTTTACCATCTTTACATAGTACCCTATAGTATTTACATAAAGTATCATCATATGTTTCAATTGTAAACAAAACTGTAACTACAACTGCTTATTGAATAACTAATCACTATCATACTTCAACTTTCATTTCTGACAATTTTTTTTTTACCTCAACCAAAACTATTATAATTTTACCTTTAAAAGCAGCCCAATGTAAAGCATTATCACCATCTTTGTCTACCATCTGTAGCCTGGATCCCTTACCCATCAGGTACCCTGCTAACATTGTATGACCATACTGAGCAGCAACAATAAGTGGAGTACATCCTTTATTATCAGCCACATCAAAAGACACCCCTGACTGAAGCAGAATATCCACTATTGCTATATGTCCATTTACACAAGCCCAATGAATTGGTCTTGCCCCAAGCTCATTATTACTAGCTTCATTTACTGGACCTTTATTCTCAATAATAAATCGTAAAATTGTTGTATGGCCCCCTAGGCATGCCCAGTGAGCTGGAGTGTGACCTTTGTCATCTCGCATAGAAAACACTTCAGGTCCATCTTCAGCTATGTTCTGTACAGGAACCAACATTCTGAAATATATCAAAACATTGAAAACTCTTTTAACTCTAAAGCATGATAAAACATAAGTTCATAAGACATTGAAAATGAATTGCCTGTGTGACCAATTACTAGAGTATTATGTGTTAATTACTAGTAATTATAAAAGAAAAAAGATTCATGGCAAAGCCTCAAAGAAATAATTTATGGATTAAGCAATCAATTCATAGTCAAAATAAATATGTATACAGTAATAAATATAAAAGGCCCCACAAGATGACAACCATCTCACTGTCTGCTAGTGTTTGGACTAAAACAAGCTTATGGAAGAAATCAAGCCCACAGAAAGTCCATGGAAAAAGTTAGAATTAATACAGATCTACTACTGTTGCCAAATCTTTTGCTGATCTATCAAAAATTAGTGGAGTATTGGTTGATTATATTTTAACTTACAAACAGTAATGGCTTTGCGTGACTGAATTCATAAAATATGCATTCAACTTAGTTATATCTCATGGAATATAAGTTTTAAATTAAATTTTTAATTTAAAATAAAAAATAAGATAAAATATATGTATAAAAAAGAAACAATTCATCTATACATACTACTAAAACAAGAGTAATTTTTCTATGTTCAGTACTGGTAAAGACATGCAACACGAAAACAGAAACACCATGGGTGCAAGTTTTTTCCATGGTCTTTCCGTGTCTTGTTTTCTTCTGTTTTAGTCCCACCAGTCTGCCAGTGGCCTTGTAAGAAATACTTAGGGTGAACAGTGGTTTTGTTTGCCTAAAATTACTACCGAATAAAGGTAGTTTCCCCTTGAGAAATAAGACAAAATTTTCCCAATTTGACAACTAAAATTACCCAAAAGGCAACAGTGACACACAATCAAATAGTTTAAGTTAAATCCAGTTGTCCAAAACTGTTCTGACAGACAAAAAAATGTTAGATATTGTCACAATATAAAATCTTTGCAATGAATTTCGAAATTTTGAGCGTAATATGTGACATAAAAAGGGTCCAAATTTTCCCAATCTGAAAGGTGGAAGGTAGTTTTTAAAAACCATAGCAAAATCACTGGTGAATATCTAGGTTTTTTTTTTAAAGAAACTTACGTAGCAATGCACATTGGTGTTTTGAAGTTTTCACAGCAACAGTCTAAATAAGCATTTTCAATTAAACCAAAGATGATAAGCTATTTGTCATAATTTGGTTTACATGTTAGCCGTTACAATGGTTTATAAAACATTTTGCTGACTTATATTAAATTTCTCACATGATGACATTTTGAGTAAGATCTTCATTAATTAAGATAATATGAATTGATGAAAGCAGACAAAATTTGATTTAAAAGAAATTGTTGAATCAACATCAGTGCTCTAGGATTTTTTCTTGACACTAACCCTCCATGGGAAAGTCACAACAGAAAATCCACTTTCCCACAAAAAATTTTACTTTCCCCATGTCTTGGTGAGAAAAATAGAGATTGTGAATAAATAACAGTTGTTTTTAATATTCTTTATTAGAAAAACAAATAACAAATGTTCTGACAAAAAAAAAACATACTTGATACAAAACTTAAGCAAAATACAAACGTACAGATGTACTTAGTCTCCCTTTGCTAGGCATTAAAGAATGGAGAATCTGGGAAGAGGGTTTCAATTTGAAAAAAAGTTTTATCAACCAACAATGTTCATTGGGGGAACATTTAACAGTGGAAAATGTATAAAAAAAAACTGCACTTGATAATAGATAATATACATATTTTATTATAATTTAATAAATTTCACTTTCCCACGGAGAACAAAGCCAATATTTGTCACTTTCCCATGACAGAAATTCACTTGGTATGGGAGACAGGAAATGGGAATCCTAGAGCACTGAACATTACAGTGAGAAGTAATACATTCTAGAATTTCACTATTTGAGAGTTTAAGTCTTAAAACTGAGAGAAAGTATTGAATCTGATCTTTTTAAATTCATTCGAAAATTTCTATAGAAATTTGTTTAAAAGTCATAAGACAACATCCAATCATTATACTCAGTGTTTACTATACTAACTGCAAGCAAATCTGAGAAATCACCATGGTCACTTGACAACTATTTACAAATAAACAAACGTGTTGAATTTAGAACTAACAAATGTACAGATGCTTAACCTTCACATATAAATTTGATCACCTACAAAATTCGTTCTATTTTTTCAGTTTTCTAACCAACAGATAATGTATTATTGTATATTAAGGGGTTAAAATTGTTGTATGTTGGACACCGGCGTGCTAAACTTCTGAATGGGGAATGACGCCATGTGTATAATATAAACAAATGAAAAATACGTAAGGGATCATACCCAGTCTTGATCGCAGTAAAGATTGGATGGTCTTTCGATGAACTGTCGTCTGGTTTACAGCATTCACCGCCTGGTTCATGCTGATGACTTGGTTTTCTCTCAGAATTTGAGGACCCAAACATACTTGAAAATCCTGACATCTTGGCATGTCTTCACTGGAAAATGTCAATATTAATATTACAGATTCCAAGCAGAAATAATAACCGAACCGAATCACATCATATCAATCAATCAAAGCCATTTAATCGACCAAAATGACTCGAAACATGTGTGCTTTTAATTTTGACATGTGCGTGAAGTAAATTTATGCATTAAAATTCAATCATTAAAGCAAATAGTTGAAAAAGCTTTTATGAGCTTTTGTTGTTTATTTACATACATATGCCGAATTGAAATTAAGAGAGTTTATATTTATTTATTTGTTTGTTTGTTTGTTTGTTTATTTATTTATTTATTTATTTATTTATTTATTTATTTATTTATTTATTTATTTGATTTTTTCAACGGTAGTTTTGTATACTGAGACGGTCTCAGGAACCACCTGAAAAACCCCACCTCAATTAAGCAGTTCATCAAGGAATGTATTTCGTGTGGTACATGCCAGAGTTAATGAGTTTAGTGAGTTAAGTTCTGTCAGTCTGTTAAAGTTTAAATTTACGGAGTGATTATTCACACGTACGGTAGAATAACGCATGTTGTTGGCTGGCATTATTTACACGTACACATGCGCAGTACGATAACTTATATCAGCCGTATACGGACAAGGTGTATGTTCAATGAAGTATATTGGACCTATGGTCCAATGATTTAATACGATACGATAAGTAATATAAGAATACATGAAATAAATTATCAAACTAATAAAACCATTTAAGATAAAATTATTATTAAATAAAAAGTTTGATAACGACAATATGTATAGAATTAAAAAATTATTATTTATAATAATAAAATAATCATGTATAATAAAAAAAATAATAATAAATTTAATACATGTACTAATGAAAGTTTGTCAGTATAGAGATAACTGTTTGGATATACTCCATTCTCTTACTAGCTTTAATCTCATTTACTAGTATTTAAAAGAATGTTATGGGATCAGAGATTTTCATTACACATGTATGTCTCTGATGGGATGAGTAATGACTCTTTCTTTTTATAAAGTATCTGTAGGTATACATGTATATGTGAGGAAGTTAACTTTTTAAGACATGATTAAGATTTCAGAAATTAATATCGTACAGATTATTATTGATTTTAGAGAAATTATTTGAAATTTATTAAAAAATTGATATTTTAATTATCAAGTTTTTATAAATTAGTGTATTGTATTCATGTTAATTATACTTTTCCCAAAAAATTTTTTTATTACCAGTGACATTTTTAAAATTGATACATTTGTCATTAACTGAGGATTTCGAAATTTAGCTTTATAAATGATTTTAAAACTATTGTTTGGTTTCAGCCAATGATCTGTATTTCCCACAGATTATTTCAACACAAGGTTTTATAGGACAACCTGATGTAGAAAATGATGTGTATAGACAGCGACATTTAAAACGGTTTAAAGGTGACTGGTGTTGATTTTACAATGAAATGATTCTCATATCAGCTAAAACGTACTCCTCATCATTCCATGCATCTCGAAGTGCAGTAACATTTACTAAAACCTTTGTTTAAAATAGCATGTGTAGCTAAAAACATATAACTGCCCCTGAAAAGCAAACGAGCAAATCATCATCATCATCATCTGTAACTACAAAATTTTTAAAGAATACTATCAATGACAAAATGTATACAGCGTTGGATACTTTATTATTATTATTGTGTTGTTGTTGTTGTTGTTATTATTATTATTATTATTATTATTATTATTATTATTATTATTATTATTATTATTATTATTGATGTCACTGTAGCAAAATCCTCTGGATACTCAAAAAGCGCAGATGAACTTTCGTTTCTGTTATAAATTTCTCCCTAATTACTAAATTTTACATTCGGAATGCTTTTTGACTCGTGGTTCGAAAATTATATACAATCCGATACTTACCGAATTGACTTTAACAATATGGCTGCTGCAATGGACGTTGACGAAACAGAGAGCGAAACTTCAGGGTTTAGCGGTGATAAAGGAGGAAAGAAGCGATTTGAAGTGAAGAAGGTGATTAAAGTTCATTAAGATAAAGCTAATGTTCAAAGAAGTCGGGTTTTTGAGTGGATGATTTATGATTATTTTGTAAATGTTTTTGTGTTTTGTTCACCAAGAAAAAATAGACATGATTCATCATTTAGGAACATTCAACAGTTTTATATTTCGACGAACTCAGTTGAAATTGTAAGATTCGCCAAATTAATGATATTTATTTACAAATTACTTCCATGCCAATTTTCTTTTCAATTGTCATTCTTGCTAACATGGGAGGGGGGCATCTTCAGAAAACCACTTCCTTCCTCAGAGTACGAAGATGGAAATTGGTTGAAAATCTTCAGGTCATAGTTGTGACCAACTGAAAGAAAATTGCAAATAATTTTAAAGATATTATTTTTCATATATTTATCAATAAATAGTGTTCAAAGTGTAATTATGCATCATGGAAATAAACCAATATTTACTTTTTTTTTTGTATTTTTTTTTTTTTTTTTTTGAATTGATAACTACTGTCTGATTCACGTCTGCCGTAGCACTAGTTTTTCAAGGTTTTAAAAGAGATATCAAAAAAATTTGTAGCACGCCACATACCGAGTGCCCACAAACTTATGATTGAAACTGGGAGATACATTAATATAGACTATGACAACAAGATATGCACTTGTTGCAATATGAATTGCGTAGAAGATGAAATACATTTTTTATTTAACTGCCCTCTTTATACACGAAATAGACTCATCTTCTTTTTTAAAATAGGTACTTTCACCCTTCTTTCCATCAACTAAATTCAAAAATAAAAATTCAATTGCTTCTCAACAGTGATAAAAGTGAAATACTAAAAATAACATCAAATTTTATAAACGACTGAAATACATAAGACCAACATCACATAACATGCACTTTGCAATATTACATCCCTTTTTGCTAAACGTTAATTTAGTAATATTTGTAATTGTATCATTTAATTTTGATTCGTATTCATTATGTTTGTTGTATTATTTTTATTTTATATCTGCCATAACCAATTAATGTAATTGAGTTTGTGCAAGATTATTATTATTATTACCGTTATGACGTATGCATTTTGTCATAATTAACTGACACTAAACTAAATGCCATCTTAGCTGGAGTATAAAATGCAGAGCTTTTTAAAATCCTTACGGGGATTTAATATTGGAAAACACACAAACACTCATTCTGGAAATACATCGCTGTAATAATCATGCCGGTTAGGGTAGAAAATTCTGGAATAGTTTATTATATATGCCTTTTGCTGTCAAGCTAGCAGACGAAAATGGGAAAGTCAGTCATGCGCAATTCTATTTTCTTAACCCGCATGATTTTTCAGCGATGTATTTCCAGAATGAGTGTTTGTGTGTTTTCCCATATTAAATCCCGTTCGAATTTTAAAAAGCTCTGCATTTTATACTCCAGCTAAGATGGCATTTAGTTTGGTGTCAGTTAATTACCACAAAATGCATACATCACAATGGTATGTGGCATGCTAACAAAATTTTTTGATCTCTTTCAAAACCTTGAAAAACTAGTGCTACATCAGACGTGAATCAGACAGTAAGAGGAATCTGTACTTTTCAGAATGCAAAGCCAAAATGATTAAGATAAAAAAAATTGCCTTAAAATAGTAGTGAACATATAGTGAACAGTTTTCAATATTATATTAGAAAAAAAAAAGATGTTTGTCGATTAACATGATTGGTCATTTTATTAGCATAAAAACAAATGTTTCAGTTTGTCTTTTCACATGATTGGTCACTCTTCAATGAAAAACAATGCATATTAAAAAGACAGTCACATGACACAATACTGAAACACAAATGACACACTTTTCAAACACAACATGACATGGTTTAACAGTGATTAACCACTGCTCTTCCATAAGTCTTAAAAGTCTTGATGTGTAACATTCCTCTTCTATTCACTTATAATTTCCGACTTTTAAATCTCAAACATGTTATTTTGTGGAATGCCAGTGTAACAGGAAAGAGAAAAACTAGATCGGCTTTATGTTTGAACCTCAGTTAGGTACATGGCACTCCCCACATTATTGGTCTATGCTTTATCAACTGAACATATACATGAACCAGACTGTTGCATTTGATCCTCTTAATCTACATTCTATGTTTTTTAGCTCAACTGGCAAAAGCCAGCTGAGCTTATGGCATGGAGAAGCTTGGGTACGTGTGTGCCTGCATGCGTCCATGCGTAAACTTTAATCTTCTCCTCTGAAACTACTGCACACATTTTAACCAAATTTGGTGTGAAAGATCCCTAGGTGAGGCAGATTAAAGTTTGCAGATATCAACTTCCTGCAGCATCCAAGATGGCTGACGTTACTATAAATAGCAAAAAGTGATAAATGGCTGATACACGTTAACTACTGGACCTATTTGAACCTAATTTGGTGTGCAAGGTCCCTAGGTGATGCAGATTAAAGTTTGCAGAAACTGTGGTATCCAAAATGACCGCTGTTATTTTAAATAGCAAAAAGTAATGAATGGCCGATACACATTTATATGTCATACAATTTGGTATATTCAGATAAGGTGCTATATTTAGGCAATTCTTCGAAAATCTTCTCCTCAGAAAGTACTGGACCTATTTGAACCTAATTTGATGTACAAGGTCCCTAGGTGATGCAGATTAAAGTTTGCACAAATCAACTTTCTGCGGCATCCAAGATGGCCGCCGTTACTATAATTAGCAAAAAGTGATAAATGGCTGATACACGTTTATTTATCAACCGATTCATTTCCAATATGGTATATAGAAAGTAGATGCATAGCCATTTAACATATATATAACAGGTTTTTCAGAAACATTTTTTATAGGGTCACTATTAGCAGAATATTCAAATAAGGTGCTATATTTAGCCAATTCTTTGAATCTTCTCCTCAGAAAGTACTGGACCTATTTGAACCTAATTTGGTGTACAAGATCCCTAGGTGATGCAGATTAAAGTTTGCACAAATCAACTTCCTGAGGCATCCAAGATGGCCGCCGTTACTATAATTAGCAAAAAGTGATAAATGGCTGATACACGTTTATTTATCAACCGATTCATTTCCAATTTGGTATATAGAAAGTAGATGCATAGCCATTTAACATATGTAATGGGTTTTTCAGAAACATTTTTTATTGGGTTGCTATTAGCAGAATATTCAAATGAGGTGCTATATTTAGCCAATTCTTTGAAAATCTTCTCCTCAGAAACTACTGGACCTATTTGAACCTAATTTGGTGTGCAAGGTCCCTAGGTGATGCAGATTAAAGTTTGCAGAAACTGTGGTATCCAAAATGACCGCTGTTTTTTTAAATAGCAAAAAGTAATGAATGGCCGATACACATTTATATATCATACAATTTGGTATATAGACAGTAGATGTATAGCCATTTCACATACATATAATTTTTTTCTGAAACATTTTAGCTCAACTGGCAATAGCTAGCGGCATGGCTGTCTGAAATTCACTTGAAATAACATGCCAGTTGAGCGATACAGGCCCTTTTGGCCCTCTTGTCTTATATAGAGGAAATATCACTCAAAAAGCCTTACGTAGATTTTTGCCCAGAATATGGCCATATCAATAATTATACTTTCTTATGGCCTTTTGATGGCCGTACTGGCCACACATGGTTGTTTTAGTTCCCACATACCTGTCTATAATTAAACATACAATTTAGTGAGGTATAGTTCTTATACTGAAATAAAATATTTCTACTGGGCAAAGTAAGTATTCACCAGGCATAGTTGGCAATCTGACATTGCTTCTGAAAACTTGTTGAACATTTCACAGTTTACTTTGGTCTTTTTGTCCCATGAAATGACTTGTTGGATATTCATTTGAATATTTGCCACCATCCATATCCTATAAGAAATAGAATGATAAGCTAAACATATGCATGTACATGTATTTCATTTTATTCATAATAATTATTGAGATTTTATTAGTTGAAATGTAGAATTGAAAGACACTCATAAGAACTTAGAAGGATATATTATTCCATGTTTTAATCAAATATGTATTTACAGTGGTTTTGTTTGCCTAAAATTACTACCAAATAAAGGTAGTTTCCCCTTGAGAAATAAGACTAAAATATCCCAATTTGACAACTATAATTCCCCAATAGGCAACAGCGACACACAATCAAACAGTTTAAGTTATATCCAGTTGTCCAAAACTGTTCTGACAGACAAAAAATGTTAGGTATTGTCACAAAATAAGATCTTTGCAATGAATTTCAAAATTCTGAGCGTAATATGTGACATAAAGAGGGTCCAAATTTTCCCAATCTGAAAGGTAGAAGGTGGTTTTTAAAAACCATAACAAAATCACTGATTTACAAATATAATATGCTTTGAACTTAACAAAATATAATATGAAAGTTTCAGGGCATGGGAGGAAAAGTACAATGTATGTTATGAAATGACATGCCAAGAAAAGTCCTTTGGGACAAAATGTTTATAATTACTGGTTGTAATTTAAAAGACTATCTAATAAACCAATACAATAGTACCCTAATCAGACCCTTTGTTATGCAAGATTTCAGACATTTAATGGTATAATAATCACTGAAAAAATATATCTTGTTTTCTGTTTTTGTAGTGGAATGCTGTTGCTCTGTGGGCATGGGGTAAGTACATTTATGATGCAGACTATAGCCACTTACCGTAGTTGCAACATATGTGTCTTAAATTAACTAGATTTGAAAATAAAATTTTCATTATATAAGAATAGTTGAAATAGAAAATCTTTCATTCTATAATTATAGTTCAAATTGAGATTCATTTTTCTTTTTAAATTCAAGTAAAGTTGTGATGTGATGTTTTACTTCCCAGTCAAGATTTTTTAAGTGATATAGGGGTGATCCTTTGGCATGCAAACTGACAAATTTTTTGACACTAGGATCTTCCCAAGTGTGATTCAAACCCCGGTGGTTAGAGGCACTATGATCTATAATCACACATACAAACCACTCGGCAACCATTGCCCAGGCATTTAAGTATAATTAATCAGGACTTAACAGAGCTTCAATTTTACTATTAAAACTTCCAATATGTTTTTGACTTTTGAGAATTTAACTTAATTGCTGACTTTTTAAAGAAAGTATTTATATGGATTGTCTCTTGAGATTTAAGATGGTCAATATGACTCCTAAAAGTCAATAGTCAAAATAAAGCCAGATTTAATTCTTATCAAACTGATGCACAAGATAAGTAAACTATAACATTTCTTGTAGACCACAAAGTCAAAGTTCATGTAAATTTTTTTCTTTTTCAGACATTGTGGTAGACAATTGTGCTATTTGTAGAAATCACATAATGGATTTGTGTAAGTATGCACCAAATATTTTGTAAATGTACACACAAATTGAGAGACAGTAGATTGGATTTTTAACCAAGCAGATTCTAGAATCTGCATCAAATTGAAAAGATTAAATCTAAGGAAATATATTCCATTGAATTTTCTGGAAAAGTTCAAAAGCAATTTTAAACTTGAATTTGATGATACCAGATTTGTAGCTACATGTATGTTCATGATATTGCAGACAAGTTTAGCATTTACTCTCAAAAAGTAGGAGCCAAAAAAATTATCTAACTTCAAAAACCAGTAATGCAACTCTAATTTGTTCTCTATGAATATCAGTTTGTAACATCAAATTCATTTCCCAAGGAAAAATTAACTCATCAATACACCTCTGATTTCATTGATAAATCTTAGGGGGAAAAAAGAGTGTGTAAGCTATCTTGTACAGGCAGGTGCAAGATTGAAATATCTTGCACCGCTTTTATATGAAAATTTATATCTGAGGTGCAAGAAAAAAATATTCAGCATGAGAAGTTCTAACATGGTAGCATGTTTTATGTCTTAGAATTTTCCAGAAATTTTATTGTTTTGACCATTTTCTTGAAAACTTTGATAAATGGATAACTAATTTGACAAATGGCAGCTTAACTACATATAAGTAATATATTGTTATCAACATTCAATATTTGTAGCTGTGTGGCTGATAATTTTGTTTATATCAATACTATATTATTTGTAGGTATTGAATGTCAAGCTAATCAAGCTTCAGCGACAAGTGAAGAGTGTACTGTGGCCTGGGGTGTATGTAATGTGAGTATTACACATACTTCAATATAAAGTAAGGGGTTCATAGCAGCACAAGTTTATTTTGGTGTAAAAAAAGGTTAAAACATAAATTTCAAATCAGTGCAAATTTTTATGCTACGGGGTACAGTGCCAATAGAATTGGTAAAGTAAGTAGTTTAATGCTTTTTGAAAAAATAGGAAAAATCTTTATAGGTTTTCTGCTTTTTGCCTATTAACAGCAGATGAACATCCCTCCAGGTGTATATGTTTTGAATAAGTGATAGTAAATTTTACTCTCGAGTCAACAGCAGTGATTGATCTAATAAGGAAATTTTCTTAGGAATACATTTGAAACACGAAAGACAGGCATAATTTAATCATAAAATTTTAAGGATAGGTCTTTGCCATACTGTATCAATGTATGCTTAATTTGTTTAACATTATTTGTTATTTTATATTTTGATATCTGCCTCTTTGTCTTTTGCTATTTACATCTCAATTTAATTGACACATTATAGACTAGACATTTATATTTTGTAAAAAGTAATAAAAAAATTTCTGAAGTTTTTGATCCACATTATTATCTACATATCTTTTTATAATAAATTTGTATGTCTTTTTAATTTTAGCATGCTTTCCACTTCCATTGTATATCAAGATGGCTAAAAACTAGACAGGTCTGTCCATTAGATAATAGAGAATGGGAGTTTCAAAAGTGAGTGTTCTTAAGATATTATTAAATAACCATTAGTTTAAACTAGTTAAATTGTGGTGAATGTTCCAGTGCTTTAAGGTAGATAGAGTGGTGTTAAAAATATCTTCAAATGGTTCAGCAAGGATGCAGGTGTATGTGGTATTAAATACAAGTAATAATTAGGATGAACACCAACATCTTCAGATATTTGATTTTTTAATTTTTGTAGTATAGTGCTGGTCAGGCCATCCAAGGCCAAAAGCTCGACCAGCACCATACTACAAAAATAAAAAATTCAGATACCTGAAGTTGTTGGTGTTCGTCCTAATTATTACTTGCATTAGTTTAAACAATATATAATTTATCAATGAACTGCAAACAACATGAAACATCAACTGTAAACAGGATTTAGGAACAAGTACTAACTTAAATAAACCCATCTCCAGATATTAACCTGTCTCCATAACCATTTTACAACTATATTTGTTAAATTGTTTAAGGATACATATTTCAAATTAAATGTAAACAAAGTTTAAGAGATTTCATTTTGTGACATTACCTTGATTTAGTATAAACCATTTTACTTTACTGTGGCATTGTTGTAACATTCCTACATTAATGCAAATTTGTATTGATGAGATGTTTATTACAGTAGAGTTCGGCTATAACGAAGTCCAGGGGATGACTTAATGGACTTCGTTATAAGTATATTTCGTTTTAAACAATATTTCAGTCCCTAGTATCATTTTGGAAAATGCAGTGACGAGTTATCTCCCTTCGTCAATGTGTGTATTGCATAAGCCGGAAGTAGAGAACAGTAAAAAAAATTAAAGCTAATATATGGTTAAATGCTAATATTTTTTTATTTAAAATAAAATAAAATTTATCAATTGTGATTTTTTGTTTATTATAATAATCGCGAACCGTCATAAATATAACATGTATATTTTAAGCATTTAACCATCCATAAGGTTTATTTGGCAATGAAGTACTATCTGTTGAATTTTCAGTAAACTGAAATAAACAAACTACAGATGAAATTATTTTCAATCACAAAAAAAACCATTATATTTTTTCACAATCTGATATGTATTTTTTTTTATTATAACATTAAATTAATCCAAATTGTTGAAAACATGTCACTTTAATCCATTGTGGAAATTTATGAAAAAAATTATATCTCTTTAAATGTCACAATGTAAATCCATGTTACTTATCAGAAAAAAGTTAAAATCCTTCAAATTCTGGTCACTAATCACTAACACAAAAGAGTCGTTAAAATATCGTTTATTTTTCACTGTTTCACAAATTTTCGGCTGCATAAAGATTTTACATTCATTAAAATAACTTTCACGTGCTACTCTGAACCCTCGGCGTGCCTTTCGTTAAGATTAGTGAGTTTTGAATAAACATGTGGAAGTATAGCACCAAAGATGTTACATTCGGTGTATAGGTGATTTAACACCTTTTATCCTATCATGACATCCACGCTTACTGTCTGGTCGGTTATATGTTTTGAAGTGGTTTCTTTTTAATCTGTTGTTGATGGTAAGTCATAATTAGGATCAATTTTTCCGACTTTGTTATACACCTTTTATTTACCGTTATATTTTTCTCACGGGACGTGAAATTTACTACGTTATAGGCATTTTTTCGTTATAGGCCAATTCATAATAAGCAATTCAATTAAACATAGATTATATAGTAAATTGGTCGGGGAATTTTTTCTAGTTCGTTATAGGCCTAAATTAGTAACATCCGTCTTCGTTGTAGGTGAACTCCACTGTATTTGAACACAAGCAAAATTTAATCAAGTTTGTGTGATAATATAATGATATTCTAATTGAAATTTTTCTCATGTGTATGAGAAGATTAAAAAAAAAATAAAGTACAAGGAAAAAAAGTAAGAATGTATGAAGAAATAAAAACATTTGAAGGACCAAAACATTCCTTTCATAAAGAAACAGTTGATATTTGTTTTTGATTTATATTGTATTTGTATTTAAATCTTTCATCTTTTGTGTTTTCACAGGTATGGCCACTGAAAAAAGACAGCAAGATTTGGACAATATTATACTTTTTGTTTTTATATTTTGTATTTAATGATGTAATGTGAAATGTTATTGTCTAGATTTCATAATTTTCGTTTTAAACTATGACAAAAAGTATTAATCGTCAGACTTACCAGATTCAAACAGTGCTCACATGATCATCCATTCATACACAAAAATATTACTTACTTTTTTTAACATGTGAGGAGATAAAGGAATTTAATTACCATAGTCAAAATGCAGAAAACTTAATAAGAAGATAACAACAGGCAAACACTTTCATGCCAATACTTTTGCTGTCAAACACGAAAGTTTCATGTGGAAAAATATAAATTGGTTAGAAAAATGTCATTTAAAAATACTTTACAAGAATAATCTGTATTGTCACAGTCAATAAAAATTTGATTCAAAGGACAATGTATACTGCCAAATAGTTTTGTTTGTTAGACCAAAGACAAAGACAGGTTTATATAATGTGTATTCTTAGTAATGCATTAAGGATACTTACATGTACATGTATTTAGATTAGTCTGAGTGCTCTAATGATACAAGGCATTGTGTTGGGCATATACTTGTTTTGAAATTAATCTTCATGACCTTAAAGAAAAAACATGGCATACCTTGTCTTTGAATCATGTATTATAAAATTTGAATCCTTATTTATTATTTTTATTTTCTTAGTTTTTAATGTGTGTGATTTTTTGTTTTGAGTAACAGCATTGTTATCTTGTAAAATGGCACCTAAAACATCAGAACTAGACATTAATGTTTGATTGTCCAGTACCAATCTGTTTTGGCACTGGACAAGTCAAAATGTTGACACGCTTGTCTGTTAGGACAAGAGGCATTTTATTTTCATAAGTCTTCATAAATAACTGGGAAAAAAGTGTTTTGGGTTACCAACTTATACATGTGACAATAAGCAAAATCAGTAGTCTTTCAAGTATAATCATTTTAATGATGAGTATTATAAAAATAATATGTTTCATCATCTTTATCCTGGTACTTAATAATAACTTAACTGATAGAACATATAGTTCTGGCATACATGTACAACAAAAACACCAGACTTGGTAAATGTTAAATACATATTTAGACCACTGATCATGAAAGTTCTGACATTAGACAGACACTGAGCACAATTGTGTCTCTAATGATAATAAACAGTTGCTTTTACTGTTCAAACAATTTAGACAAGTTGATTTTTCTTTTCACTATCCAAAAGGACGAACATGATAAAAAGTTATTTTAGAGCTTAATATCCCAATGCTTGTATGTCCTAACAGTGTTTGAGTGGTTTGAAGTTATGGTGTTTTATGCCCCAGTGAAGATTCTTCTACTAATTTCAAGGTGGTCAGTTCTGGGATGGTGGAGGAAACCAGAGTGCCCAGAAAAAACCCCCAACCTTCCAAAAGCGAACTGACAAACTTTCTCACACTAGGATCTAACCTGAGTCGGATTTGAACCCAGGCAGTGAGAGGCGCTGTGATCCCTAAACACGTGATTTAGACCACTGGGCCACCGAGGTCTCTTTAACAGTGTTAGGCTATTCAGTGATCATGTAATGAGGGTAAAGATGATTCAATTGCAAATTTGCATTGATGGTCCATCACATAATTTTTCTTAAACTATGTAAACTGTCAAAACATAGCAAACATAAGATTTGTACTGCAGTACGAGCAGAACAAGTGTTTATTCAAAAAGAAAAAAAGTAATGGACTTAAACAAAAGAATTATCAATATGATTTTATTTGAGTAATACAAAGAAATGTACAAACATATTTAAAAAATGTACAAATGTATGTAAATACATAATGTATAAAACAAAGGCAACAAAATAGAATATATAGGTTATATTTGAGCATTATATTCAATAAAAACATGTGATCTTCAAAACAATTAATCACCAGTATAACAATATACTTAAGTGATTGTGATGTTTTATACCTGTCTAATCTACCAAAAATTTACGATTTTGAAACAAACATTGATTAGTATATAATTAAAGCTATAAAATTTTGATAGGTAAATAATTAAAGCTACAAAATTTTGATAAGTATATAATTAAAGCTATACAGTTTTACTTGATATATTAGTAGTACATTTAGTATTTTAACACTCACTGGCAATAATGGATTAATTTTGTAAAAAGCATATTGGTTCATTATAACATTAAACCACTTAATGCAATCCTTGAGCAATTTCAATTTTGTCACCAGTAATTACATGTATTAAATGCATAAATTATCACATGTAATAAATTGAGTGGTCTATTTATTTCAGTCCTGTCACAAATATAAACCACATAAACAGTTCTACCATCCATTTGCATCATAACCTGTGTATTGATGTACATATAATGTACCTTTTAAGTATGATGTTGATCAAAATTTTCTTATACAAATTGTGTTTGTATTTTTATTTATTTATTACACATTGTACTTCAAATAAACATAGAGAAAAAATTATAATCAATCAACATGCAACATTTTCTTCATGCTACAAAATATGTTAATGTTACTGAAAAAGGTGCCTTGTTAACATATGATCAGTATATAATATGTTATTTATTTACACATTTATTGAATACATTTTCATTAAAATTTATTATTTCACACAATATAATAAACAAAATTTTCCAATATGTAAAAGTAAAAATGGCTTCTCAATAGATAAAAATTGTGTTCATCCAAATCCTGAATTGGTAATTTGGTTGGCAATTTTTAGAAATTTCACATGATCAAAACTGTTAAATGCAATAACAATTACCATATTTGTTTTATTATTGTGTATTATAAATAAAGAAGATTCAGAAAAAAAAGTTGACGAGCCAAAACAAATTAACAAAATAACAAACCATCTCGGGTTTGATTGGAGATGTTCATCTATAGAATCTTTAATGCACCTTAATACCTTGTATTGAATTTGATTTAATAATGTTTTATTTGTCAGTCATATATACACAAATATAAGTACATTACATAATTTGATTACTTGTACATTCTCAATATGTATTGTCAAAAGGATTCAGAAACAAGTGCCATAGCACTTATATTAACCTGTCTCCAAGAAATAATAAGGGATTAATTCCAAATGCGCGTAACAGTTAATCACACTGTATTGTACTTATTGTTACAAGCTCACAAAAACTTTTTTGATCACATGACAATGGTAATATATATTTTCATAGCATGCAGTTAACAAATATTTTTTTGAAAATGTATTTTAAAAGATTAAAGTAGGATTTCATAATCAGGTGCAAGGATAGAAAAAAATTGCAAAATTTATATGATAAAAATGAATAATGCTGTATGTAATATAAACAGTATTATAAAAATTTTATGGTTGTGTAGATAAATTGCTTACATTTTCACTTTTTGTAGAATTTGGCCATTTTGATATGTATTAGCACCTAAATAAGTATCCATTTTGATGTGAAAGCACTTAACTTTTATCTTAGATTTGAATTTTGAGACTTGTTTGGAATCTCACTGAAGGACTAGAAAATACATATATTTATGTTAAAATGAATCTAGACAATGCTAGTGATGTTTTTAAATATTTAATCAATATTGAGGCAAAAGAGTTGAGTGATTGTCTGTTGATTGAATGTAAAGCTATAGTTACAGATAAATATATACATATTTACATAAACTGGAATATAAAGGCATTTACATTGTAATATTAAACGGCTTAATAATCTAAATAACTCGAAATACAAAAAAAATAATCTAAATAACTCGAAATACAAAATACATTTTATTTTATAAATTCAAAACACACGGATTAATCAACCTTGGGCATCTTTTGCACATTAATAACAACATTGAAATTAATACATACATGTCCATGGTATACTTCTTATTTTATATCAAAACACTTGGATCACAGACAAATGGTATATTAAACACTCGGTTCACAGACAGATCGTGAACCCAAGATCAATCACACTTTTAAAGCTGTAAAAGCAAAATCTATAAAATTTTATCTGAACCTTATCTTCATTTAAATACAGTATTTTTTAACGTTTATACCTTGAGCACAAAAAAAAACCATAACACTGGCTAAGTTTTTAAAGTGTGGCCACCTCAAAACATTAACATTAGTACCATGTCTAAAGTCTGAAATATCCGGGCCTAAAAAGGTCTTAACATGAACGCAAATTAAAAAAACGTGTATCTCATTATTCCGAAGAAGAAACACAATTTCAAAATGTTTATGTAAAGGGAAATTATTACCTTGTAAAATTTGACAAGTATTAAGCATGAAAAAATACCAAAATATTCTTTTTTTTTTGTCTCCTGAAATATTCTTTCAGATATATTTTAAATAATCTCATTTCAAACAAATTATCATCTCCATGACATGTAAAAATTTTTAAGATTCTCATGTTGGTTATTTGATTGATTGTTCAAAGAGGACTGTTAATTAACATTTAGTCTTTGTTTTTTAGTTTGGTATATTTTCCACTTTTGGATTTACTTGGAATTGGTGGCAGTTTTAAATTCTTTGTATTATATAGTAGATCAGCGTCAATTGGTGGTAGCTCGACAGAGGTATCAATTTCTGGTGGCAGTTGATAAGTGGGTGAGTCTGAGGTGCTTGTTCCTGGCTGTGGTTCTTTGCTATCTGCAATCTTGGCTTTTTTCTGCTTCCTTTTGTATATTCTACAAGCTTTCACTATACAGCATATAACTGCAATCAGAATTATAATGGCAAGTATGGGTCCCACTATCAATCCAATAATCAAAAGTAAAGGTAAACTTGTTGGTGCTGAAAGAAAACAAAATCATTTTTTATTGATTGTTCATAATCATAATTGTAATAAGCTATGATCATTTTAATCAAATTGTTAATAAATGCTATTGGTCATTTATTCACTTGTGTTGAAGAGTTTGTAAATATATATTGATTTTAATTTGTTAGTGTTCGATTACAAGAGATACACTTAAGAACATTTTTAACATTAAGCTCCATTTTTAGACAGTGCAGTTTGTGGTAGAAAGTTTTCTAAAGATAAGTTTTCAAAGTTCGTCAGGAATAAGAAAGTGGACAACGAACAAATATTGAAAATGTACCATCAGTCGTCTCCATTTCTTAAAAAGAAATGTTATAAACTAAGTTTGCTCCCTCTTCTTCCCCATTCATTTGCTGGATTTGGTTTCATATAAATTGGAACTTTTGATTTAATAATTTTCAACTGTTTGGCATATGTTTTTTTTTAAATATCAACTATTTCGGCCCATTTGGCTCATCAAAATTATACGGGTTTTTGTTGAATATCATACAGCCATGGTAGGTTTTGTTTCGTCATTGCAACTTTACGAATTAGGGGCCTCCAATCTTTAATCACTACCCTGGGCATTTGCTTTTATTGCGCAAATTTAAGAAATTTTATTGTTATTGATCCCAATTTGCGTTGCAATAGAGTCTCTTTTAACTTGTTTCGCTGTCATTAATTTGTCATTAATGTTGTGTTCTTGGTAACCTTGCTTTCCATTTAAAAGTTTTTTGGTCGCAAGCTTTTATATACTAGATGAACAGTACAAAATATAAATCTTACCATCACCGAGGACATAGCTGATGTTAAATCCCCTGAACTGTACATTAATATCAGTAGTAAACACGATTAAAACATATGTCCCTGCATCTTGGTAATAAGTTGGCTCACTCACACCACAAAATCTACCTAATAGTGGATAGGACGTACATGGACCTGAAAGTATAAAAATGAGAAATTATATTTCAACTTACTACTTCTTTTTATCTAAATAGAAAGCCTTCTATAGCTCTTTTATTCTAGAGAATTTGTTAATTAAACTTTTATGAAAAGTGACCATTTATTAAGACTGTACGCCGTTTTAAAGGGTACCTGTGACGATTTTCAGTTTTGACATATTTTATTCATCGTACTTAAAATTGGAAATTAAAAATTAACGACCAGAATAGTCTATTTAAAACATGTTATTGATCTACTTACAGCATTTGATTTTATTAGATTTAAGTTCTCACTTTTCCTTTGGCATACATTTAGCTGTGATATTTTTTAATTCTTTATATATACAAATCCATAAAATTATTATTATTATTATTATTAATATTATTATTATAATTATCTCGTTTTTTTTAATTGTGGTCTCATTCTAAAATCCGCGTCATTTCATTTTAAACAATTATAAAATATTACGTGTAAAATGATTTGAAATGGAATTTTTTTTCTTACAAACTTTGTGTGAAAATCTTCCAATTATCAAGGAAATATGATGCCGCCAGACTACTTAAACAGTTTTCTACATCACGGTCATTTAATTTTAAGTGTCAATAAACATTGCACAAAAGATTTGATTTTTATGTATTGATTTTTAGCCGGTGCAACTTTCATGTGCTGTTTTTAAATTTTATTAAAGTCAGCACATGACATCACACTAAGTTCCATAATATTCATCCGGTAGTCCGTACAGTCCGGCTTGATATTTAATTCATTTTAAAATGTCGACGATGAAATCAATTTTCGTGTATTTGACAAGTTAAAACTAATCGCAATTTTTTTGTTATAGCTATGCAACTTATCGTAATTCTGGAGTCTGTCTAGTCCGACTTAATAAAATAATTTATTTAAAAAAGTCAAAGATATCAATTTTCGTGTTATTGACCAGTTAACACCCATCACGTATTTTCAACAGCTATGCAACCAAATGCAGTCACAATTTTCGAGTAGTTTGGGACTCGACTCAATATGTTCATCAGATTCGTCCGGTTCTGGTTCGAATAAATAACGGTTTTACTCTAAATTCATCACTTATAGAATTGTCTACTGCTTCCCCAAATAATGACGAACTATTTGACATAAATTGGTATATGTCAGAATCGTTACTTTCTTTTACATACGTCAATATATCATCATTGTTACTACTGTCTATTATGTAAGACACTACTTCTAATACTGCAATGACGTCACACGTTAATAACTTAAAACGAGGCGTTACACTTTGCGGTAAAGTTATAAAATGTGGATTTTAAACGGCTATAACTTGTTTTTTATTTTGTCACCAATTTTGATGCGGTTTTCAATATTGTTATATTGAAATAATATATAAAAAAATTGTGGTGAAAAAAAATTGGTTACAGGTACCCTTTAAAAACATTAACAATAAATCAAGTTAAGGTAAGGAAGCTTAACAGCTTTCAATTCTGTTACAAAATGTTACACCACGAACCAATGTAAACTAATTTGGATGAATTTTTTATTTTAACAAAATAATCTAGAACCAATAACTAAAATTTTAACAGATTTGGACGACTTCCAATCGGTATACAAAAGTTCAAAAACCAAGAAATACTAGTAGTCGACACAAATTTGGATGGATGTCAACTCTTTTTCACCACGAAGCAATTGCAAAGAACATGTAAATATTTTCATTGGATTTAAAACCATAAACAAATTGGAATGTTTTCAGATTTTTAGTCCTTTTAGAAAAAGTCAAAACCACCAACAAAATAGAACGAATTTGAATGGATGTCATTTTTAGCTCACCTGAGCCAAAGGCTCAAGTGAGCTTTTCTGATCAAAATTTGTCTGTCGTCGTCGTCGTCGGCGGCGTTGTCGTCGTCGTCGTCGGCGTCGTCGTCGTCGTCGTCGTCCGCGGCGTAAACTTTTACATTTTCAACTTCTTTTCTAAAACTATGAGGTAGATTTCAATGAAACTTGGTCAGATGCATATATGGGCCAGTGCAATTCAGATTTGTTTGTGACGTTGTCATGGCTCCCAAAACTAGGTCAAGGTGACCCATGGTTCCAAAAAACTTAAAAAATCTTCTTCTCCGAAAGCGATGATGGGAGAAAAAATCTGATGTGATATTTGGCTTCTCTAGGGTCTTAAGCTTATAAATTGTTCATTTCGTGAAATTTGGTAAAAAATTAGGTTACGCGTTTTTGCGTTTAATTTTGAAAATTTCGTAAAATGGCTTCAAATTATTATAACTTGACTATATGAATAGATATTGACATGGGGTTTTCAGTTTTGACTTTTTCTTGAAATAACCTTCAAAATGGGGTCAAGGTCAAAGTTCAAGGTCATGACCTAGTTTGTAATTTGTGCAGTTTTAGGCTTTTTTCTTCCGAATTATAAGAGATATATAATATTAAAACATTGTTAAAATGTTTAGCAGGACAAAATGTAAAAAGGTACAAAGTTTCGTAACTGTATGATAATGCATGTAGGAGTTGTTGCCCCTGAAATGTTATTTTTTTGCTAAAAAAGACTAAAATTGTGCATTAGCTTGAAAACTATAAACTTTTTGTATAGGCATGTATTATAAAATATTGTAGGTATTGACATGACAAACATTTTGATATATGGCTCAAGGTCATACATTCAAAGGTCAAGGTCATAGGTGCATAAAAAGACTGAAATTGTTAATTATCTTGGAAACTATTAACTTTTTGTATTGGCATGTATATTAGATTATTGTAGGAATTGATATGGTGATCATTCTGATATAAGATTCAAGGTTTTACATTTGAATGTCAAGGTCATAGATGCATAAAAAGACCCAAATTGTTAATTATCTTGAAAACTATTAACTTTTTGCAAAGGTATATATACTAGAATTTTGTAGGTATTGATATGACAATCATTTTGATATGTGGCTCAAGGTCATACATTCAAAGGTCAAGGTCATAGGTGCATAAAAAGACTGAAATTGTTTATTATCTTGGAAACTATTAACTTTTTGTATGGCATGTGTATTAGAATATTGTAGGAATTGATATGGTGATTATTTTGATATAAGATTCAAGGTCTTACGTTTAAAGGTCAAGGTCATAGATGCATAAAAAGACTCAAATTGTTAATTATCTTGAAAACTATTAACTTTTTTGTAGGAATGTATATTAGAATATTTTATGTATTTTTGCAAATGATTTTGGATATATCCTCAGGTTGGCCATGTCCTCAGGTGAGCGTTAAGGCCCATGGGCCTCTTGTTTATATTTTCAGATGAACCATTAAATTTCTAGATCCATTAGTCGGTTATTGAATTTGTACATTTTCAGCTTTGTTGACTAGGGCTTTTGAGCTGATATAAATCTGCCTACATCCGGTGCGGACAGCGAGCGAAAAGGCAAAAGAAAATGACCAAAACCATCATACAGAGAGAGAGAGAGAGAGAGAGAGAGAGAGAGAGAGAGAGAGAGAGAGAGAGAGAGATCGTATTTTCAGTATATATTAAATATCTTTATTTCACCTTTATAAACCTCTACTTTATCATATATACAGTGTTTAACTGCTTCAATCCTAGAATCTTCTACCTTTATTATAATATCATTATCTTCTGTAGGATTATATATTAACCACTGGGCCTTATATAATCTGAAAATAAACAGGTTCTTAGTAAATGCACAGACTCTTATGGGAAAGTAAAATAATATTTAGCGACCGAAACATTAACGACTTATTGTTTCTGTACAGAACCATTTGATTTTTTAATGACTGAAATTTATAATTTTGGAACTTTAGAATCGTTTATTTTCAACTGTTTGGCTTATGTTTTTTATCCAGCAAACTTTTCGGCCCCTTTTTCACTGATGAGGAATCATTTTCAAAAATGTGCACATATGGCACATCATAATTTAACAGGTATTTGTGTTATATATATAACATATTTAATTATTATGAATTGGTCTGGCATCAACCAAATGTGGATTCTCAAAAATTCTAAAGAACTACTTGGCCATTTTGTCTCTAATACTCTATCTTCGGTAAAAAGTATAAAAACTTTTGATTTTTCTACCCTTTACACCACTATCCCTCATGCTAAATTGAAAGAACGTCTAAAACAAATCATTCACTTTTCATTCTTTTACAAAAACGAGAAACCAAGATATAAATATCTAGTGCTCAACAAGGATTCTGGTTATTTTGTAAAACACCATACAGACTGCAAAAAAAATATACTGAAGATACCATTAACAAAATGTTAGAGTTTTTGATAGACAACATATTTGTTGTGTTTGGCAATATTATCTTTCAACAAACAATCGGTATACCAATGGGCACAAACTGTGCACCTTTGCTTGCTGATTTGTTTCTTTATTCATATGAATCAGAATTTTTACAGAACCTTGTCAAATCTGGAAAAAAGACTGTCGCTAAATCATTCAACTACACATACAGATATATAGATGACGTTCTTTCTCTAAATAATCACAAATTTGGAGAATATGCGAATGTAATCTATCCAAGTGAGCTTGAAATAAAAGACACGACAGATTCTCCATGTTCTGCTTCATATTTGGACTTATACCTCAATTAAGACACCCACGAAAAATTACATCTGAAGCTATACGACAAACGTGATGACTTCAATTTTTCTATTGTCAACTTTCCGTTTCTTTGCAGTAATATTCCTGCTTCTCCTGCGTATGGTGTATATGTTTCACAGTTAATACGGTACGGCAGAGCTTGTTCCCACTATGGGAACTTTATGCAACGAAGCAAATTACTTACAATTAAAATCAAGGATATTGCTAGCCTAGGCTAATCAGTGCCCTTAAAAAGTTTTATGGCCGTCATCACAATATTGTTGATAAGTATGTAGTCACTGTATCCCAACTTATACTGGATATATTTGACTTACCATAGTTCTTTGTTCCTTTCATTCTCAAAATTGACTTGCACGTGACGGGTGTAGCTAGCTAGACAGGAGGTGCTTACCCTTCCGGAGCACCCGGCCTCACTTCCTTGATGGAAGTTCACGTGTATAACATATTTTGCCAGTTTGCAAAGTTTTTACTTTGTTTTGGGGATTGTGATATGGACAAGGACTGGTATGTTTGTTTTATTTTATCATTACTAAAAAGCCCCCCCCCCCCTGGATTAAAGAATAATAATATAAGGATATAGTAGCTCATTTGTGTCATTACTTCTTTTCGTAAGGCGGGTTTGTTTATCAAAGAAAATAATTAAACGAAAGAAACTAAAAATAAAAAAAAAGAAAGAAAAGAAAAGAGAAAAAAGAATAAAACACAAACATACTATTACACAAACATACTGTTCCTTGTCCAAATCACGACCCAAAAAAGTAAAACTGGCAAATTCGGTTCATAATAATAATGATAATAACAACACAGTCAAAAAAAAAAAAGTTCAAAGGTGGATAGAAAAATGCGACGCATGCATTTGGCAAAATAAATAGTAAATAGCAAAATAACACAAAGCGACATGTGAAAAAAGTTGTACAAAAAAAGACGAACTTATGCCATGTGTTTTATGAAATCTTGTGGTTATAATATTTTTTGTTTATTAAGTTTTGACTATTAACCGAGAAACCTGTAGACTTATTTTAGAGGAATAAAAAAATAAAATAACCATTTTAGTCTCCAACTGTGTTTGACAAACTCAAATCTCTTATTGTGATGGTGTAGTGGTTAACTTGTATTACCTTGTATAGTTGCTAGGGTAACCAGGTGACGTAATATACTGGATTGTATTGGATACATTGAGAAAAGTGGTTGTCACAGTTTCATCAACACAGGCAGGTATACCTAAAAATGTATATTGCCATAAGGAAAAAGAGTGTTATTTCGAAATATATACATGCAAAAAACTTTCAGAGCTATTTTTACATATAGTAGGTGTGTAAAGTAGAACAAAAATATTGTTACTTACATTGTTTGACCATCGGTTTTGTAAAAATTGCATACGTGAAAAAAATAATTATTTTCATATATTAAAAATCATGTCATTTTTAGAATTGATATTAGAATTTCTTCTACCATCCTGTAATTGACGTGCAGTATATATGAAAAAATGTAAAGTGTCATTACTCGATTCACTTCTTTGAAAAGATACCGAGCCAAGTGCTAAAGACCTTTCAAAAGCTGCGATCAAGCGGGATCGAACCAACAGTTGTAAAACACCTTCAATGTAATAGCTTATGCTGTAAATACCGCGTTCCCAGGACTACGAAAAAGTAAAGCTAATACAACAACTGTCAAAAAACGAAATTATATACATGTATATGGCAACAAATGCTATAATGGTTTCAAACTTTGTGGACACGTTTTGAAGAAAACCACACAACAAATAGAAGTTTAAAAAAAATAGGCAGATTCTTTTCATTTTTCAAGGTTATTTTGTAAGACAACAATTATACTCACCACGCTCTATGGCCACAAATGTCAACTCAAACCCTCGTTCAGTGTAAGACTCGTCTGTTGTAAAAGTTAATAATAATTTGTTGCTGGTACTGTTGACATCGGCAAAAGTTTCACCACAAAACCTCCCTATAACTGGAAATTTTGTTGTGTTTCCTGTGAAATATAATTATAATTTTTGCTTGGATATAACACATGGATTAAAGGCAGAATAAAACACCAATTGTGTTCTGAAAAAAGCATTAATTTGGATTTAAATCAAATCTCAGATTGTTTATAGATGAAATTATTTTTATGGATAAAAAGCTTGAGACAAGCACAGCAATGTAAAAATTACACTGAAAAGAGATGTTCCTCTCTCTCTCTCTCTCTCTCTCTCTCTCTCAACTTACCATCATAAATGACTAGAACATCAGTGGTACAGCCATCACTTAATTCAGTGAAGAAATCTTGAAAGTTGATCTGTATATCATAGCCAGTTGGTGCCGATATTAACCATGAACAATCCAGATTACTAATAAAGAAAGGCAAATTATCATTATTCATAAAGATATCGAACAGAAAACGATATAAGGGTATATAAAATCATTATAGAATCAAGACTTTCTAAAATTACTAACTAATTAGTTTACTTTATCATTGGCTTATTTTATATCTTGGACGAAAGTAAATAAATTCACGTTCTAATTTATTGTCTATGATTTATGAAAATTAAGACCGACACTTTTGTATGCATTTATTTAAAAAAAACAATATAAATCAGCACCAGCAATATTAATGAGGAAGATTTTTATACTTACTTTGAATAAAACACTGGGTATGATGGAGAAGTTAAATATTGTACAGCAGTGGAAGCAGTCAATGTGTTCGTACCACATTCAGACTCTACATTAGGTGCTTGTGTTACTACTGGTGGTGCTGGTGTAGTAAAACCTACAGCAAAATTCAGTTACAAAATAACCAAAAAGTGAACGCATTGCGTTGCGTTGCGTTGCACAAGAAATTATAGAGTATTGTTAACGGGATAAACTTAAAAGCCTTAGTGTTCTAAATTAAAAAATAAAACATTACCGCGGATTCGACGTTACGTCGTCACATACATTTTTTTTATAAAACAATAAAGTAGTCAATATTAGTTTAATTTAATTTAATCAAAATAAATATCATATATCAGATATATCTTTCACACACACACACACACACACACACACACACACACACACACACACACAAACTGCCACTGCTGCTACTACTACTACTTCTAATAATAATAATAATAATAATAATAATAATAATGAATATTAAAGCGAAATACATTTTATTATTTTATTTTAGTTGTTTATTTACCAGACAATGTTTCGTTGTATAGCAGGTAAAAGCCATGACTCCCGGATCTCTGACCACTATATGAAATAAAAATTTCTCGGAAGCCAACAAAAGTTGTTTGTACAGAATTGATAGTCTTTCTTCCAGCACAATACGATGCCAAAAGAGTACCCGTGGAATCGGTACCTATAATTAGATTGAAAAAAAATTATAATAAATTACCTTTATTTTTAAATATTTAAATTCGCAAGCTATTTTCATGATTCTGACGTAATAAAGGCGGTAGCAATGGTAGAAATATTGAAAATTCATTTCATAATGTGTGTACTAAAATCACACCTAAACCACCAACAAGTTACTCTTGGCATTTGAAAGGAAATTTCTAAAATTTGAAACAATTTCAACATATCAACTGGTGAAATATGTTTGACTAGTGATGGCCTAATCTGATTATTATTTTTTGGTTATCATTGCTGTGTACTCTAAATATTTTCCAATTTTCTTCAACATTAAAGGAAGGCTAAAATTTACTTTACCATGTCTTAGTCTATTCAATTATCTATTCTTGACTCTCATTCACAAAACCGATTAAATATAATGAAAAACAATGTTAATTATTAAATGAAATAATTATGCTATTGGTTGTGATACATTCCAATTTTCTAAGACTGACACTAGTTGTATTAAGTAACATTTGAATCAGATAATAAGGAAAATAAGGGGATCGAGCTCTTTTCATTTTTCAAAAAGTTCAAAAATGTAATGTACAGCAATTTACAAACCATTTGAAAATACAAAAACGGCGCACTTAAATCATACCACTATTGAATTGTGAAAATTAAGAGTAGATGAAAAGTAGCACAGGCAGTTGTTGGGTATATTTTAAATAATTTAAATTATATGAAAAAAATACTGATGTATACAATAAGTATTTGTTTATACCACTTCCTTTATTCAGTTTGGTAAGATTATACCCTGGAATAGATAGTGTGACCGATCACAGCGTCTTTCAACAAACTCATTCAAGACAAACTCTAGTGTGAGAAACATTGTCAGTTTGCTAGCCACAATTTGATTAGAAATCCGATTTCATGAAAAATCCCGAAACTGACCGCCTCGTAAAATTGAGTGAATTTTGACAGAGCGTAAAACTACATTACTTTATAAGGACTGGGATACTTCTTCAATTGAAGCAGACTAGATTTACCTTCATAGATGTTGAGGACATTTGATTCTGTACAATATGTAGACGTTCCAGCATTGATGTCAGAGAAAAGTACTTGTACAGTTACATTATTGTTACTGTCAGACGGTCTGATAATCCAGGAACAAGCAGCACCTGGTCTGTAAACACAAAACTTTATAAAAATTTTAAGAATTAAATAACGCATATCTGGTTAAATGCCATACTAACCACGATCTCAATTGATCAAACACGTTTGTGTTTTATGTTCATCAACACAAAGATGACTTTGCTAATACAATGTTCCTGATTAGCACAGTCAGTTAAAGATATCGTAGCCAATCTGGCATATCATCTTTTTCAGTGAGTGCAGTTATTTCATATTAAAAGTGAATCCTGTCTGAGCCGTAAAACTACAATACATTACTCATCTTTTCCATTTCCGATAGCAAACAGCTACAATAATGTTGAAAAGACTTCAAACAATAATTGAACTAAAACTGTGACCTCTTGTCTAGATACATATTTCATACACATCTGTAAAGTAAACAACTTATGATTTTAATAAAAAGCGCTTACAGAAGCACGTTATCGAAGCAGACTACAATGCATAGAACAATAAAAGAAATGGGATATTATTTTTGATAAAATTTTTGAGGAAATAAATTTACTCTATGGGATTTTAGCAAAAAAAAAAAAAAAAAAAAAAAAAAAAAAAAAAAAAAAAAAAAACAAATTGCAACACAATATTTATTGTTTTCTTATTAAATATTGGAACTTACGTTACAGTCGTAGGAAATCCTGGCGAAGATATATATCCAACATCTGGCATTGTTACATTTAACTCCTCCGTTTCTGAACATCCATCTCCAGCTAAAAATTGTGAAAGAATAAAACAGTTACGTCAAATTACAATATATATGTTTGTGTGTTTTGGCATTTATACTCGCTGCGTCATTAATTATTGGACTTGAAACACTAGCCTTCACCCACTTATACCCACCAATTAACTTAATTGCTAACTAAAAACTTACATTTATCAGTTCCTGAGTTGTAAGTCGCCTCGAATCCTCCATACTCAACGCTGAAGTCTGATTTGAAGTTTAACATGATATATCGTCCCGTGGATGTGTAAGTTTCGTAAGCTTGTGCTTGGTTACCACATAGAACCGCAAGAGTCGAACTAGAAAGGGTATTACCTACAGTAAAATAATATATAATATATAAAATATCTTATGTAATCTAATATCTAAATTCGGTTATATAACACTACAATACACAATTAACGTAAACGCACGCGATCGTTTTTCATTTTATATTCCATTAAACAATGCTAAAGCTAATTAAGCACAGGTTCTATCATTAAAGTTATAAACTATCTAGTAAACCAAACACTGACATAACAGTATTTGTTATAAATCTTAAGTATCGGATAAAAAAAATGTAGAGGAGGGATTAAAATACAAACCATCTAATATTTTTAGCGAGTCGTATGAACATCCTGGTCCAGCTTCTATGTAATAATAATTTAACGTTATCAATATCCGTTCATTGGGATCACCAGAGTCTATAATCCATTTACAGTTTAGGATTCTATAAAGACAAATAAAAGGATGACGATCCTTGTATAGATTATTCTAACACATACCTGCGTTTATTTCTTAATAAAACGTGTAAACGAAAAATATAATTAAAAAATAATAAATAAGTTGCATTTATACAATGCATGCAGAATGTTTCCAAAAGGTGGCCAAACATTTGCTATTCGGGAGTTAGAAGTGATGAATTTATGATATCCTACAGACATACACAAGAAATTTTCAATGCTGCATAACGTTACGATTCCAAATCCATTTGACCAGATCCTAGTCTTATGTTTTTTAGTTCACTTGTAGACGGTCGGTGGTTTCCTCCGATTTCCTCCACAATTTCTGTATCGTCTGCTCGATGTAATTAACGAAATATCTACTTAAACGTGAAAAAAAAAACAAAACAAAACATTTACCCTACACCACAATTCATTACGACATCTGACTTGTTTATGGTCTATAATAAACTGGTCAAACTTTGATCGATTCAGTTCGATCAAATTCCGAACATTATGTAACAAGTATTTTTCTGCTCATCAAAGGGAAAACTGTCAAAATTGACCAGGTGGTCAAATTTAGACTACTATACTTATACTAAATAATTTAAAGAATATATTTTCTCTAATTTTAGTGACGCCTTAGTGCCTAAGTGATAGAGCGTCAGCCTCGAGTGCGGGAAGCTGTGCGTTCGAACCCCAGGTTATAACTGATTTAGCACCTCATCAAAAAAAGCTTGGAGTGCGCTAGTACAAGGCAGACCATCATGTCAGACATTAACGGACTTGTTCTAAGATTATTCGACAGAGATGAATAAACTTGGACTCATCGCAAGTAGATAAAACTTTGTAAATGTGCAGTTAAACAACTTTCAAACAATTCAATTTTACTTTTCGTTATTTTCAAAGAATGTGACTATACTTAATGTCTTACTACACGTACTTACGGTAAATAGGTATGCTCGCCTGGATTGGTTATGATTTGCATGGAATAAGTCGAGTTTAAATTTTCTGTTGCAGATTTATCCGTGGCTGAGCACTGTTGAGCAATGACTGAAACAAATAAATGCATTATGTCAACTAACCTCTATGCATTTGATTCCTATATTCCAAGGTTATATGATATAAAGATTTTTGTAGATTTATGTATATGTCATGTATCATCCTAACAAGTGACACAAATGGTCTTCACTGTGCTAGTTTAAACGAAGTTTTGATGAGTATGTGCCAAGGGCTAAGGTATGAATCCTTGTGATGATAGATACTGTAGCCTCGTTTATTTAATCGCTGGCGACAATGTTTATGCAGTGTGCTTTTGGTCGCCTACCTGATATTTTTATAGATTAGTTTGTTAATTGGCTATTTAAATATTGTTAAATCTCACAAAAGCAATTTTTTTAGCACTGGTCGTAACAAGACATTTTTTATTTATCTTTATTTTGCAGTCATCAGGGTAGAATATTTAAAAAAAATACGTGTTTAATTTTGATATACCATATGTGCATATTTCGGACTAACAAAGGTCAGACGCTTGAATATATAAGGCTAACGCCTTAACCGTCTGAAATTGCGCGCCCTTATAAAACTGATAATTGAAAATTGCTCGCCTGCTTTGATTGGTGCTTTGATTTGGTGAGAATTGTTTATCGATATCAAAAACAACATGCAACAACAAAACGAGACGATAAATGGTGATGATCAGGATGATGACGTTGAGGCAAAGTATATTGTGAGGCAAATGGATCTTAGACAAAAAAAAAAAAGAATAAATGAATAAATATATTGTAAATCAATAAAAATGATTTTGAAGTTCTCAAAACTCTCTCTCTCTCTCTCTCTCTCTCTCTCTCTCTCTCTCTCTCTCTCTCTCTCTCTCTCTCTCTCTCTCTCAGTATATGTTTCGTATAATTACCTTTATGGAAGAGAAATAATATAAATAGAGAGAACTGCAACATAATCCTACTCCGTAGCCGTACCATTGTATTCTATCGTTCTGTTAAACAGACAATACATACTATACAAAAATCTTGCATATATATGATTAAACAAGTATACTGTGTGTGTGTGTGTGTGTGTGTGTGTGTGTGTGTGTGTGTGTGTGCCATCTCTGGTGATCTAGAATGGACACGCAGAAAATCGTGTGTAGTTGATACGTCGTATGATTTTAGGATTAGTGGTAATATTGTTTTACACTCCATTCAAGATCAAATCTAGGCGGTCATTTTTTGGATGATGAAGGAAACCGGAAAATGTAACTCTAGTATCGGTCTGAATTGAGTTTCGACCCAGGGTGCAATACTTTCTGTATTGATACACCGTCCATTTCAATTTTTGTACCGTCACTATTCTCTTAATTGAAATTTTACAGACTAAAAATCTAAAAGTAGACCGACAGTTCTGAACGTTATGTATGATTGAAATGTTTTAATTTTGTATACGAATAAGCGTCGATATGAGGATATTATTGCATGTCATTTTAACACTGTATATAAAAGACGAGTTTATACGTAACGGCCTTCTATATAAAGGAATTGTTGTATTGTTGACAACAAAATAAGCTTAAACACATATGCACTTATAAGTAAACGAGTTTTAGAGTTAGACATTACAACATTTAAGTAATAAGTGTGTGTGTGTGTGTGTGTGTGTGTGTGTGAGAGAGAGAGAGAGAGAGAGAGAGAGAGAGAGAGAGAGAGAGAGAGATTAATGCATTGATATGTGATAAGTAAGTTTGTTTAAAACTTGTGTCGGGAAAATGCTTCAAAAATTATGTAAAAAATTGTTGTTGTTAAATTAATAGTTTTTTTTTGTAGAGCTAGAGGAACATGAACACGAAACGGATAAAAGATAAAAATATACTACGTGGTCTTACAAATGAATTTAAGCATGTCGACAACACAGTGTCTCTATTGAAATTGAGTGAAGTAAATCTTGATAATTAATAACCATGATAAACAAAAGATACTGGTAGACATACATCCATTACAGGTTTATATTTCAAGTAACCAATGACAAAAATAAATGAATATAACAAAGACCATAAAAGCAAAAATAAAAACATTGCTCTGTATTCTTTAGAAAAACTCAACTAAAAGGCTATATGAAAATAATAATTATATAACAACCCCTTATTATGAAACCATGGAAACCTTTTATTTTGGATTATGAATCCTATCCAATTACATGCATTATCTAATCCAAATACTTGCTTTAATATATCTCTTACCTGAAATCGATTATATGCTGTTATTTCATTCCCTTGTTCAGAATTAATCCAAACAACATGTATAGTTAAAATTCCATGCTTTTACTGTTTGTTTTGAATCCTTAGATGACGAATGACACTATCCTAACGGGTCATTGAAATTTTACTATTACGAACATATGCATAAATAATAGTTCATTACTAAAATAGATTTAAAAAATGAAAGATGTATGGGATATAAATTTATTTTTACCGTATTTTCTTCTCCCAATGCGTACTCAACTTGTATCGGCAAAGACACTTCAATATCATTCATTTAATGGATGTAAAAAATCCATAAACCGTTCACAGTGCATATTATAAATATGTCTTTTATATTTTCAATGCCGTTCTGGTACGTTTACCACAATCTAAAATGGGAACGACTTTAATGGTATTGTACAATTGTGCAACCCAGGACAACTGATTGTTTACTGGCCTAATTTAATTTGAATGTCCTATCAATTATTGTAACCACGGCGGTGATTTTTTTCAAAACAGTGTGAGTAAAAGATTTAAATTAGATTCATTATCTTCAATTATCTTTATATTATACAATAATGATTGTTATTGCAGATATTTTATAAAAGATATTTAAAATGACACATCAATTAAAAGGAAGTTTCATATTTTGATAAAAAAATACTGTTCTAAATTTCCCCGACGTTTCACAAACTTCATGTTAGCGGCAGTGTGTAGAGACAGAACTATTTCTGTATCTGTAACTCGGGATTTTCCGATACCATTTGGTTCCGGAAGGAGCGCCACCTCAAATTGAAAATATTATTGAAAGTGTAAAAAAAATTGATAGATGAATGATTGGGCTACCAAAATGTTTTAATGTTTTAGTTTTGCGAAGTCAGCATAGTCTTGTTTTGCATATTGAAGAAGAGATTCGCATACATCAACACCGAAGAAATTGATCCGAATTCATAAATCAGCGACGATGGCATCTGGTTTTATTCAACAACCACAAGAAGAAAAATGTCGATCTAGTTGACAAAAATAAAAAAACAAAATAAAATTCAATCAAATATTTTCTTGCACACACACACACACACACACACACACACACACACACACACACCATATCAATATTTTAATGTCCTTTTGTTACAGTAATGAGTAGGCTTTTTAAAGACTGTTAAGGTTTACCAGGAATATGTCTATAACGATGTCACATAAAAAGAAAAGAGAAGAAACTGTTTTCTAGCAGAGGCATAATGTTAATAAAAGGTATTTTAATGTTTTTTGTTTTAGTGACAATTACTGTATTCGCAGCCACACAAGTTAATTCTGTTTCCTCTAGGAATATGTCAGGTCTAAGGTAAGCTATTGCGCACTGTCTGCAAGTGCATTATTTCATACGTACATGTAGATGTATTTTCTGAAAATTTAAAGTTTGCCAACAATGTATGTACATATGCTGCTCGATCTATAAAAACGAAAATAAAAAATAAAATAATGCTTTGAACATAAGATGATTTTTAATTTATTCTTCTTAATGTAAAAGCATATGCTTTCATCTTGAATGGGTTTTCCGGAAATTAGAAAATAGGTAATGTACTTGTCTGTTTTACGAAGTTATCAGCATTAGAAATGAGAGATGAGAAATGGTCTTTTAAAAGAGGCATTAAATTAGATACCTCTTGTCTTGGTAAGCACAGCCAACTCAAAACTTGTCCTGTTCCAAAGAAAAATTCTGCCACTTAACCTAAAGCTTGTTGGAGGATCTTGATTTATATGATTTATGACACCTAATTTAGGTAATCAATAAAAGCCTTTTTATATTTATTTTAATAATGTCCTTAACATTAATACAAAGAAAACCAAACATTTCCATAATGATTGGGGCTTCCTTATCCAACTGGTCTAAAACATGCACTTATAGATAACAGTCCATCTCACCGCCTTGGGTCCAATCAAAATCAGGCAGATACTAGTGTAAAATAGTTTGTCAGTTTGCTTGCCAAATATAAACCAAGAACTAATCTAAATTAAAGGTCACTGAAAGCCACGGTTTCCGTAAATTATGTGGGAAAGGTGTTTCTTCTCTGCAAAGTCTCTTACCATTGTGTCAGCGAACAAGCACCTTAATTCTAAATCAGTACACACTAATACATGGCGAACCACAAAAACTCACAAACAAACTCACGCACTTAATAACTTCTGATAAGATAAATACTCTGCTAGGATAAAAATAGTTGAAAAATTGTTGATTTGGTATAAATACCATTTGTCACAATCTAGCTATTTAATCTGTTGGTACTTTTAATAATTTTTGTCCGTGCGTACAGGTGAATAAAATCCTAATTTTTATTTACACTTATAAAACTATACTGATTTGGTAATAACTGACTAATATTTAACAAAATACTTGTTTAATTTTGATGTGTCATATGTTCACATTTTGGAAATCCATTCCTCATGAGTGACACTTAGGGCCGAACCGTTTATGAATAAAAAGACCATTTTCAAAACAAAACTTCAATATAAAAATGTTAATTACAGTCAAATATAATATCATTTCAAGTAGATATAAAAGTGATTTAATACAAGGTGATTTAAAACTAGATTTATATTCAGAAAAGGCCATTCATTTACACGTACCAATTAAAATGGATAAAAAATGAAACAAAACAAATCAATTAAAAAAAGATTTTATTTTTGTAATGCAAAGGAAATTTACAAACAAATGAGACAAAGAGTGTTTTCAAAATGCATATGTATAAATAAAATATCTAACGGTGGCAAATAAAATATCTGACGGTGGCATAGATTAAATAAATATATTTGAGCATTATATTTCCTTGAAACATGCGATTTCCAAAACCATATTTTACTGGTTAAACACTATACTACGAAGTAAATGTATAATTATATCTAACAAATCTACCAAAAACAGAAGATTTTGAAACATTTGATGAATAAATAGTATATAGTTATAGCTATAAAAAGGGGCAATGAAAGATAAATCATGTAAAAAGCATATTGTTCGATTTAACATTAACGCTCTCAGTGCAAACGTTGAACAATTTCGTCATTAGTAATTATGTGATTATCAAACGTGGGTAATCATCACATGTGATGATGAAATCAATGTAGATGGTAAAAAAAGAAATTTGTAACTGAAAAATATGTACTTGGCAACAAAAACACAAATAAGAACCTTAAGAAAACATACGTGATAAAAGTTTATGATGTTTGCGTTTGGGATACCATCCATGGTATCACTTCCTACTGATTGGTAACATTGATACAATAATAACAATAAAAAATTGCTACATTTGTGTGTTTTTATCGTTGTATATCTTCTAGAAAGTTCTAAAAATGGCTGACTAACCAAAATAATAAATTAATTAACCAAATCTTCTCCACTGTTACAAACTTGTAAAAACCAATTTGATGACATGACGATGGTATATAATATATTTTCATAATATGCGCTACAGAAATGATGATTTTTGTGGAAAAATTAATTGAACAGATACCAATTGGATTTAATGATTAAATGTAAAGAAAGAAACAATCAAGTTCTTGTAGTCATTTTATTTGAATTTTTGGCAAGTGTTTACAGCCTGGCAAGTGGATTATAAAATAAAAATTAAATAAAAGTCCTTTCTAGTTATATCTGTTTAATGACATTAATCTAATATTTACAGGATTTGAATACAGTTTACTGTAAAGGGTGATATTCGCGAGGGTAAAATTTTTTGCTTATTCACGCTGAGCAAATTATCGCGAAAATTTTACCCTCGCCAAAATTTCTGTAATCCAGCATTAACATTCAATACCACGTGGCAACATTCTAATAGTTCAGGATCAAATAAATAATAAAAGAGAAAGTTATATAAATGAGAATACGATCATTAAAGTTTTCCAAAGAAAAAATTAAAACGGTGCTAATCTAATTAATGATGTTCCTAATGATCAATGTTACATTTGGTTCAACGATAAAAGCTCAAATAAATACAGAAATTACAGTTATTACCTAGCGAGATGCAGCATTTGGGATCTAATACTAGAACATGGTTACGTCATCAAAACCCGGGTCATTTAAACACAACTTTCAAAACGGTGAAATACGATAAATTAAACACAGAACTTCGTTGAATTTGTCATTTGTGACTTAGTAAGGGATACATAACACCATTTCAAATACATCTGGATATTAATGAAAGACAATTAATGCAATCTGTCATGTTTCACCTTCTAGGGTTTTCCGTACATCCGTGCGCATGCTCCAAGCTCATAATTACCAGCGTATAATACTGACCATCCGGTCAGAGGATTCCGTTTCTTTACAGCTAAAACAAATGAAATTTTAGAAAATGAATGTCACGGATCGTGGTTAGAAGATATCTATTTTTTAAAAAACATATTTTTAGAAAAATAAAAAAAAAATCAGAAAATTGAAAAGCTTAATGCAGCTTTAAATGATCGTAATTTTGGTTAAGATATTAAATATAATATTTGCATGTCAATTCATAAACAGAAACGTCGTTTTATTATGAAAAATTTATGAAAAACCTAGCCTCTTCATACTGCATATGTTATATAAGGCGACATAACTAAACACAACCTGAAGAGTAACGTCGTTTCTATTTGAACATTTAATGAAATAACCGACCTTTTCATACTGTCTCGTTCTCGGAAGAAAGTGTAAATAAGGGAGCATAATTAAAATAACGTGAAAATGTTGATAAATTAGAATTTATTTTATGAACAAACGAAAGATAATGGAATAAGTTAATGAATATGAGTAAATTAACTAGACCATTATACAATATCGTCATACCTACAATTCACCAATAACAAAGTTCATTCAACATCATCAGTGCATAAAAAGTTAGTTAAACCTTACTGGAGCATATACATTATTGTATTGAAATCGATCCCTGCGTTTGTTAAATCAAAATGTTACTGGAGTTTATAAATTTTTACATCGTAAACCCTGTGCTTGTGAACGCTTTCACAATAAATTCAGTCTGTGTTCGGAAAAGCTTTTGGGTCTTAATGACCTATTGAGCATTGAGAGATTTAATTGTGAAAGTTTTTAAATCAATGTCAGAAAGTTCAACTTTTGTATTGTTATTTTTTGGCTTCTCTATTTCTTATCAGATCTGATAGCGAAAATATAATTTTACTTGCAGTTGTCGTGCGAAAAATAATAACCGCGCGAAAGGTCCGATTTCATCAATCACAAAAAACTTGAATGACCCATCTTTAAAATGCAGAAAAAGGTTAACCAGGGCATCCTATATTCATTTTGTTTTGTAACAGGCCTATGGGCCTTAATGCTCACTTAGGGATATGTCCCAGATTTGTACAAAAGACTTTTAAAGTTACACAAAAATCCATATATATTCCAAGTTAAGACCCATTTTATTACCATTTATATATTCTAATACAGTTATAACTTCACCTTTGAACCTCTGACCTTAACCATAAATCAAAATGATCATTATATTTTTTCCTACATATGAACCTCTATATAAAGTCCACCTGTCTAATGTGAATAAAGTCCACCTTTTTCAGCCCCAAATGACTTCAGAACCTGTCTATAAAGTCCACTTCTTTAATATAATTTTTTATTAAATTTTATAATTTCCCAAATTTTTTGCAGTAAATATCAGGCACATTTCTTTTATACTGTGATGTATGAAGATTGACAATAAATAATTTTAATATAAATTATTGACCACACTAAATACAATGTAGTACCTTACATAGTTTTAAAATCTACTGTAGTAAAGACTACAGTATCGACTGATATTACATAAAATTTTGAAGAAAAATTTATGAAGTCATACTTATCATGTCAACAACTGAAGCCATCAGATATAAAGGTAGAAATACCCATTGTTACCTATTATGTTTTATATATAATTGTTTAATTTGTGACACCTATGCTGTTACTTATAACAACAAAGACACAATTAGTCGAGTGTATATAATAGGTAGAGTTTAACCAAATAATCTTTTCTGATGTACAGTTATATTTTTCCTACAATATTCTAATATATATGCATTTGCAAAAACTTAATATTTTTCAAGATTTTTTACAATTTCAGTCTTTTTATGCCACTCGATCTTTGAACGTATAACATTTAACCAGATATCAAAATGATCGTTATATCAATACCCATATTATCTTATATATGTTCTGATACAAAAAGTTTATAGTTTTTTCAAATAACTGATCGTTTCTGTGTTCTCACACAGCTAGCACCTCGACCTTTGAACCAAGACCTTGAACCATATATCGAAATGATTGTCATATTAACACTTACAATACTGTATTATAAATATTTCAAATGAAACAACCCCTACATGGACCATCGTTTATTTTCGAAACCTGGGAGGTTGTTAGATTTTTTCATGCTTATTATGTTTAATCTATAAGAGTTATCAAAAAGATGGTCAAAACCAGCTATATTGACGAACAATTAAGATTTCACGAGCAACAACTCCTACAAAGATAACTATATTTTACGAAACTTGGTACCTTGTCAGATTCTGTCATGCTGAATATTATTGCATATTATCACTTAAAGTCACAAACTAGATCATAATCGAGATCTTTGACTTTGACCCAGTTTTGAAGGTCATTTCAAGAAAATGTTAAAACTGAAAACCTCATTCAAATTTCAATTTCTGATGAAAAGTAAAGTTACAACCATTTGAAACCATCTTAAGATATTTTCCAATTAAAAGCAAAAGCGCGTTACCTACTTTATGACAGTATATTACAATTTCTAAAACTATCTTCATACAATGGAAAAGCTGAAAAACAAGTCAGCTTTTGTCTACCATATTCGGTTTCAGGGAAGAAGTTTTTTTAAAATGTAGGTCACTGTGACTTACTTGCTACAGCTACAACAACCAGAATTAAAAAGCGCCTAACCAAGAACATTCCTGTAAAGTTTAATCAATATAGGCCTGTTAGTTTTAGTAAATGTGAGTTACAGGCATTTACATGTACACAGACATACGGACACACGCTGTGCCACGACATAAGCTCCAAGGCCTTTTTTATGTTTTATCCCGTAAGAATGTTAGTTATTTCAAAGAACTAAACATTTTGTATTTAAACACAATTTCTAGATACGACCGAAAAAAGCAATATATACAAATTACGATAGATAATACTGGTGATGTTTTTAAATATTTTATAAACATTGTGGATTTAAGAGTTTGGCGATTGTCTGTTTGAAAGTAAAGCTATATTTACAGATTTATATATACACATTAACATAAACTGACATTTACAATGCAATATCAAACCGCTGTACATCTCGAAATACAAAATATAAATTAAATTTTATATAAATAAATAAAAACATATAGTAATAAACTTTGGACGTCTTCAACATATTAGCAACCATACTGAATATAATATATACATTGTATACTTCTTATTTTATATTAAAAAAACACTTGAATCACAGACAGACGGTATATTAAATCATCTGGATCACAGAAAGATCCTAAACCCATGACTTTAGAATTTTGGTCGCCATGACACTTTTACAGCTGCAAAATCAAAATCAATAAGTTTATTTAGAACCTTTTTTCATTTAAATGCACGACCTTCATACCTCCAGTAAAAATTTGTTATAACTGTTACTACTAAATGTGTCTAATGTGTGGCCACTAAAACATATTAATCTTATTTACTAAAATCTAAATTATCAGAGTTTAAAAACGTCATAACAAAATTGAAAATAAATATTTACATAATTCCTAAAAAGAGTCTCAATCTAAAATTGTTGAAATTCAATTAAAAATAGAAGAAAATTGTCACATTAGAATAGTTCACAAACTGGACAAGTGTAAATGATTGGGGAAAAAACCAAATTCATCACATATTATTTTTCTTTTGTTTACCGAAAGATCCTTCTGGATATATATCATTCCATTAAAAACTAATTCTCCTTTCAATTACAGTCATACACTGAAGAACTCTCATGTTTGAAATTTGAGTGATGATTCAGCATTTAGTCTTGGTTCTTTAGTTTGGAATATTTTCCACTTTTGGATTTACTTGGAATGGGTGGCAGTTTTAAATTCTTTGTATTATATAATAGATCAGCGTCTATTGGTGGCAGCTTGACAGGTACTGGTGGCAGTTTTAAAGTGCTTGCATATGAGGTACTCGATCCCGGTTGCGGTTCACCACTAGACAATTTGCTATCTGCTATCCTAGCGATTTTCTGCTTCTTTTTGTATGTTCGATGAGCTTTTACTATGAAGCATATAACTGCAATCAGAATTATAATGGTAAGTATGGGTCCCACTATCAATCCAATGATCAATGCTAAAGGTAAACTTGTTGGTGCTGAAAAAAAGTTAATGAATTTTCGTAATCATAACTTAAAATAACTAAGTTCAGTTTGACTAAGGGAAGTTATAAAAAATATAATAAAACCTCGTGTTTATTCACTTTGAGCTGATATGTATATGTCAATAATGCTGGATAACTCGACAAACATGACAAAGTCGTCAAATTAAGCCCGATTTTAGTTTAAACAGTTCGGTGTTTGAATTTTGGTTAAAGATTTGTTTTTCGTTCGAAACAAATGAAAAAGTCGGTAAAGAATAGTTAATACAGATGTGTTGTTAAACCATTAGCTTACCACATATTTTATCCATGGACTATGTTATTTTTACTTAATTGGTGGTTGGGGTCCTCTCATAAATATAAAACCTCAACACTAGGCATTTGCTTTAGTGCTCTCTCAGGATGAAAATTTTATAACTAGTGGTCCCATTTTGCATTTGCCTTTCCTTTTCTTTTCTTTAGCAGTTTTATTGTTAACTTGCTTCAGAGCATGTTCTTGTTTGCGTTGGCTGTTTTTCAAATACATGTTTTTAGTTCTTTATTTTCAACGTACAGTAAAGAATTTAAATCTTACCATCACCAAGGACATAACTGATATTAAATCCTCTGAACTGTACATTAATATCTGTAGTAAACACGATTAAAACATATTTCCCTGCATCTTGGTAATAAGTTGGCTCACTCACGCCGCAAAATGTACCTAATAGTGGATAGGACGTACATGGACCTAAAAGTATTAAAATGAGAAACTATATTCCATCCAAGTACTACAACAATTGTGGTTTTAATTTTTAGTGTTTTTTAATTTGAATTTTGTTTACATTAGTTCTGGCCTTAAATGTTTGATAATATCAGCTTAAATTTAAAATCCAAATAAACACATTTTTAATTCAATAAATTCATTTCTATATTTATTTTTTAGATGAACCGTTACACTTATAGATCCATCCATTGGCTATTAAATTTGTATGGTTCCATTATAGTTGACCGGAGTTTTTGTGCCGCAATGAATCTGCCTATGTCAGTTGCCACCAGACAGAAAGTGACAAAAATCATTACACATTCACAGAGAGAGAGAGAGAGAGAGAGAGAGAGAGAGAGAGAGAGACAGAGACAGAATTTAAAGTATATAATAATATCTGTATATTACCTTTGTAAACCTCTACTTTATCATATATACAGTGTTTAACTGCTTCAATTCTAGAATCTTCTACCTTTAGTATTATATCATTGTCTTCTGTAGGGTTATATATTAACCACTGAGCTTTAAATAAACTGAAATGGAACATGTTCCTTATAAATGTTCAAAGATCAATGCTTCTAATTAATATTTAATGAATCGATTAATGTATTGTCTCTCTCTTTTGAAACACGCGCAATTATTCTATGATCGAAATATTAGACCTGTATATAAAATTACTATGTATCAATAAATCTTAAATGGCATCCTGGGTAAGAAGAAAATGTTTTGAAATCGATGCAAGCTGTACGTAAATAAAAAAAAAACAAACCAATGACATTAATGACATGCAACTCATTAAAAAAAATGAAAAAGACGAATTATGGTACCTAACAGCCACACAGCAAACTAATCAGTCTCATTATATCTAGCAGATATTTTATTTTGGTTTCATTTAGTTTGTACTATTGAACGAGAAATTTTCGGACTAATTATCGCAGTAAGAAGAATAAGAAAATCAAGAAATAAGAACTGAAACTTCTACTGAAGCGTAATTGTCTTAGTGCGACAGTGTTGTAGGTGAAATGATCTTACTTGGCATAGTTGCTAGGGTAACCAGGTGACGTAATATACTGGATTGTACTCGATGCATTGAGATTGGTAGTTGTGACACTTTCATCAACACAAGGCAGGTGTATCTACAAAATGAATATAGCCATAAGTAACAATTGCGGCATTTCCAAATATAGATATTTTAAAAATTATTGGTTTTTACTTTCCTGAAGGATGTATGTAAAATAATACGACACAATTTTAATAATAATACAAAAACATATTAGTCCATGTCCAAACCATAATCGAATCCGACATTGGTAAAACGCCTTGAGTTTAAAGGCTTAACACTGTAAGCACCAAGAAACCAGAACTAAAAAAAGAAAGCAAATACGAGATATTTGAAAAACAAATAACAAACCATCGGCAACAACCTATGCGAGTATGGTTTCAAACTTTCTGGACGATTTTGAAGAAAACCACAAAACAGATACCGTTAATAATCTTAATGATTATTGGTAATCGAACAATGTCACGTACCATGCGCTATTACTGCAAATGTCAACTCAAACCCTCGTTCAGTGTAAGACTCGTCTGTTGTAAAAGTTAATAATAATTTGTTGCTGGTACTGTTGACATCGGCAAAATATTCACCACAAAATCTTCCTATAACGGGAAATTCTGTTGTGTCGCCTGTGAAATATAATTAAAATTAATGCATGGATAAAAACAAGACAGAAGAATAAAACGCAAATTGTAGTATGCAAAATGCATAAATTGATTTAAATCAAAATCTTGAATTGTTTATAGACTAAACTTGTGTTTACAAAAAAATTTACGACGGTAAAAACTTGCTGTATAAAGATTTACTCTGGGAAGAAATGTTACACCTCTCTCTCTCTCTCTCTCTCTCTCTCTCTCTCTCTCTCTCTCTCTCGTTCTCTCAACTTACCATCATAAATGATTAGAACATCAGTGGTACAGCCATCACTTAATTCAGTGAAGAAATCTTGAAAGTTGATCTGTATATCATATCCAGTTGGCGCCGATATTAACCACGAACAATCCAGATTACTAATAAAGGGAAAAGAAAGACGATTTAATAATACACTGAACCTCAAAAACTGAAAACCAAATTAGGCTTTACAAAATCACTAAAGAATAAAGATATTTAATATTTGGAAATTAATTCTAATTGGCGATTTTATGTCTTCCACGTAAATAAATAAAAGGCATTCAAGTACTAATTTATTGTGTGTTAAATATGAAATTAGATATTCATAATAAGCACTCGACTCTTTTGTATGCTTTTATTCATAAACAATAGAAATCAGCATCTCGCAATATTAATGAGGAGTTTTGAAATCATATATACTTACTTTGTATAAAATATTGGGTATGATGGAGACGTTAAATATTGTACAGCGGAGGAAGCTGTTAATGTGTGCGTACCACACCCAGATTCTACATTAGGTGCTTGTGTTATCACTGGTGGCGCTGGTGTAGTAAAAGCCTATAACAAAATAATTTACACAATAAACGAAAACTGAACACACAATGATTTTATCGGCCTAATCACGTGATACTCCCAATGATGTGTGCGGTTATTCCCGTAAGATATAAGACTTGCATAGGTATAATGTTTTTCTTGTGAATAAAAACAACATAATTGAGAAAAATTTGCAAAAGCTTTGTGCAAAAATGTTATTGAGTATTGTTTGCAGGGAAGACTGACAAATCTAATGTTTTGACTTCACATAACAGTTAAAATACAATCGTCGGAATGCGGTATACACAGTGAATAGTCACTACTTATTACTAAGGATCGAACGTTACGAGGTGCAAGTCATCTCACATGCTTTTTGTTATAAACAATAAAGTAGAATATAAGTTCGATATTCCAAATTCAGTATCGCATTAATTAATCGGCCTTTTTTTTTGCATAATATCAACAATTTTAAGATGGACACATTTAACTTTATATCTCACACACACACACACACACACACACACACACACACACACACACACACAATTACTACTATGGTGAATATCTGAGCGAAACCAATGTAAATAAATTATATTTTTATTGTGTTTTTTAATATAAAACATGACCTGTTTATTTACCAGACAATGTTTCGTCAAATTGCAGGTAAAAGCCCGTGACTTCCGGATCTCTGACCACTATATGAAATATACAGTTCTCGGAAGCCAACAATAGTAGTCTGTTCAGATGGGAAAATCTTTCGTCCACTACAGAACGATGCCAAAAGAGTCCCTGAGGAGTCGGTACCTAAAATTATAGAAAAAATAAATATGCATAATACCATGTTAATAAAGAATTATGAATATCTTAAAATAACTCAAAATCGCCAGCCATATCTATGATTTTGCTTTAAGGAAGCAAAGTCCCGAAACAGCGTTCCTCCATAGTTCTATACTGAAATAGTTGGTGACCTCGGTGACCTATTGTTCTAAAGATCACAAGAAAAGAATCTTTGGCTTTCTTTGAACACTCCGATTTTTCCTTAATTATTGCCGAACTGTTCACCTCAGTAAAGTAAAAGATTCTTGACAGGACGTAAAATTTCTTTCCTCTATTTACTTTACTCTTTGAATAGGTTGATTGAAGTCAGTAGTACAGACTTACCTTCATAGATCTTGAGGACATCTGATTCTGTACAACTTGAAGACGTTCCATCATTGATATCAGAGAAGAGTAATTGTACGGTTACATTATTAATACTGTTGGATGGTCTGATAATCCATGAACAAGCAGCACCTGGTCTGTAAACACATAAAAAAGCAGTTTCAAATCACTATATGGTCAATTGACTACCTACAACAAGGCCTGGTGAAAGCAAGGAGATTTCAAAAACATAAAAGGTTCCAGTGAAATAGGAAAAACGTGAAGAAAATAAAAAAGTGGTACAATGAATGACAGATTAATAAACACTGATAAAGATAAGATTTCGTGATTGAAAGTAAACGCTGGACAATTTATGTAAAAATGCTTGCTGATTTTAGTGAAGAGCACTTGTAGTGTTGAAGTGACTGTTAATGAACTTTTAAACACAAACGTGCCTTTTCAATAGCAAATTCAAGCAAGATATTTTGCAAGTTGAAGCTCAATTTTGTTTGACGTCAGATATTTGAAAATCTTATTATTATCAGTGTTATATTGTAATCTGGCTTTGGTCCACCTAGTGCCACTGGAGAGGAATAATTGTCCGAAATATACACATATGGCACACCGATGTAACCGATATTTTTGTTATATACTAGTCATAAAGTACGCGCATACGGATCACAGTGTCTTACAGTGCCCAAGTTTTAATTCTATTTGTGACAATTACTTTGTAAGAGTTTGTAAGTTTGCTTGCCGAAAGTCGTTCGTTTTAATCGGGTACTAAGGTTTTTTTTTCTTTCATCCCTGACCTAAGTAAATCTTTTCTTTTTCCGATCACAAACACCTTCAATAATGCTGATACGACTTCACTTAATAATAACACTAAAAATAGGACCTTGTATCTAAGTGCAACCTAAAAACCTCTGTAGAGCAATCAACCTGTGACCTCTACAGAAAATGCTTTCAACAGAAAGTTATCAAAACAGACTGCAGTGCAATTTAAAATAGAAGTACTAGGTCATTATTTTTATGTCTTTTTTGATGAAACAAATGGCATTCAATCGGATTCTTAGATATGGCACATATAGCAATACACAAAACGTCTACTTAGTTTTAAAAAATACATTCTAGTAACTTACGTTACAGCCCCAGGAAATCCTGGAGAAGATAGATATCCAGCATCCGACATATTTGCACGTAGTTCCTCCGGGGCTGAACATCCAGTTCCAGCTAAAAAAATAGTCGATAGTTGAAAATAATTTTGATAAATGTCAATATATAGCTAAACATTCAAAATATAAATACATGTATGTTTTAAGTTATTTATATTTATATTTTTAAATGGTTTAAATCTTCATGAACAAATATTATTAAATATTGATGTGTCCGGAAAAGTTGTTTGTTACCTGGACTTGAATTTTCAACGCATAACGCGTGCTTTCTGCTACAATGCTGGTTAGGCTTTAAACACTAACATCCCCGGCCACTTACAAAATAACTAATGAAAAATCTTACACTTGATCAGTTCCTGAGTTGTAAGTCGCCTCGAATCCGCCATACTCAACGCTAAAGTCTGATTTGAAGTTTAACATAAGATACCGTCCTGAAGATGTGTATGTCTCGGTAGCATCTTGTTGGTTACCGCATAGAGTTGCTAAAACCGTACTAGTAAGGGTGTTACCTACAGTAAAATATAAAATATAGTAATTAAAAAATAATCTAATAAATGAAAAACAAAAAAGCACATATCAGACAATAAAATAAAATAAAATAAAATAAAATAAAATAAAATAAAATAAAATAAAATAAAATAAAATAAAATAAAATAAAATAAAATAAAATAAAATAAAATAAAATAAAATAAAATAAAATAAAATAAAATAAAATAAAACAAATAAAATAAAAATGAAAAAAAAAAATAAATAAATAAAAATCCAAACGAATATCAACTGGATGAAATAAGGATACACATTATGCAACTACCAATGATTACACTTTCCAATAACAACGAAAGCGTCTTTGTGTAGTAATAAAAAACTTAGATCGAGTTCTTCTATACAAATTGACCATTTTGAAAGCTTGCACTGTGTAAAAACATTTATAAAATAGAGGATATCATCATTAAAAATTGCTGTATCATTTCTATAACATTGCCTGAAACTCTCCGCCTATGTAATTCTTATCATTTCTATAACATTGCCTGAAACTCTCCGCCAATGTAATTTTTATCATTTCTATAACATTGCCTGAGATTATCCGCCTATGTAATTTTTATCATTTCTATAACATTGCCTGAAACTCTCCGCCTTTGTAATTCTCATCATTTCTATATCATTGCCTCATTATCCGCCAATGTAATTTTTATCATTTCTTTAACATTGCCTGAAATTATCCGCCTATGTAATTTTTAACTTCATACCAAAAATAAAGTTTTAACAGCAGAGAAAATCATTAAATCTGGCGTTTGTGCCTAATTATAAAATCTAGCATTAGTTGTGAATAGTTATTGTCTATTCTATATATAGCTGGAACAATTGAATCCAACTTTACTTTATATTTATAACAAAGTTTTTGTCTTCCTTTTAATTGCAGACTAAAGAGTTTGCTTGCAAGGTAACAAATATTCGGAATAGGCCTAAAAGTCTAAAACATTGACCTTGAATGTAACTATGACCCCGTGATCAAGGCGATTCTACGACAGTGTTATCGTCTCCTATAGGATGATACCTAGGTTACGCGGTAACATTACACTGCCAAAAATGTATTTTTTAAAAAAACATGTTGGATAAAGAAAATGTGCTGAAAATGTAGAGGAGGGGTTAAAATACAAACCATCTAATATTTTTAGCGAGTCGTATGAACATCCTGGTCCAGCTTCTATATAATAATATTTTAACGTTAACAATATCCGATCACCGGAAGAACCAGAGTCTATTATCCATTTACAGTTTAGGCTCCTACAAAGACAAATAAAAAGATGACAATTTCTGTATAGATTATTTTCACACATACATGCGTTGAATTTCTAGTGAAAACGTGTAAATTCTTACATCGAAATATTAATTTGAAAAACTACGTTGTTACATTTATGTAATGCATGCAGAATGTTTTCAAAATTTGGCCAGAAAAAATCTGTATCTAAAGCAGGAAGTAATGTATGTGAATTTTGGCTAAAAGCATAAAGAGAGAGAGAGAGCAAGACTAACAAACAACGAAACATTTTTATGCGTGATTAAGCAGTTTGTCACATTTTATTGTTATCACATTTTGTTACATTTAAACAGTAGGTAACGATAAACTAATTACATCCTACAGATATACATAAAAAATATTGCCTTTTACATTCGGATTCCAACCCAGTTTCGGGCAGATCCTAGTGTACAAAAGATTTTAGTGCAATAGCAGACAGTTGATGATTTTCCTCGAACACTCCGGTTTCATCCATAATCTCTATCTCTAGGTAAGTAATTAAATCTTGACTTAGTGTAAAACGTCACTACTCTATCCCAAAGTACATAATACTAGTATCTGATTTGTAAATGTTCTCTATAATAAATATTTTTTTATCTAATTTTTTTTCTCTTACTGTTTGTAAAATCATTTGGTGGCTCAGTGGTTAGTCTGAAGAGCGAAAGATTATTGGTTCGAACACTTGTATATTTGGCGGTAAGCTAGCATCTTGGAAAAGAGTCACTCTGGTTGTGCGCTAGTACATAGCAGACATTATTACAAACACGCACATCTCGCGTATACACGGACATCTCACGTATATACGGACATCTCACGTATACACGCACATCTCACGTATACACGGGCACCTCACGTATACACGGACATCTCACGTATACACGGACATCTCACTAATACACGCACATCTCACGTATACACGGACATCTCACGTATACACGGCACATCTCACGTATACACGGACACCTCACGTATACACGGACATTTCACGTATACACGCACATCTCACGTATACACGGACATTTCACGTATACACGGACTTATCCTTAGATTAATCCTTATATAATAATAAAATTGCAGGTAACATTTAAAACAGCCCAATCTTACTGTTTGCTGTTTTTAAAGTTTATGGTCATATTTAATGTCTCAATACTTACGGTAAATAGGTATGTTCGCCAGGATTGGTTATAGTCTGCATGGAAAAAGTCGAGTTTATATTTTCTGTTGCAGTTTTATCCGTGGCTGAGCACTGAGCATGGACTGAAACAAAAATAGAAACGATAACGCATCATGTAAAACTAACCTAGAGTCTCAATGTATTTGATTCATTCGTTTCCACACCAGTCATGCCAACGTAAATTAAACTGTGTACGGGAATAGCCGTGTACAATGTATCTGTCTTTCTATTTGTCTGTCCATGAAAGTACTAATTGGGGCATAACTCAACTTTACGAATGTTTCGCCAATGACACAAATTATCTATTTTGTCGAATATTAAACAAAATAATAAAGGTGAAGATTATCATAATGTGTGATATGAGTAAGGGTAAAAAATTAAAAATCCCTGAGACGATATGTATTGTCAAATTCAACATCTGTAAAATCCCTAAACGATTTGTATTGTCAAATTCAACATCTGTAAAATCCCTGAGACGATATGTATTGTCAAATTCAACATCTGTAAAATCCCTGTGACGATATGTATTGTCAAATTCAACATCTGTAAAATCCCTGTGACGATATGTATTGTCAAATTCAACATCTGTAAAATCCCTGAGACGATATGTATTGTCAAATTCAACATCTGTAAAATCCCTGTGACGATATGTATTGCCAAATTCAACATCTGTAAGTTTAAGCAATGTACATATTGTCACCTACCTAACATGGTTTAAAATGATTGATTGGTTGAATGTTGTTTTATGCCATATAAGCAATTTTTCATATCAAAACTTTTTTTTTTTTTTTTTTTTTTTATTAATTTCAAGATTAATCTTAACACAAGTGCGATGTGTGATTGTGAAAGTGTTTTTTATCTGCATCGTACTAGAGCGCATTTATGAAAACCTACAAAGTACTCTCGACCGAAATGTCACTGATAAATATTGCAGACCACTCAGTCCTAAAACTACCGAGCCAACCATTAAGGGCCTACGACAAGGAAAACCATTTCCCACTTGCGATCGATCGATTGTATTGGCTGATTGGTTAGATGATAATGATGATGATGACGATGATGGAACGTTTTAAAAAGAATTAAAAATCTTGCAATGTATATTGATCTTTGATATTTGCATTTTAATCATGAAACTTTGGATATTACCGTCTACCTTTCCCTCTTTCACTCTACTAGTAAACATATTTTGATTGGAAAGACGGATTTAAAAACAACAACACCACAACATCATCTCTCTCTCTCTCTCTCTCTCTCTCTCTCTCTCTCTCTCTCTCTCTCTCTCTCTGTGGTATGTATATATATATTTATTATTCGTATAGTTACCTTTATGAAAGAGTATTATTGTAAATACAGAAAACTGCAACACAATCCTTATATTCCATAGCCGTGCCATTATAGTCTGTCGTTCTGCCGAACAGAAAAAAGATACATGTATACTATACAAAAATATTATATACGTGTGTGTGTGTGTGTGTGTGTGTGTGTGTGTGTGTGTGTTACTTCGTGTACCATCTCTGGTGATCTAGAGATGAATTATAAATTCAACTCTCGATATCAAATGAGCACCTCAAAAATATAATTCAATCAAAATTCATGTGTAGTAAATATGGCCCAAAGAAACTTTGTAGTTGCGTAAATATAAGGTATGTCCCTTATGTCAAGGGAGTCATTTGATGGAGGAAACCTGAGGGTTTTACTCTAAGTGGGATTCCGATCCAGATGTTGATAGTCTCTGTGGTTCCTAAGGGACTTAACAGGACCCTGTCTAATTTTACCTCCTATACAGCTAGTGTTCTCTTAAAACAAATTTTACAGACTTTAAAATGAAAAGGTGTTCTGTTGTTTATTATATTATATGTCATTTATAAGTTTAAATTATATGTATATTTTTGCTTTGTATTGAGGATATTATTTAATTGTATGACATTTCAATGCTGTCTATGAAAGGCGAGTTTAACACAAACAATCTCACAACACCACACAGAAACGTTGAGTACTTTTATAGAAACAATTATTGTATTGTTGACAAGAACCATAACAAGCTTAAACGCATATGTAAAAAATATTTTAGACATTAAGATAGCCAAGAAAGAAGTGTGTGTGTGTGTGTGTGTGTGTGTTACAAAACTAACAAGAATATGTATGCCATAATTAAACACTAAACATAAAAAAGATAAAAATTACAAATGAATTCACGCAGGCCGACAAGAGTATATATCTATTGATAAGAAGGAAAACAAAACGTGATCATTAATACTAATAACTATAATTAACAAAGCATATTGTGATGTAGTTGGTATAGTAAATATTCATAACCGATTTATATTTCAAATAACCATTTACAATAATCAGTAAAGCACATACTGAATGTATTGCTTTGTCTTCGTTTAAAAACAAAATCTAATAGGTATAATAGGAAAATATTAAATCTATAACATCCGGTTTCTAATGAAACCATGGAAACCTTCTATTTCGAAATTTCAGTATTTTATATCTAATAATATCATTATCTATTCCGTTTTGTTGCTATGATATAACTCTTACCTTTTATTAAAAATCGGCGAAATATTGTTATTTCATTTCCTTGTCCAAAAATTAATCCTAACGACATGGAACGTTAAAATTCCATGTTAATACTGTTTGTTTTGAATGCTAAGATGGCGATTGACCCTTTTTTGACGGGTCATTGAATTTTTACTATTAACAATATATATATAAATAAATAGTTCACTACCAAAATTAGATTTGAAAAAAAAATAAACTATCATAAATTACCATAAATATCTTTCTATTTCTATGGGACATAAATTTATTTATTTACCATATATATTTTTTTCTATTTTAACTGTTAAATAATCTCCCTACGCACCCCCACCAAGTATCGACAAACACTCTTCAATACCATTCATTAAGTAACAATTGATTTAAAGAAATCCATAAACCGTTTACCATTGTATATTATAAATGTTTCCTCTATATATCTAATGTCGTTCTAGTACGTTAAGCACAATTTTAAATTGGAAAACTTTAACATATAATGTACAATAGTGCAACCAAGGACAACTGAATATTTACTGGCATTATTTCACTTGAATGCCTTATAAATTGTAACCATGAAAGACAGTTATTACTTTTAAAAAAGTGTGATTAAAAGATTTCAAATTAGATTTTGAGTTTTAAAACTTCAATTTAACTTTAATTTTAATTGTGTCTCATTTGTTCCCTCTCGATGTAAACACATTGCCCTATACAACCAGCGTTAGCGTATTTTTTTCCCGCACTTCATTCGTGACATCTGGTTGTACATTTTCACTTTGTCCTATACAACCAGTGTTAGCGTATTTTTCTCCACAATTCATTCGCGACATCTGGTTGTACATTTTCACTTTGTCCTATACAACCAGTGTTAGCGTATTTTTCTCCACAATTCATTCGCGACATCTGGTTGTACATTTTCACTTTGCCCTATACAACCAGTGTTAGCGTATTTTTTCTCCACAATTCATTCTCGACATCTGGTTGTACATTTTCACTTTGTCCTATACAACCAGTGTTAGCGTATTTTTCTCCACAATTTATTCGCGACATCTGGTTGTACATTTTTCTTTGTCCTATACAACCAGTGTTAGCGTATTTTTCTCCACAATTAATTCGCGACATCTGGTTGTACATTTTTCTTTGTCCTATACAACCAGTTTTAGCGTATTTTTTTCTTCGCATTTCATTTGCGACATCTGGTTGTACATTTTTCTTTGTCCTATACAACCAGTTTTAGCGTATTTTTTTCTTCGCATTTCATTTGCGACATCTGGTTGTACATTTCACCTTGTCCTATACAACCATTGGTAGCGTATTTTTTCTCCAAATTTCACTCACGACATCTGGTCGTACATTTCACTTTGTCCTACACAAAATGTGTTAGCGTATTTATTTATTTATTTATTTATTTATTTATTTATTATTTATTTATTTATTTTTTATTTATTTATTTATTTATGTCAATGTTACATAGTTGAAATTTTCGGTATAGTTATACATAGGTTTATTTCATAAAATTCATTTTAAAAATAACACCTCGATTAATAGAAGCCATACTACATGCGCTTGCTACATATAGTCATGTTGCCAGTTGCCTCAAAGTATAGGTTTTATTATTTAAATGTTATTTGTCAGATATTCACTGGCACGACAATTTCCTAGTTTGATTCCGAACTAAGATCAATTCATTTTTTTCCTCTTCAGGCATTAGAGTGGAAAACACATTTCCTGTTCGACTTAACAGAAATGGCAAAATATATATTGTGGAAACTTTGGAAACTTGCAATACGGTTATTAAGGATCGCATGGGGAAACTTAAACCTTCATCTCCTTAACAAGTCCGCGGTATCATTAAATTCAGGTAAATATTATGTAAAAATACATTCTAGTGTTCCTTAAGTAGCGTTCCTTACTTTTTCTTATTTACATTAACGATATAGTTTTGGATAAATGTTTGTTTGCTGATGATACATCAGTGTGTAACATCACTTTAGTTGAAAACGCTTAAGCCGCTGCAGAAAAACTAAATGATTATACATGTATATAATGACTTAGATAGGATGCATTCTTGAGCAAATAAGTGGCTAGTTACTATAAACACACAAAAAAACCGAATCCTTGATAATAAGTAGGAAGAAAACCAATACAAAATTCCTATTACTGTTGTTGAAATTCATAAACATCTTAGCATTTTTTCACTGGTTACTGGATATATTACGTCGAGCAAATGATAACAAAGACATAACAATCTTCCTGAAAGACCGTATTTCAATTCATTGCAAGTTTGTTATGAATGAAAACGGTCCATTTGATATTTTGGACATTTTTACAAACTTATTATGTGTATGCTTATACACATATCATCATCGATATTTGTCGCTATCCTAAGTCTGTTAAACTGGAGAACAGTGTGTGCATCCAGTATCTGCTCTGTGGGATCAGAGGTAAACCATATGCCTATTTTTTCTTTATCATTTTGCACAAAAGCGTAATAAATTATTAAAGTTTCTGTCTAAAATGCATGCAGGTATTTTATAAAAACCCATGTAGGCCTAATTATCTGTCCCTGTGTATGAGGCCCCTGAATTAAGCAAAAGACCGTGTAGCATTACCAGTTTTTTGCCAAACTTAACGATAAATTTAGAATATTTTCACGATCTTAATGATCAAAATAAATAAAATAACACTCTATAATAATTCAAAACAGAAAAATATTAATAATGGTATATTGACAGTAGACTTGACGATAAAGTTTTGTAATTTTTTATACATTTATTATTACAGATCGGTTGTTTTGTTCTGTTGAATAGAGTTACTTCCCTTGGTGTCGGCACTTACCTTCAACTAAAATTTATTGTGCGGAAACATTTTCCTTTCCTTAAAAAATATCCGCGGTATCGTCAAATCCAAGTAAATATTTTCCATTGAACCCAAAAACGATCGTATATGTTAGTCACCACAGACCCTTTATATTTTAAAATAATAATAATAAATAATATATAACAAATAAATAAATAAATAAATAAATAAATAAATAAGGGTCTTAAATGCGTTACCTTTGTCATATCTTAAAAGACTAAATTTTCTTTATTTGATATTCAACAACAGTTGTCATATCATAAATTTTTGAATATTTCATTAATTAGAAAATGCAAAAATTTGTGTCCTAACAATAACTTGAGTTTCTACCGATCAAGCATATATACAAGTCTTATATTCCTATACAGTCGGTGCTCGTTTTGATTTAAAATAATTGATATATATTTAACAGTTGGTTGTAAATTTAGAGTCCAGTCAGTAGACTATTCACCAGTAGTAAGATAAAAAGACTTAAATTCAAATTTCCCGCTAATTTATATTTCATGCGCATGCGTATGTAATATGGTTACCAATCGTAAACAAGGAAATACCGCTGCTTACATTAACATGTTATGTATGTAGGTCATATGATTTACTGAACCATAACGTCGAGTAAAATCATGGCTGACAATAACACGAAAGGATGTTAGGTCTAACGTGGAACAGTTAAATAGAGATGTGTAATATAGCACAACTTCGGCGGGATTCGACGCAGAATAATTGTATGTTAAATTAACATACCGGAAACATCATTTTTTATGTCAGGTAATATTTGTTCTTGATCGCAAAATCATTGGTTAAATTGGTTTAGTTTAGAACAAGCCGGTGTCACCGAACGGAGAATGCGAGAAGATCTCAGCTGCAACTACGACTTGCACGACTCCTCGAGTGTGGAATATGATAAGCCTAAGTGTCTCCGTGACCCACATAATTGCAATACTCAATTAATTATATTGTATAGCCTCAGAAATCAATAAATGATCTCTGGTTGTATGTGAGAATTTAGGAGATGCTCTCTCTCTCTCTCTCTCTCTCTCTCTCTCTCTCTCTCTCAGTAAAATTATTCCACAAATAAATTTAACCTGGATTTTAATATATTCTTCCAGAAATGCAGGACGATACGAGTTTCTTTTGTGAGATCGATGAGTTGGTAAATTGAACTATATATTTTGATCCTCAAGTGGTAGAGCTTGACCGTGACCATGAACAAGTTGTTTATAAATGTAAGGAACTTGACTTATCTTCTTAAAATATCTTTTAATTCATTTAGGTTATACCATTAAAACGACTAAGTCTAAAGTACTACTAACAAAGTACATATTAAAATGTTGAACATTTTAAGTAGATAGAGCTAATTCGAGTATAACTTATAATTTTAAAATTTAAAACACGTGTTGTCTGTTAAGTATTAGTGCTCTTTATTTATACTCGCATTTAACTGATTTACAAAAAAACACACGAACGTGCTTGCGAGAGAGAGAGAGAGAGAGAGAGAGAGAGAGAGAGAGAGAGAGAGAGAGAGAGAGAGAGAGATTTGTTGCGTTAATCAATTGTTGATGTTGTTGAAGGTAGATTTCAGGTGCTTAGGTTTATTATTTTTCTCTTTTTTTAACGAGCTTAGTTTATTTGTATTCTTTCATGTAATTCATGTTACTTTCATGCTGATCCGGTTTGTTCTGGGAATTTGGTGATTAATGTTGCAAAATGCCTTATCTTACAAGTAATAGATCACTTAAATTAATTCCCTGGTAGATTCTAGTTTCAGAAAGTTTGTCATTTTGCTTACCATTGAGAAAAAGTTGGATGTTTTTCTCTAGATTCTTCTGTTTCCTTCACCAATTCATGATTCCACCGCCTTGATATACGTAATTACATGTATCTTGAATATTATACCACCTTGACCAACTAAGTAACCAGCAGTTTTAAAATGAGAAAATTACATAAGATCACCAGCTTATTCTTACAGATTCGAAGAGTCCAGCTTAGTGTTAGTAGAATTGGTTAGGGCTGATCTCATGATTGCATCAGCGGTTATTTGAAAGACGAGACTACACCCTTTCTTACCCTAAGCCCAAGGTGAACGAGAAAACTGTAGGTTTATGTTTATTTCCTACCGTGTTGTAGAAAACTGATCGTGTAGAATTTAATAATTGTGTTTTTCAGATTGAAGTAAACCCATTATTTGGACTTTTACTGCTTCTTTTGCTTTTCTTGACAGTTTTAAGTTTATTTTTGCCTGTTTAGTTTGATTCTTGCCGCATTTAGGGCGCAAGTCTCACTGTCAACCATAGACGATGACTACGCCCCAATTTTTGTATCTCTTTCCATCATCTTATGGCAATTCACTTCATCTTATTCTGCTTCTAGCTTACCCATTGTAAAGATTATCATATGTGATTTACTCTCTAGGCGAACTATGATGCAGTGGGAATGCATTACAAAATTAACTCCGTTATAACACCACACAAGTCTTCCACTGTCAGATAGATTAAGGAAAACACCTGTTTTATTGATCCTTATATCCAGGATTCCTTTTTATATCGATAATAACCACACCTTACAATTGAGTTTCTAGGAATCATTTCCCTTGACAGTATAAGGTCAGAAATTTTGAATCGTTGTGTATTAAACAAAATACTGCCATATGGAAGGATTTACTGAATATTTTGTTTTACAAGATTATCAAAAATTTGCACATGACACTATTACTCTAGAAGGTAGCAAAGTAATTAAATCGGCTGACATCGGCTTTTAACAACCTCTTTGATAAATCCAAGGTGAACTGTGGATTGAAGCCGGGACTGCAGAGACGGATTATTATACCTGTAATTATAAATTATGTCTTATAAAAAGTATCTCAAACCACACCATTGTTGTATAGTGACAGATTTTGTAAATGTATTATTTTTGTCAGTTACAATATTTGTATACATAAATCCGTTTGCTATTTTCAGGAAGAAAAATGACTAAGCAAAATGATTATTCAAAATTGGAGGAAAGAGGAAGTGTTTATTTTAACTTTGACAGACTTATTGGCCACTTAGGAACCATTCTGCTGGTTACAGGAATATTGGCTGTCTTTATGTTGACCCAATTACTGCTCACAGGGAAAGACCACAACACAAAGGATATCTATATAGCGTACGGGAACGTCATTCCAGTGTTTTTATACATGTCATTATATGTTACTCTACTACTCATTCCATTCACTGTAGTTAATTTTCTAGGTTTCATTTTGTTCAGTTTATTTCCACAAAAACCTAGATTAAAAGCCTCAGCATTGTTTTCACCGTTCATTTGTTTTAGATTAGTTACCAAGGGAACCAATGTGAATCTCATAAAAAGTAACGTTAAAAGAAATCTTGCCACATGTGAAAGTATTAGTCTTAATAACTGTTTGTTTGAAATTATCACGGAAAATGATATAAATTTTGAGAAGCACATGCGCATAAGAGAGGTTGTTGTTCCAGAATCTTATATCACAGTTAACAGATCAACTGGAAAAGCGAGATGTCTCCAGTACTCGCTTTTGGAAGAAATAAATGTTTTGTCTTACAATGACTGGGTTGTTCATTTAGATGAAGAAACTGTTTTAACAGATTCAGCTTTGATAGGAATCTTGAACTTTATTAACGAAGAACAGTATTTTATTGGACAAGGTGTTATAACATATGCCAATGAAGGAGTATCTAACTGGTTCACAGTTTTATCCGACCTTGTACGAGTTGGTTACGATTATGGAATGCTGAGATTTTCACTCAAAATTTTACACCGACCATATTTTTCTTGCAAAGACACATTCCTTGTCTCAAGAGCTGGAATAGAACGCAGTATTGCGTTTGACGCTGGACCGGAAGCCAGCACATCGGCTGAAGCATATTTTGTAATGGCTGCGTTAGAAAAAGGACATAGGTTTTCATTTATAGAAGGAGAAATGTGGCAGAAAAGTGCATTTACTGTCGCAAAGTTCATACAAAGAAGACACTTCTGGTACAAAGGAATTATGATGTTAATGCTTAGTAAATTTATTTCACCCAGAAACAAACTTGGACTTGCGTGTATTGTTCTAGCGGCAATGGCATCACCTTTTATGGTATCAAGTTTTTTGATGTCGCCATTTTTCCCGTTGCCATTGGAATCACCGGTGAAATTATTACTAGGTTTTATTTTTGGAAGTATGTGGTCTTTATATATCATAGGTGCCATAAAGTCATTCCATTATAGACGTTTTGGGTGGCCCAAGTTTATTTTCTTGTGTACTTGTCCCATGGTTATACTTCCGTTGGCGACCATTTTGGAAACAATGGCATTTGTCTGGGGAGTATTTTCTTTATAAAAAGTCCATGAAAAATGGGCGGGAAAATATAGTAAACGCTTTATTTTTGCTTGATTTTGAATATAACCTACATATCAAAATTATTTGTGGCTTTTTAAAGGAATTTTTGTTGAAATTTATGACGCATGGAACAATCATAACGCGCATGCAAAATAAAATGGCATTTAATGCTTATAAACTGTTAAAATGATAATCGATAATTTTGCATATCGTAAAGTGCATCAAATATTTCTTTAAAACATGTGACTTTCTTGTATGTGTCATAGTATAAATTTTAGAATTTACTGAAGAAATATTTAAAATTCTTTAATATGACATACAACCAAATGTTACCTACAAAATAAGATTTAGCCAATGCATACGTTTTCAACTTGCCCCCTTTATTTTGTATTAAGGCTTTCATTCTAGCTGGAAATGTACAAAGGCGCAATGTAGCACGCAGTTAGTAATCTCAATCTTTTTTTCTTTTTTTAATATCTGCAAGTGCTGGTGAAGGGAATCTCAACCATTTTGAAACATTTTTGTTTGTTTCAGTGTGTGGTAAGGTCTGTCCAAGAGAGATAACTCGTATTTTTTTCGGCGGTGAACATTCCGTAAACTATTATAGTTGTTTATTTTACTGGCTTTTTGTGTAAAAAAATATTTGCTTGTTTTACGTTTAAACTTGGATCTTTAAATATTAATATGGAATAAATGTTTATCTACATAATTTATATTTATACATAAAGTTTTATTAATTATTTTTGTTTATATTTCAATTATTAAAGTTTTTGAGTTTAACATTTTCTTGATCGTTTGGACTTTTGTTATTTATAATATTTAAGTAAATTGAACTAGAGTTAAGACATTCATATTGCATATCAGGCCCCAGTTTCACAATCATTCACTCAATTGAGTGTACACTCAGTTGAGTGAATGATTGTGAAACTGGGGCCTGATCTTATCCTGAGATTTCACCAATAACAATGGTTTTTGCCTCGTTCGTTCATTGGACAAATTAAAGAAAGCAAGAGAGGTCACCAATACCAGATTTTCTTTCTTTCGTTTTTATGCACCCAGCTGTGAAACAGGGGATGTATATTGGTTCCTTCTGTCTGTCCCCAACGGTTTCCGTGCATTTAAAGAACCATCGTTTGTCTGATTGATCTCAAACTTGGTCAACTTATTTCTTGTGATGATACATCGCATGGGATTGCAAATCAAATCACTAGGTGAAAGGTCAAGGTAACGGTAACTTTAAACAGAAATTCCGTATCCGTGCATTTAAAGACCCACCGTTTGTCAGATTGATCTCAAACTCGGTCAACTTATTTTTTTGTGATGAGACATGACATGGGATTACAAATCAGATCACTATGTCAAAGGTCAAGGTAACAGAAACTATAAATAGAAATTCTGTTCCCGTGCATTTAAAGACCCATGATGAGACATTGCATGGGGTTGCAGATCAGATAAGTAGGTCCATGGTCAAGGTAACAAATACTATGAATAGAAATTCGGTTTCCGTGCAATTAAAGACCCGCTGTTTGTCAGATTGAAATCCGTGCAGTACAAACGTGCCAGAGGCAGTATTAATGCAAAAGGCTTTGAAAGAACCAGATGGCATATAAGATTTTTATAGTGCTTAGCAACACTTCCTCTTGATTCTTATGGTGTCTTGTATTTGGTTCAATGCATATACTACAAGCACCTTTCAAACAGAGAACTTATCTCTTAAGGCATTTTTAGAAAGATATCTTGACAAGTTTATTATTATCATTTTTATTATTATTATACCCAAAAGGAAAAAGAAACGCAGGGTAAAATTTAGAGAAGATTTAGGAAAAATTATAGTGAATGGTATTATATTTCGTTTATTACACTACCAAAAACTATCTTTCATGAATTATTTCTGAAAATTTTACTGGATTTTGACCTTTACTTTTAGACTTATAATAATATTTGTACCAATTGGGCGACACCCCACAAAAACATAATTTCAAATCGGGGTATAGTTCTCAGTACCGGGTATGTCCACCTCCCGCAACTGTCACAGCCCTTATTGTCCAGTGTATTGAATTCATAAAAGTGTTTTGTCTTTTTAATGGAGATATTGTTCCACTCTTCCAACAAGGCATTTCTCAGTCGAGCGTGGTGGTGGTGTTTAAGGGGAGTGGGGCTCAGACTTCTGTCCAGTTCGTTCCAAAGATTGAAGACAAATATGGACTATAGGCTGGTCAGTCAAGCGGCAAAATGTTATGATTAGTTAAAAACTGTCTACAAACTCTTGCAACATGAGATAGGGCATTGTCGTATTGAAAATGATGTTGGATTAAAGGAACAGCAACTGGGCAAAAGATTTCATTCCAATACCATACGGCGGTCAAAGTCCCACCCCATACAACCAACGGTGACTTAACTCCGTGAGATATTCCATCCCAGACCATAACTGATCCAACAACAAACCTAGCCACCTAACTAAACTCGACAAAACGTTCCCTACGACGTCGGTATATACGATGTCTCTGAAAGGCCATTCATATAATTGGCGGTATAAATACACTGTATATTAAAACTAACTCGTAGATTTTACAGTTTCACGCGATAAAAATAACATTTATGCGTTAGAGTTCAAAATTAACGCGTTTTTTTACTAAAATATACGTGTAAAATTTAAAAACATACTGTATAAAAAAACTAACGTGAATTTTTTATACAGTATATTTTTCAATTTTACGCGTATATTTTAACAAATAACGTGTTAATTTTTAACTTTAACGCGTTAACTGGTACTTCGATCGCGTTAAACTGTAAAATCTACGCGTTAGTTTTAATGTACAGTGTATTTCTACCGCCAGTGATATGAATGAGACGTCGACCATCCGGACGAAAAAGGGTGAATCGCGACTCAATGACTAATATAAAAAACCTGATCGATTTTCATGAGAATGAACAAAGCCGTTTAAAAGTTATTCCATATCAGTTTACCCTGCGTTTCTTTTTCCTTTGGGTATATTATTATTATTATTATTATTATTATTATTATTATGGTTTTTATTGATACTTTTTAAAAGATACTGTAATATACATCTATTTGTGTTGAAATATTTAACTTAAATTGGTCAATAGTTTCTTTGTTGCCATTACTGTGTCAAGTTCATTGTTACATTTTGTTTTTGTCAAGCTTGCACGCAAATGTGTTTGCAGTCGGAGACGCAAGGTTTTATCCCGATTTATATATGTGACCATGACTGGGAAAATCGGTCCAGTTGCGCTATGACGTCAAACTGAGAAAATAGGTACGAAAGATCGACGCCAGCAAATTGCGCACTTTGTTTTGAATTTTTTTCGGAGCTTAACCACAAAACATATTGTGCAACCCAAACCACGTGTATAAACAATTTATGCTTTATGTATACATATACTAAATTGTAGACTTTGACAATAATAGGATATCTATATTTGTAGTAAAAATTATGAATTTGTACACATATTTACACTTTATTTTCCGTGTCGTATAGAAGTAAAACATTTCCCGTTTCCCATTTCCATACGGTCCTTCTATGTTTGATGATTAATAAAAAAATTGGTTTAAATATCAAATGCAAATCATGTATTTTCCGCTGCATTAATCGTAAGGTTTTTTTTTTAAATACATATTTTTAGATTTTGAAATTTAAATTAATTTGCGCAAATATGTAAACATAAATGAAGTTAGTCATACTTAAAAATAACTCTCTCTCTCTCTCTTCGCGTTTTAGATGCAAGAAACACGCATAAATATACTAAAGATCTGAGTTGTTATTTACATGAGGGAAGAAGATTTCCCTAGTTCTACATTTCTACACGGAAAAGTCTACAAACTAATACAATTGGAAAACGAGGATTCACATACCTTAATTATTGGTAAAATCAATGTTGTACAAAAACGTAATGGTTTATATTGTTTGATATTTTAAAAAGGATATCAATATTCAAATCATGAGGTATAGTCCTACAGGAGCTGGAACTCCTCTGGCCCAAATCGAGAGAGAAAAATGTTTGTGTACGATGATCTAGATCTAGAGTTTGAGGACTGGTTTTAAACTGTCTTCTATTGCGTCCGTACGACGAAACCAGACATGGGTCAATAATTAGACCGTTGCACGATATGTCCATGTACTTTAAATCAAATGCACCTACAAACAGATTTATCAAACATCAACAGATTTTATTTATTTATTTATTTATATTCATTTATTTATTTATTTTATTTAGCGTTTTGTAGAAACAATTTTATTTATTTATTTTTTATTTTATTTATTTATTTTTTTTTTGAGAAAACAATTAACAAAACTTTTCAAAATTCTTTTCGATATTAAATCTGAAAACTAGACAATGAATTTTCAATTTTCATAATTTTATATTAATAAATATTCTTTCAAACAAAATTTTAGTAGTCAGAATAAAAATATTTCGTCACTCTCCAAGTATTTTACAAATCTTTTTCATATTTAAAACAATCATGGTAGTTTTAATTTTTGTCGTGACGATATAAAAAATCTGTCTTTTTTATTTTATATTTATTAAATTTTTTTTTTTATTATTTTTTTATTTTTTATTTTTATTTTTATTTATTTTTTTTTTTTTTTTAATTTTTTTTTTTTTTTTTGCTTAAAAAAGTTTAAGCACATCAGGTCTAGCTTTCCAAGTTATTGAAACAAAATGATGAAAAAAGCGCAAATTAATACGCACAATATCGACAAAGAACGACAACGAGGACTCTAGTAAAAGTGTTTGTTCTCGGTCGCGTTTGCTCTTGCCAAGTATAAATTTTTCAGATGAAAATTTTCTTCTCTCATTAAATATTAAACTTTGTTCCATTTAAAATCATTTCTCGTAGATCAGGTAAGAAAATTACAAAATAAATATGCATGCCCCGAGATCATCTTCTCTTCCGGAAAAATTCAACAACGGCGCACACTTTTACATGGTCATAGATTTCAATTTAAAAAATAATGCTAATAAATTTTAAAAAGCCCGTAAAACATAACTGACATCGGGTAAGAGGAATCTGATATTAAAGAATCAAAGTTTGGCGAAATATACTACTCAAAATTTGCTAAAAGATCAATTCTTTATTTTAAAATTATTTTATTTAATTTTCAAAAAAAAAAAAAAAAAAAAAAAAAAAAAAAAAAAAAAAAAAACAACCATTGGTTTTGCACAAAAACATAAATAAAACTTAGTAACCAATATGCTTCTGTTTCCGTGTAAATTGATTTGATAAGTAATGTGTGAAAACAGTTTCGGTGTGAAGTAATACACCCGTGAATTTCTGAGTGCCACTAGCTGTACTGAAACCCAATTTGGTTCAAATTGTCAGATTAATGAAATTTTAATCAAATTAATTTTTTAAATATGCCACAAATAAGGTTAAAAAGACTATTAACAGATACCTAGATGAATTGCAAAACGATATTTCATTGAGTGATATCTAATCAAGAACTCTTCAAGAGCTTAAAGATGTGCTTATTGAAGAATGAGACATACTTCCACAATTTGAACCTGAACAAGACGCCGATGTAGAACTGTTACTGATGCGAGGGAAAGACATGCTCACTATTGAATATGTTTGTAATGAGTTTATCGTTATTTATGAATTTTCACATGTAATGATTCATGCAGTTGATTTAAAGAATTGATGGTGGTGCGATTAATTGTTGCATTTTTTTAATCTCGTATAATTAAATAAATGAATTTTTTTATGCCTTGTTAATAAGTTTTTGTTTGCATTACGCTGATGTGTTTGAGATTAAGACTATAATTTTTTTTAAAGGACGAACATCCGTTGTTAAAATTATGATTAGATTTAAGCATTTCTGTTGATATTAAGTTTTTTACGTATGTCGGGGGGGGGGGGGGTGCCAAAAGTCGGTTCAAATCAAATGTCTGTCCCTGGTGTAAACATAAAGCAATGCAGAAGTGCAGAAGTGCACAAGGGGTGAATTTTAGGCGCTAGTTCATTGCGACGCTGAGTTGTTGTTGCACCGCCAGTTTATTATACCCCCGCAACGAAGTAAGGATGTGTATTCGAATCTCCTTGTCTGTCAGTATGTCCGTCCGTCCGTCTGTCTGTACATCTGTAGACACAATTTGTCTGGAGTTTAATTCAGTTAGGTATGATCCAATTTTTCTGAAAATATGCATAGATGTTAGGCATCATTAAAACCTGTTCACCCGCAACTATCAGTTTGGTCGGATGAATTTTGTGGTTTATTTCCATTTCCAACTTAATATTTTTCACACGTACAATTTGGCCATTTGTCCAGGGGTTTATTTAATTATGTAGGATCATTTTTTCCGAAACTATGCATAGATGACAAGCATCTTAAGAACCCATCACCCGGGATCAAATTTCTCCACCAACAATTGGGAGCGGGGGTATTAGTCTCCTTCAGGGACAGTTCTAATTAATATAAGATGTAATAATGATGTTGTAGCAATATAAAGACACCCCGAATATACACATTATTAATGGTGCCACTTGTTTCTGAACTATAACTGTTGGTCATCATTTAGTATTGAATCCAACTAAAGATTGTAATGTATGATTTTGGTGCATTTTGTTTCTGTGTAAAAAGAATGTGATTTAACAAGCCATTTATCTTTGATGAATAAAAATGTTATCCGTTACATAGGCCTATGGCCATGTGTATTTCCAAAGGGTTTTTTAGTTTCATATATATATTTAGTCATTTTTATAAAAAATAATCAATAAAAAAAAAAACCCAACTAAATAAAATAAATTTGGTTATAATTTACACTTGACTTATTGCTACTTATATAGTTTTTTTATTTTCTTCATAACTGCAAGTCCAATTTTTTCCAGTGTCATATATTTCATCATTGATAAATTGTACATGTATCTGTCATATGTTGTAACCAACTTCTCAAAAACAACCGGTCAATAAATTCCAATATAGCTTAAATATCAATTATTTTTAAGCTTAAATATGCAATTCATGAACAAAAATTTGAGTACAGACATTAGATCATGAAAAAAAAATTGTCAGCTATATAATTTAAACTGTTAGGTTATAATTGCGTATAAATTCTGATATTTTGCATTTTTTCATCTCATGCCCCATTTTACAGTTACCATAGTAACAGATTTGTGGTTAAGAAATAAAAAAAAATATAATAAATTTGATTTATTCAGGGGTTGTAGTTTCATCAGAGATACATTTTATATACTTATGTTACAAGCAAATGGTGTTAAATGCTTGAAAAGATAACCTCTTCGATTTTTGTTTCAAATTCAGAAGAAAAATTTTGGTCGCGAACCTTTGGCCAGAAATAGATATATTATATGGTTACAAAAATTAACATGAATAAACACGAAGAAAAAACTTTACTGTTTAAGGTAAAAACATACAACTAAAGATTAAAATTTTACCCCCGAGCAGTAGGTTAATAACATGCTGTAAACTTTTCCCGTGATCCACCTCCATCGACGTGACATTTATTTACTTGATGAACTTTTTACTTCTTAAACTTTATAAAACTTTTATTTAAATGAATCCTTTCAAGATGTTTCATTGAATTAAAATATGTCTTCTCAAGCAGAAACAATTTTATTATCTTTTTTTATTAGCCATATCACCTTGTAGACAACACCATTGACAAAATAGATCTGGACAAATAAAGTAAGTTAATCTCTCTCTCTCTCTCTCTCTCTCTCTCTCTCTCTCTCTCTCTCTCTCTCTCTCTCTCTCCAAACACGTCGTTGATACACAAACTACGTATACAAAATACTGAATCATTGAATGTTGATAATTTGTTATAAAGCATATGTTGATAGGAACTCCACAAAACCGACCTGGAATCATCAGTAACAATAAGTCAGGGTTCGAGGTAAAGTGGTTATCACATTAAGACTGTTCGGTAGACGGCTTGTTTTTCTTCTATAGGTCAAAAAAGTAATCTGCATTTTAAAAATAAATGTCCTAAGTTCTTGCAGATAAAATTGCCAAAAGTACCCTTAGTGTCATAAGCACATTTTGTAGGTGTAATTTTTTTTTCAACTTCTGGCGATGTGATGAGAAAACTGGAACGTGAAACTCTTATTCCTCCTGATTACAATATAAGAGGGATGCAACATTTATTACCACACAATCTAGAAATATCAGGAGATGTTTCCTGACTCGGAAAGGAGTCTCGATGACCAGACTGTATAAAGTGCGCCCTTACGGATCAGATTGCCTATCACCGCCTGGGCTTGACTCTCGCTCGAACAGATCCTTGTTTGTCAGTTCGTTTACAGAAGGTTGGTGATTTTGCAAGGGTTCTTCGGTTTCCTTCACTATCAAAGAACTAACATTGCCTCGATTTAAGTAAAGGACTCAACTATGGCGTCAAACATCATTATTCATTCCACCATCCATATTCTTTGCCGAATCAACACTTTTTTGTAAATTTAAGACAAACATTTCTTAGAATATGTATTTAATGTTCACATGTTTAACTTGATGGATTATCAGAATAATATGAATTATATGCTCTGATAACGTTGTATTATACATTGTCATTAAACAATACAAAAATAACAAAACAAAAATAAACACATAAAGGTTTGGCAAAATAACAAATCGACATTATAACATTAAGGAACAAATCGATGAATGTACAAAACGATATCATAATTATATAGCAATATCTATAATAAAATGAACATCAAAACAATATAACATCATGACGTAGTATTAAAACATTATATAAAATATCTTAAACATGATGACGTAGCAATATAATAATAATAATAATAATAATAATAATAATAATAATAATAATAATAATAATGTATAACACTGTGACGTAACAATGCAACATGATAGTATAACAATACGAAATTATAATTCAACACTCATGATGACTTGGTTACATAGATAACACATGTATCATTTGCAGTGATGTTATGACGTAAAATAATAATATACTAATATATACAAATATATCATATAATTTAATTCATTAGTTATATAATATTATATCAAATTACGAGCACAGTATATAAAATGATCACATAACGTACGCTATCCCATAGTCATATAGATCTAACATAATACACATTATTTCATAAAAAAAGTAGCACATAAAAACTATAAAAACACAGGTTTCGTAGTTTCCTATAAAAATTGAAACCGAAAAATATGATTCTTCTATTATATATAAAACAAATATAGCATTATATAAATAAAGACAGTTCATGCGATGAAATAGTATTTTAGAACTATTTTCGGCAAAAACTGTTTCAAAATCATCTTCAGGAAAATAAAAAAGAATGGCACTCCTAACCCAAAGTATACACGTGGGCCACAAAAGTAATGACAGGCTTATTGAGCATTGCTGAACATAGGTAATTACATATTAAATAACACGGGCCCGGGTCACATAACATAATAAAAAGCAACACAATGCTAATAATAATGTTGGATAATATAGTAACATATCATCATAACAATAGTGTAATATGGGAGTAATATCGGACACGTATCAACATAAATTATGACGTATTACAAAACTTTATATGCCATTAAGTATTATATTATGGCTTTTATTCTCACTTTAAAACTAAAGGTGGTTGCATTTTCGGTAGGTCCTTTTTCATTGCCTATCAACTCCGTGTATGGACATGCATTTAATCCACATAGTTTACCTGAGATTTGATTAAAGTGTTTTAAGGAACTTTATCTAACCGTGATGTTGAATAAATAACACTATGTCTACATTATACTACTTGATTAATTTATCAAAGTTCAAATAAACCCCGTGTAAATACAATTCTCTCCCTCTTGATCGTAAAGTCGCTTAAAGTTTATATATATAAATTTGACTGCGTTGTTTCTTATAAGCCTGAAAATTGAACTTGGAATTCAAATACATGGAATAAACAAGGTTAGTCTACATTTTGTTTTATAATTTTTTGTCGTTTATGCGTACTGATTTTGTCTCAAAATTACATCATTTTAGTTTTGTACTTGGTGGCGTTTTATTTTCATATTTTTATATTTTAATCACTGCTTATGTATTGTTAAGATTTTAACACTGTCAAATACTTTACACAACATATTACGGCAAAGACATTTTGTTGTCTTTTCTCTGCACTCGGGTCCTTAGTTAGCGATTTCCATTCGTTGCTGGTTCAGAGCAAATGAAAGAGAATGTTCTGGAAAATGAGGTAAACTGAACGTTCTACAAATATATCTATAAATTTATCATCTCCGGTTTAATTTAAAAGGTTCATCTAGTCTAAATTTCCTGACCCTATATATGGCGGTTGTGTATAGGATTTCCCAATAATTACTTGTCTAGGAAGGGCAAAGTCCCATTTTGCTTCAGAAAAGAAAAGTTACTTACCCTGTTTGATAGGTAAATGATTTATCTTTAAAAAAATTGGAATGTGAAAGTTGTGCGAGGTCATGTTTTGAAAATGGAAGAAGAGGTCGACAAACATCAACACCAATGAAATTCGTCAAATTTTGGAACCAGTGGCGATGAAATCTTAAAATATATAAATATTTTGGAAGCTAAATCATTCATCTATCGATCGAGGTTAGTGATTTCTTGTATTTTTAGTCTGAAACAAAATGATCCCGCGCCCAATCGTTATCAGAAAATCCTGTTTTTTTTATATAAAAATTGCTCTGACTAAACACAAAGCCGCCAGACAAAGTGCGTTAGGATCAGGTGAAATTCGTATTAAAGGCTCATCTAGTTAGTCATGGTGAAATATTAAAAATGGCAAGAAGTGCCCTTCACCATAAGTCATTAGACACCACCTGACCACTGTAGTTGAAACATTAAATAAAATTACAAGTTTTAATTGTTTTCTAAACACCGCCGTACAATAAGCTGACAAGACAACAATTTAAGGAGAATCCGTAAGAAATTACTGGCTGTATGTGACCTACAAGTGATTGAGATTATAATGCCAGTCTTTGTCCGACTTCTCCTCTCTCTCGAGTCGACAATGAAGAACATTCAAGTTTAATTTCTAAAATGATCACGTCGTCTTGTAATTTGCTATTTTTAAGTATAATTAAATAACTTTAACCTATATAAAAAACGTAAAATTTAAGAAAGGTTGGTAATAATAAAGGTGAAAAATAAAATAATTTTAAGGAGAATACTATAATAAAACTAATTAACAATTAATGTATTTACTTTAGAATGAGTGTGAACATCCATAATAAAACTACAGTTAAAAACTATTTTGACATCTAGGTCATCCGAGACAGATACTGGCCTCTTTTTTTCGAATCATCTAAAACGAGTCAACGACACATAAAGATTGGTTTGAACAATGTCCTACATTTTTAGTAAATAGTGGAAGTTGTAATTTAGACAAAGTCCTATCTTTTCAGTAAAAGGTTAGGAATCGTTTTCCAACAAACACTATCTTTACAGTAATGCCATTCGATGATTTTGAATTTCTATTAGAATAAAGCATTCAATATCAGCACATGACAACTGTGTTGATTTGAATGCGTTATTTTAATAGAAATTCAAAATCAGCACTGGACATTACAAGACGAGGAGTTGTAAAAAAGTCAACTATTGCAACACTTGCGGATAAAATACATACAAATAAGTAGCTTGCCGAGAAGTTTAAAGTAAGCGCTAATGGATTACAGCGCCTCGAATCGCCTTGGGTGGATTAAACTCTAAAATATTCTAGCGTAAGAAAGTTTGTCACTTGTTATAAAGCTTCCTCCATCACCCAGGTACTCACCGCCTGAAATACATGAAAACCTTGACCGGCAGGTAAAAAAGTAATGAAACCATTATACACCACAACACTCTAGTTTACCAACATACATGTATAATGAGACTTTAACAACAGCAAAATATTTGTTTATTGTCATATTAGTTTTTTTGTAAATAAAAGAAAGAGAAACCATACAACAGTTATCCAGTTTTTTTTTACCGTAAATAAACTGACATAAAACAAATACAATAAGATAAATACTAGTATATTACAATACATTACAAAAACAAAACAGTAAAGGTAACCACAAACCAGTTAGAACACGCTGTACATAGTGTATGTGTGTTGTATATGAAAAATTGTGTCTCGCACTTGGAGAATTTAAATATTAGCTTGGTTGCAAAACTATTGTTGTTGTCCATTTGTTTCGTATTGGAACTTGTGACTGCAATATCTTGGAGAGAGAAAAATAATGCAGAAAAAATATACTATTTAATTAAGCTGCATGATTATAATCTATTTTTAATTTGTTTTTTGCTTTGTGTTTTGCAGCATGAAGAAAGCAATAGAATTATTGTTTATAACATTATGTATATGCGTGTGTAATGCAGAGAACATAAAAGTAGAGTATTTCAAGCCTGCTACTTTGCCATGTGACGATATCCGGTATAATATAAGTACTTCTACGAATTCCACAATAAAGAAGAAATACTGGATATTACCAACTGGAAAACGTATCGACCAGAATTCCGAAGCTCCGGTTCTACTTGGACAAATAGAACAATGGAAAATATCAGCAAGCCCCAATTTTACCATCACTTTAAATAAAGTTGATGATATAGATTTTGGATATTACTATTGCATTGTGGTCTATGATAATTATTCCATACTCGCCATTCAACAAGGTTTAAATATAGATGGCGCTGACTTCAGCAGCCTCATAGAGCAATACAAACACAACGCCATGATTGGTGGAATAGCTGCAGCAGTGCTCTTTGGCACCATTGCTGGACTGTGTATTGTATGGAACTTCCGCTTTTCTAAAAAGAAAGGTGCTTCATCTAAGGATACATCGGAAGTCAATGGTTACGGTGCGCAATCGTATCATGATAACCAGGCAGCGGAAATGGAGGAAATAACAACCGAGTTGAAAGATGGCCAGAATAACTTGTATCCGGATCCAAATGAGTTGAAAACTGAGAAGTTATAAATCATAATTATTATACTTAATTCAGTCAACAGTACAGTATTTTTGTATACAACTGGTAGATCTGAATTTCTCGGCGCCTGTTCTACGTTTACATTACAAAAACAATTGACGGAAGACGCTTAATTGTTTCAGTTTTATATTAGAAATGCAATACGGAGGTTTAATTTGGAAATAAAAGAAAAGCTTTCGTTTTTATGCAGAAAACATTGATTTTGATTTATTATATCTCAGTATGGGCTTCGTGTTTTTGTGAAATTGTGAATGTTTTATGACATTACAAATACGCATGTTTAACATGGTTTGGAAATACAATAAATTTTTTTACGGTTTTCAATTTTCATGCTTAAACGCTTTACTGATTTGTGTTTAAACATATTTCTTTATGTTATCATGTTATGTAACATGCTATTGAATTGTAAATAGTTTAAGTTTTCGAGAAAAAATATCTACATTATTATACGCATAATTCTTTGATTAAAGACTGATGTTGCTCAGGTTTTTGTAGCAGCTTCGTAGCCAGAGAGTAGGCATCGCTCATTGGAGTAGAGCATTTCTTTTATGATAATAACATACATGTTCAGAGGGGTAAAATAAAACATATACTATATATAGTATAAGCTTGGTTTGTATTTCTGTTGCTTTGCATCAATTAATTATGGTCGCCATTCCAGTATTTCTTTACCCTTGTATATAAAATTAAGCGCAGTATCCTTCTTTTCTGTGAAAAAAATTCCATCGGCAGAGCAGAGTTTGTATCAAAGTAAATTATAGAATTAGCGGCTGATACTGCAGGTTTTCGAATTAAGAAAAGGATTGGTTATTACGAAGTAAGAACAAATAATGGCAGAGCTGCCAATAATACCGTTCCAGTTTGTTGGTCGAATTGGCCATATTGATGTGGCGGGGTTGTGTTGAGTGCAATTTCAGAAAAAAATCAATAGAATTTGGTACTGGAAGATGACCTGTCATGAAAGTTGTTATAAAATAAGACCAAATAGATTTTTAAGCAGTGGATGTCATCATATTAATATAGAAACTTGCCACATTATGATTCAGTTTACTGGCTTTCCCTTAAACTGTTGTGGGCCTTGTGACCAAGTTGTCTAAAGCAATCAAATACAAATTACAATTCTCCCAATTGACTGGGGTCGATTTCTACTCTGGCAGATTTAAGAGTGAGAATTCTGTTCAGTTAGCTTGTTGAAGGTCGCCGGTTATCTTACTACATTCCGGTCTCCTCTATTATATCAGAACTGGCCACCTTAAAAAAATGGAGGTACTTCATTGAGGTATAAAACCAACCATTTAACTAACTTGACTGAGGCATAAAACCGTAACTAAAACTTACATGTACTTGACTGAGGCATAAAAGCACTGCTGTAACTTCCCGCACTTGAATGAGGTATGAAACCACTGAAGAATCTTACCTGTACTTGATTAAAACCAATGTTGTAACTTACCTGTACTTTATTGAGAAGTATAATCACCACTGTAACTTAACTGTACTTTCCTGAGGAATAAAAACACTTCTGCAACTTTCCTCACGGTACTTGATTAAGGCGTACAACCACTGTCGAAACTTACCTTAACTTGATTTAGGCGTACAACCACTGATTAACTTGATTTGGGTGTACAACCACTGTCAAAACTTACCTTAACTTGATTTAGGCGTACAACCACTGATTAACTTGGTTTGGGTGTACAACCACTGTCGAAACTTACCTTAACTTGATTTAGGCGTACAACCACTGATTAACTTGATTTGGGCGTACAACCACTGTCGAAACTTACCTTAACTTGATTTGGGCGTATAACCACTGTAGAAACTTACCTTAACTTGATTTGGGCGTATAACCACTGTAGAAACTTACCTTAACTTGATTTGGGCCTACAACCACTGTCGAAAATACCTTAACTTAATTTAGGTGTACAACAACTGTCGAAACTTACCTTAACTTGATTTGGGCGTATAAACACTGTCGAAAATACCTTAACTTAATTTAGGTGTACAACAACTGTCGAAACTTACCTTAACTTGATTTGGGCGTACAACCACTGTCGAAACTTACCTTAACTTGATTTGGGTGTACAACCACTGTCGAAAATACCTTAACCTAATTTAGGTGTACAACAACTGTCGAAACTTACCTTAACCTTATGGGCGTATAAACACTGTCGAAAATACCTTAACTTGATTTGGGCGTATAAACACTGTCGAAAATACCTTAACTTGATTTTGGTGTACAACCACTGTCGAAAATTACCTTAACTTGATTTGGGCGTACAACCATTGTCGAAACTTACCTTAACTTGATTTGGGCGTATAACCACTGTCGAAAATACCTTAACTTGATTTGGACGTACAACCACTGTCGAAAATTACCTTAACCTAATTTAGGTGTACAACAACTGTCGAAACTTACCTTAACCTTATGGGCGTATAAACACTGTCGAAAATACCTTAACTTGATTTGGGCGTATAACCACTGTCGAAAATACCTTAACTTGATTTGGACGTACAACATCTGTCGAAAATACCTTAACCTAATTTAGGTGTACAACAAATGTCGAAACATACATTAACTTGATTTGGGCGTACAACCACTGTAGAAACTTACCTTAACTTGATTTGGGCGTATAACCACTGTAGAAAATTACCTTAACTTGATTTGGGTGTATAACCACTGTAGAAAATTACCTTAACTTGATTTGGGCGTACAACCACTGTCGAAACTTACATTAACTTGATTTGGGTGTACAACCATTGTCGAAAATACCTTAACTTAATTTAGGTGTACAACAACTGTCGAAACTTACCTTAACTTGATATGGGCGTATAACCACTGTAGAAACTTACCTTAACTTGATTTGGGCGTATAACCACTGTAGAAAATTACCTTAACTTGATTTGGGCGTACAACCACTGTCGAAAATTACCTTAACTTGATTTGGGCGTACAACCATTGTCGAAACTTACATTAACTTGATTTGGGTGTACAACCACTGTCGAAAATACCTTAACTTAATTTAGGTGTACAACAACTGTCGAAACTTACCTTAACTTGATTTGGGCGTATAACCACTGTAGAAACTTACCTTAACTTGATTTGGGCGTATAACCACTGTAGAAAATTACCTTAACTTGATTTGGGCGTACAACCACTGTCGAAAATTACCTTAACTTGATTTGGGCGTACAACCATTGTCGAAACTTACATTAACTTGATTTGGGTGTACAACCACTGTCGAAAATACCTTAACTTAATTTAGGTGTACAACAACTGTCGAAACTTACCTTAACTTGATATGGGCGTATAAACACTGTCGAAAATACCTTAACTTGATTTGGGCGTACAACCACTGTCGAAAATACCTTAACCTAATTTAGGTGTACAACAAATGTCGAAACATACATTAACTTGATTTGGGCGTACAACCACTGTAGAAACTTACCTTAACTTGATTTGGGCGTATAACCACTGTAGAAAATTACCTTAACTTGATTTGGGTGTATAACCACTGTAGAAAATTACCTTAACTTGATTTGGGCGTACAACCACTGTCGAAACTTACCTTAACTTGATTTGGGTGTACAACCACTGTCGAAAATTACCTTAACTTAATTTTGGCGTATAAACACTGTCGAAACTTACCTTAACTTGATTTGGGCGTATAACCACTGTCGAAACTTACCTTAACTTGATTTGGGTGTACAACCACTGTCGAAAATTACCTTAACTTAATTTTGGCGTATAAACACTGTCGAAACTTACCTTAACTTGATTTGGGCGTATAACCACTGTCGAAACTTACCTTAACTTGATTTGGACGTACAACCACTGTCGAAAATTACCTTAACTTGATTTGGGCGTACAACCACTGTCGACAATTATCTTAACTTGATTTGGGCGTATAACCACTGTAGAAACTTACCTTAACTTGATTTGGACGTACAACCACTGTCGAAAATACCTTAACTTGATTTGGGCGTACAACCACTGTCGAAACTTACCTTAACTTGATTTGGACGTACAACCACTGTCGAAACTTACCTTAACTTGATTTGGACGTACAACCACTGTCGACAATTATCTTAACTTGATTTGGGCGTATAACCACTGTAGAAACTTACCTTAACTTGATTTGGACGTACAACCACTGTCGAAAATACCTTAACTTGATTTGGGCGTACAACCACTGTCGAAACATACCTTAACTTGATTTGGGTGTACAACCACTGTCGAAAATTACCTTAACTTGATTTGGGCGTACAACCACATCTGCAACTTGCTTGTATTTGACTTAGGCGTAAAAATCGTCCTGTAAAGGCGTAAAACCACTAACTTGAATGTACTTGACTGAGATAAAACCGCTTCTATAACAATCACTAAACTTACCTGTACTTGATCGAGGCATAAATCATTTTTGTTATTTGCATGTTTTTGAATGAGACGAAAAAGCACCTATGTAGCTTTTAAAACTGAATGAGATTAAAACCACTCCTTTAATTGTAAAATATGGCTATTCATATTAATATAACACGGTAAAAGGGTAATGGATTTGTGCAGTCTATATGGAATATCTGAAGTTACGTCAGTTATGAATTTCTGCCTTTCATTCTAGCTCATATTTTATTTAGACAGATCATCAAAGATTTCAGATAAAATTTAAAATAAAACAAGACAGATTTTTCCTTATTTTTGAGGGCTAAATTTTAGTGTATGCTCAAGCATGTAAGCATAAATGTACCCACTGACTTGGGGGTCACTAATTGGACACCAGTTGTTTAAAGCTTGATTACTTTAATGGATGATATAATGAAAATGTGAATTATTACAATTGCATATTTTGTGTTGTGGTTTGTTCGGACACTTCAAGTTATCTCCCTTTAGTTTAATATTATGACTTTTTTTAATGATTTAATAATAAAGACAGTTGAGTCTTTAATTAGTTCTCAAATATTATAAAAATTAAACGTTGATTAAAACGTGCAGAAAAATTAGATCAAGAAAAGACAAATTTTTTATATGATTTATTAACATTAATATAACTTATAAAAACACAATTGTTTATATGTTAAGCAAAATGATATATAAACGGTAAATCCTTCCATAACACCAAAATTGCTAATGCGACGTAAATGTCGAAACAAATTCGATATAATTTCTATTAATGACCCACGTGTATACGTGGCTTTAAAATAATAATAGCTAATCATGTTACAGTCGACAATAGAGAGCATTTCAGCTACAACCGACACAATGCGGTCCAGCTGATGTCTTAACTTCGGAAGTATATTGGAAATAAAGTTGACTGGAACCAAGTTTTCAAAACTGGAAGTGATTAGGCTCTTCCAAACTCGATAAAGTACTTTATTGTCCAGCTGAGGCAAATGATAACTGTTAATTGGATACTTCGGTCTCATGCCATTGATAAACTTTGATCAAATTAAAAAAAAAAATAAATAAAAAATAAAAAGAGAGAATGTGAAAGATATTTCTCAGTTTCTCCAGCTTGGTAAATCAAATTATTGGGCTAATTAAACTTTTTTCCTTCTGGTCAGATTTTAAACCTTTTTGTTTGAATTTCCTCTGACCCTAACACGTTTTGACTTGCAGCTTTGTAGCCTCGGTGACCAAGGATGGTCTAAAACACGCGCTTATGTAACAGCGCCTTTCATCGCCTAGGTTCGAATCCCAAACGAGCAAATTCTAGTATGAGAAAGTATGTCAGTTCGCTTGCCGAAGGTCAGGGGTGGTCTCAGTGTACTCCGGTTTCCTCCAACATCCCTGAACTAGCCACCTCGATATAAGTGAAAGAATCTTGACTGGGGTGAAGTCAGGATTTATCCAATCTAACCAATCCTCGTGGCCAATGTACGTGTATGGTCAAGAGGAACAGGATATTCCTGGGCCAATACCAACTGGTGTTTGAAAGGGCGCGGCTTCATTCCCCTTCTGACTGAAAACTGTTAGAGTTAAGTTGAGTAACGGTGTCAAGAATATTTCACTTATATCGAGACGTCGCCAGCTTATAGGCGAAAGTGCAGAAATTTTGCCTGTGCGTTGCGCTGATGGCATTATACAGCAGGGTTCATTATTGTGTATGCCCTACCTTGATATGGGACCTCGTTTATTTTAAGTTCCCATTCGAAAGAACAGTGACTTTCATTTCGTAATGCCGAGTGCTTGGCGAAAGAACAGCCACTACCAACTTTAAAGTCTTGGGCCAGACCCGTACGGGGTTCGAACCCACGACCTTCCATTTACAGAGCACTATACCAAGTGAGCTATCGCAGTGGTTAACACGTGTTAGAGGAACCAAACAAAAGCTACTTACTTCGATTGATAAATTTGTTCAGGTTTTATTTTGTTACAAACCGTTGTTTATCCTACAGACATACATCATGTGTAAAGGGATTTGGTACATTTGGACTATTAGTCGTCACCAATATCATTACTTTTCGTTAATTTCACCCGTGTCCGGAGACACAAGTTCGTGCCAAAATATCACTTAATTGATAGTAGCGAAAGCTACTCACTGAGCTAGCATTTAAAGTTCAAGAAACATCAATAATACATTTAGGATGAGCATCATGACAGTGATAGGCTTACATTGCCTTTAACTTTGAATAAAAACACAATAAAATAATCTTATCACATAACTTTATATCTAAAATAATTAAATATATTTTATGTAAATCGTTTTTTGGATTTTTAAAAATTATAATTGAAATATTCTAAGTTATATTTTTGAAATTTTGTTTTTTTCTACATAAAGGGAAACCACTCTTACGTTCGTGCAATATGTATACATGCGTTGTGACTTCACCTAAACATTTGACACAGCTATACTACTTACTATCAGTCCATGATTGTCATACACATATTTGGAAAACAAAACTCCATATTCAAACAAAATCATTAAAAAATATATAAAAAATTGTGTAAAATTTACTGATCTAATTGGGAAAAATAACCTGACTTATTCAAAAAGTTTCTTTAATTCTGTGCATATTATAATTTTTTAATGTTTTCAACAAATAACAAATTGACTATGTCCAAAAATCCCTTAGGTACCTTCCTAGTTTAAACCATAAGATATGATGTCATAATTTGAATATTCATGATGATCACCCCTTAAAAAATCCGAGCAACAATGTAACTTATTGCTCTTTTCTATATTTTTCTAATTAATAAAAAACAACAACTTTTTTAACTATAGATATTGCATCTTCGGAAATTGATATTTTTAATATTTCTTTAAAATTCAACAACATGTGTAAGAAATGAGATTTGCATATTAATTCATTTGACCTTTATTAACCTTAAAATACCCGGATGTAATCTTAGGAGAGGTCCAATTGGATCATTGAAGTCAATGAATTTCAACTTTTTTTCAAAATTTGTTCTATGTACAGAAAAATTCGGAGAAGATTTTTCATTTAAAAATAGAATTTGGTTAGGTCAATGTTATTTACTAGTATTTTATTCTTTCTGTCATTTGTTTGAGGGAATTTTTTAATAAAAGAAATATTTAGAAAAAACACATGTGACAAACAATTATGGACCAATAGTAGTAGTGGGTAATATGTAATTCTAGTCAGTTATCAATCTAATGATACTGGTTTCACTTCGGCTTCCGACTTCTGTTTGACATCTTATTATCAAAAGATAACATCTGAACACGCACGCTTAAAAACGGAAACCCCAGTGCCTGCAAAACGGTAACACCCACCGCCTGTGAGGCTGTATTCAATTTAATCCATACATAATTAATTATAATGTCGTTATGTCCAGATATTGCGCTTTCGGGTTCCTATCATTACGCCTGTATTTCCTGTTATTACGGTTTTAATTTCGCGTCATATAACTTTTTAGAAAACTTTCTTCACGATTCTAAAATGCTTTCTTATCAGAAAGATATAAAATATATACATATTTGGCCATCACTTCTTGTTAAAATGAATCATATTATCATGTGCAGAGTTTTGATTTTTTTTAAAAAAAAAAAAAAAAAACATTTACGCAAACAAGACAATTGTTAATCTAGAAGTCTTAATGGAAGTGTAAAGATTAAAATAATATTGAACGTTTTATCGTTTTCCAACATATAAGCGTTAGGAATTTGTCCAATTTAAATATCGGTGATTGATACTTGTTCTTCGTAACATGCGTTATATCTCACCGGCAAACAACTTAACCAACATTATTTAAGTTACACGAAGTTTTTTTTTTAATCCAACTTTTCCTCCCAATTTCAGCTATGAATTTCTTTAAAATGTTTTTGGTGGCTACAATAGTTTTAATGAAAAATTTCCAGGTTTAAAATTTATCATTGTACACAAAACGTCGATCCTCGAAATTCACTTACCCAAACGGCTTATTATTAATTATCAAACTAATATTAATGTTTCTGAATCGACCACAGTGTCCATTCAAAGTTTGTACGTATTATAAACTGTCAAAGAAAAACAACTTTCTCTCTCTCTAAATGTGTGACGATACAACCAGAATTATCGCCCTTTACCCATATCAAGTACTTTAGACTATTGCTCTTTGTATTCAACAGAATCGAATTCCATAAATAGCAATCCAAATCACAGAATAATATGACATCGAGGGCGCTCGTAAAGATTTTACATGTTGCTACCAGTTTGGAAGCCAAGGAAGTTGACTTGCAAACTTTTCCCATATTTACCTAGGGCCTTTCTCACAAATATTTGGCCCTGCGTTGTCTGCAAATAATTTCAAAGAATCTGCTAAATAAAGTTACATTACTAATCATTAGTTCCAGTTATTTAAAAAAATCCGACCATATCGTATGCCTCCAGTAGCTGAATTGGGCAAACTTTGATCTACTGTCTACCCTAGTTTGGTTCTAATTGTTCCAGTAGTTTCGTATTTTTATAGAATAACTAAATGTTACTCAATACAACTAGCATCTTTTTTGTATATTCCACTAAAATTGAGGCAATAAAAATTGTTTGGAAAAACCCTTTTCCAATATCACTTTTCTAAACTTCAACTTTTTATAACAAAACAATGCTGGTATCTTATTAGATTTTTTGCGGTCATATTGGATGTCACAAGGGTCTGATTTGTAGAACTTTATCCAAACGCCACCTAGGGACCTTTTACATCTAATATGTTTCAAATTGGGCAAGTTATTTCGGAGGGGACGATAAAAGATTTGGCACTTCCGCTTTGGAAAGCAATGAGCTAGCCTAGTTGAGCTAAAAAACTATTGAGAACACATGAAGAAAAAGGAATTTCAAAACGTGATTTAAACAAACAGCATGTCAAATAGGTGCTGTCTGTCATTTTAGAGTGTGAAACAAATAAGTCTTCCGGGTGAAGCTTTCTGTTGACAAATTTTTTTAAAAATGAAGTTTTTTTTTTTAAAATTATGAACTGATTCTCCTTCCTGTATGTGCAGTCAATTCTACTTCAACATTCCTATAACAACTGCAATATGATCAACACCACCTGAGCCTTGTTTAAAAAGCATTATGTAATCATAACCATCTTTATATAAACTGTTAAAATATCATTAGCAACTTCCTGCTAAGAGACATGAACTTGGACAGAAAAAATTATGAATGCATGGGTCTAATATACAATAGTACTTACACCAAACTCGAGGCAAAATTTGCATCTATGAATCATTTCATACATTGGTAAATTTTTGTGACGCCGTTTTTATTTCGGTGGCAGTACATAAACTGGTATTTCATTTGAAACTTTTTATATTTCAAAACTCGCGTGAAAACAGAGTTTCAATTAAGAATCACATATATAAGCCTACTATACTCTGAACAGTGTGCTACTTTTGAGTTTTTTCTGAAATATGAATTCAGATGTAGAACATGGCATATCTTTTATTTTCCCTTTTTTTTGTAAAGTAAAACACATACAAATAATAAATACTTACGATAATGTGAAATACCAAAAGTTTTGTGGGTAATGTGAGTTTAACCGTCATCGGGTTGTAGATCAAACAACTTTAACCGTCATCGGGTTGTAAATCTAATAACTTTAACCGTCATCGGGTTGTAGATCAAACAACTGTAACCGATATCGGGTTGTAGATCAAACAACTTTAACCGTCATCGGGTTGTAGATCAAATAACTTTAACTTTAACATCGGGTTGTAGATCAAAAAACTTTAACCGTCATCGGGTTGAAGATCAAATAACTTTAACCGACATCAAGTTGTAAATCAAACATCTTTAACCATCATCGGGTTGTAGATCAAATAACTTTAACCGTCATGGGGTTGTAAATCAAATAACTTTAACCGACATCGAGTTGTGGATCAAACAACTTAACCGTCATCGGGTTGTAGATCAAACAACTTTAACCGTCATCGGGTTGTGGATCAAATAACTTTAGCCGTCATCAGGTTGTAGATTTAATTACTTCAACCGACATCGAGTTGTAAACCAAATAACTTTTATAGCCAAGCAGCATTACAAGCGAAATAAAAACTATGTTTTGCAGTTTTTCTATTAAATTAAAAAAGTGGTATATGACAAAGGCAAGACAAAAAGCCACTTAAACTGGTTAAACAGGACTAAATGAAATATACAAAATAGACGTGTGAAAATGGTCTTTATACTTTTAAAATAAGAAATTAAAAATAATTTTTAAATCCGCTTTGACGTCGAACAACCGGAAGAATTTCAACACAAAGTAAATGCGTTGGTTTTACTAGAAGGAATGCCCTCCATTAAAATATTAATTTTAATTGAAAAAGCGTTAAAATGACTGAATCTAGCTGTTTCCTGAACGTTTGGAATTAAGAAACTACTATTAGAAAATTTCAAAAATCTTGGTTGTTTAAAATATATTGTTACTTCGTATATTGCTTTATATTTTATAGTCAATTATTTTTCAGCTAATTTTTCCAGAATGCTTTCAAATTCTTTAATTTTGTTTTTGGCATATTCCTTTCAAAAACTTATTATTAAAATTGAATTTAAATTCAGTAATAAACTTATTAGAAAATAATGGTTTTTTAAATTGAAAATTTTAAATCCTACACTGAACAAAATCATCACCCAGTGTAAAAGCAGTTATTTTAATATGATGTAACTAACACTAATTGAACATATACCTTCAAAACCCAGTGTTCATCAATTTTACACACCCAGGATAAAGAAAATTCCATTTTAATTTTACGTAAAGCTCCTTGGTTTTCTCATAACCTTTTAATCTAAATTAAATATCAACATGATATTATCATTCAGTGAAGAATAGCTTACCAGAAGATTTAATATAAGGTAATAATTGGCATTAGTCCATAGGGCAGTTATAACATAATTTTCTGTTGTAAATAAATTATAAGCTCTTTTATCAGTTTTCTTAGCATGCTAACTGGGCTGTAGTTACAATTACATAGTCCATGTGAAAGCAATCAAAATACAGATTGTACAAAGTAGCAATGTGGCATAATGGAAAACAATGATAATGTTGCTGTATTAGTGATGATGATCTGGTTAGCTTGTATTTATTTAGTTAACTAAATGAAGATCTTTAGGCATTTGGACTTCTGTTCTATTGTTGTAAAACTTTACTCTGCTAAAGTGCTTCTTAATTTAGTTATACAATTGAAAATCCATGTTTTGTGGCATGACTTTTTCAGGACATAACAGATGCATGTTAAAATACAAGGAGGGGAAGATGGAAGATGGGGGAATTTTGAATAGAACTTTACAATGCTGGTTACTTACACTGTTGCACCTATTTTGAGAGAGAGAGAGAGAGAGAGAGAGAGAGAGAGAGAGAGAGAGAGAGAGAGAGAGAGAGAGAGAGAGAGAGAGAGAGAGATATCTAGTCCAGTGGGGTTTGACCCTCAGCTGTGAGACACCATAATCTGTAAATGTGTGCTTTAGACTTCTGAGAGAGATACAAGTATTAAATTACAACAACAGCCCAGTATGCATACTGAGAAAACTGAGGAAAGTTTATAAACAGTATTGTATAGGACTCACAAACTTTTTACCTACTTCATTCTAGAACTAACCACCTCTACCTGAATGTAAAATTCTTGACTGGGGCATAAAACACCATTAAACCATCACCCAAAATGGAAGAAAACAATCAATCTGAAATAGGTTCTTTGTATAATTATTAAGTGGATGTACTACCATTATTTGTGTAAAAAGTTTTGTAATGTTAATTGTAAAGACCACCATGTATATGAGTATGCCTTCTTTTTTCATTAGCCTTTGTTTGAATTTGGACTTATGGCAGCATTAAAATTTCAAGTATATATACACAAAAGTAATATTTGTCATAAATAGTCTAGATGATGTCATTAATGTTTCAAAAAGCAAGCAATTATGCTATTGGGGTTTAATTTGATATTTTAACAAAATCTACAAAGAAAACATCAATTAACAATTTTCAATTTTGTAATTTGTGTAGTTCTTATAGTAAAATTACATTTATTCATTTCTTTTGAACATGTATCACTTTTTTGTTTGACTTGAAGTCTTTACCCAGAAAAACAAATCTGCATACCATCTCTAAAGCTTAAAGTTTTTTGCTAACACATAACCATCCTCCGGAACAATTGCATTTTGTTCTCATTTGCTATTTCTAAGTTCTATATTATTCAGCTTCAAATTTCAATATTCAATTGACATAACCAAGTATATCATAATGAATGAAAAGGGGAATAAGATCCTTGGTGATTAATCTTCAACCCTAGAGAGTTCTCCCAGTGTAATTAAAAAATCATCCTAGAACAAATACTAACGGTTAAAGATACAGCTTTTACTGCACAGATTATAATAAAAGAGCTTATCAAAAGTCCAAATAAGGTCATTAATACCGGTAATCATTAATAAATCTGTGTTATTATCAGTAATGTTTACCCTTCCTGGGTTAAGACCACATGTCTCTGTATATTTTAATGATTCTGAATCTTAAACTGCAAACATTACATCAAACTCTTTGGAAACAAGCAATAATAGGATCAATTATGCCATATATAGGTGAACAGAATAAAGTAATTTATAGCTGAAATAGTTAATGTAAGCAAAAACATGAAACGACAAATGAACAAAACCATACCAAAAATACCTGATAAATGTACTTTACATTAAGTCTCTAACTTTAAATAGCAATGGATTAAACAACAAAATAGTATTCAAGCACTTTGTGATGTGCTTCACCACATCAGTGTCACAAAAACACTTAGGTATATTTATCCTTTAAATGTTAACAGTTGTGGTGAAACTAATGAACTTAACAGAGCAATCAGAATACTCCATGAAATTTATTTTCCAATGATCCAAATGACCAAACTTGAGTTCAAATTAACCTACACTTTTCTTAGAGACCATAATAAATCCGACGGTCTCACAAATTATTGAGCTACACCAGTTTTTTCATTAGCAGAATCCAATGTATAATCTATACTTGTTTCTCCAAAGATAATAGAATTGAGTTGCTAGTTATGGTGTTTAATGTCCCATTCAAGAATATTTCTTATGTTGAGATGTCACTATAGGCGAAAGTGCAGAAATTTTGCCTGTGCACTGGGCTGATGGCATTGTACAGCAGGGTTCTTTATTGTGCCATGCCTACTATGACAAGAACCTCGTTTATTTTAAGTTCCTGTCCGAAAAAACTGTAACTTTCATTTTGTAATGCCGAGTGCTTGGTGAAAGAACAGTGACTACATTTCAAGTCTGAGGTCAGACCCGGTCTGGGTTCGAACCCCTGACCCCCCTTACCTAGGGAGTGTGCATCTCTACCAACTGAGCTACCTCAGTGGTTGTATAGATAAATATTGTTCAATTCCAGGCTGGTAAGACAAAACGTGGGAGTGTTTTATCATTATGTAGTTATGAAATAACATGTAAGGAAACATAATCATACTTGAACATTAGTTTTTAAAATGCTTTATTATACAAATTAAGTTGCATGTCATAAAACAGAATATATTAAAAGTCAATGTATTGTTTGTTGCACTTCAAATCAATAATGTATAATCATTTATTGAATGCAAATCAAACAGCATCATGTTACTATCCAGTACAAGATTATAGTTTAGCTGTACATATCTAAATACTTTTAATACAGATATGTGTTTTCCTATCACCTTATCTAACACAGTAAATCCTGCTACTGTGACCACCTCAGTATAATAACCCCCTGTCCATAAAGAAAGGTGATCTTTGCTTCAATTTTCAACCCCAAAAAGCCACTCAATATAAATACATGGACCATCTGTAGTTTATATTTTTAAGTCACATTGAAAGGCTTTATTTACCAGTTTTGCAATACATATGCTGCAATGCATGTATAGATTTGTAAAGTGAAACTTCTGTTAATTGCATATTTCATCAAGTAAAGCTAAGTCATTTGTCAAAAGAGAAAAAGAAATAAAAATGAAATAAAAAAATAAATGATTCAATCAGATAAACTAGCAATATTAAAATGTTTTGACTTCTGACAAAGTATGCCGAGATAAGATTAAGAATTGACAGTTATATGGCATATTGTATAATATATACATGTACATGTATTTAAACAAACATGTACACCATTGACTTAGTCCAGGTTTTCTGGTATGCCTGTAATATGATTACAAGAAGTTGACATTATCTGTAATCTTAAGGTTAATTAGTAGAATAAGTAAAATCAGTGATTTCATTCCTTATATAATCCCACAGAGGGCACCTGCTATAAAGTAGTAAACATTACAGCTACTGTGGAGGTACAATACTCTGGATTAGATTGATAGCATCATCTTGATTTACTATCTTCCATCATCACCTGAAAGGAAAAAATACATCTTATTAAGGTAAGTTACAACCAACATATCAAAATTGATTTTAAAATGTGCATTGATTCATTTTTTGTGCTGTGGAATGATTGATCTATTTATGTTGAATATATTTATTAAAACTATTCTGAAACAGAAAATTATAAAGACCATTTTAAAATTTATATTATTGGGCAATCAATCAGGAATTTCTTTATATTTTTTTGTTTTTGATTGATTTCTGTTTAAATGGTAAATTTCCTGATATACTGATGTGATAATCAATCATGTCACTCATAATGAACAGAAAACATTGGATTGCTTTGAAGTGATTTAATGACATGGAATACCCTAATTAATGATGAAGACATCCATGGAGACCCAGGGTTGATGAAATCATTTTGTGGGGAGATTATTATGTAGGGATGTCATTATAATTTTGTTGTACCTGGTTCTTGTCATTATTCTAAAAATGATGCTTATTTAGCTGTCTGTAAAATTGTGTTCTGGGAGCAAAATAAAGATGGATTTAAAAATGGCATGTAATTTAATAAGATTAACTTGATTTTTGAACACACACAAACACACACAGAGAGAGAGAGAGAGAGAGAGAGAGAGAGAGAGAGAGAGAGAGAGGGAGAAATATCTTAAATCTGATGATATGATCTCAATACATTTAAATGTTATTAAAATATAGATCATTTAAATTGGAGTGAAAATTAAACATCATTTACTCTATTGTCAATCTTGTTTTTGTTGGTTTTTATCACCAAACTTGGTAGTGTATTGTGTGCTTTTTTTTGTTTGTTTTGAATTAAACAAGCATTCTGAGATTATTGCAAAACAATACATAGTCCCCTACCCGTCGCATATTTCACTAATCCCAAAGTTTTAGGTAAAATGTACTCATATACCAAAAAAAAAAAACCAATTCATTATCTGCAAGCATGTAGAAAAAAGTGCAAAAAACTGAAATTTCATTGAATTTTCAAAGTTCAAAGAGCCATAACTCCCGTAAAAACTAGTGGAATGAAACGAAACGTAAACTTGATCTGTAACTCATCATGGTTGACCTGCATACCAAAAAACAATTCATTAACTGCAAGCGTGTAGAAAAAAAAAGCAGAAAACTGAAATTTCAGTGAATTTTCAAAGTTCAAAGGGCCATTACTCCCGTAAAAATTAGCAGATGGAAATGAAACATAAACTTGATCTGTAACTCATCATGGTAGAATCACATACCAAACATTAGTTCCATTTCTGCAAGCGTGTAGAAAAAAAGTGCGGAAAACTAAAATTTCTGTGAATTTTCAAAGATCAAAGGGCCATAGCTCCGGTAAAAATTAGCAGATGGAAACAAAAAGTAAACTTAATCTGTAACTCATCATGGTAGACTCATAAACCAAAAATCAGTTCATTATCTAAAATCATTTAGAAAAAAAGAGTGGAAATCTGAAATTTCAGTGAATTTTCAAAGTTCAAAGGGCCATAACTCATGTAAAAATTTGCAAACCAGAGTGAAACGCTAACTTGATCTGCAACTCATCATGGTAGAATCACATACCAAACATTAGTTCCATTTCTGCAAGCGTGTAGAAAAAAAATGTGGAAAACTAAAATTTTTGTGAATTTTCAAAGATCAAAGAGCTATAACTCCGGTAAAAATTAGCAGATGGAAACGAAATGTAAAGTTATGGCCCTTTGAACTTTGAAAGTTCACTGAAATTTCAGTTTTCCGCTCTTTTTTCTACAAAATTGCAGTTAATGAATTGTTTTTTGGTATGCAGGTCACTATTACACTCCATATCAAGAACTGTTAGACTAGTGCCTCCTGTAATCTATGTGTAGTGATATATTATAAAACAAAACTAAATTGCATTACAATTGACCTAGGAATTATTCTCTTTCCACACACTGTCAAAAATAAGAAGGTTTTGGGAGAATTAATCAATTCATGATTAAACTTAAAATTTTTGAGAACTCCATTGCTGGTTTTTGATTTTACTATGATCAAGTTTTGCTTTACATCTTGAACAAAACGTATAATTTATATCTATAAATCTTTGTACCATATAATAAGATACATTTTACCTAAAACTTTGGGATTAGTGAAATATGCGACCGGTAGGGGACTATGTATTGTTTTGCAATACTCTCAGAATGCTTGTTAGTTGTTATAATTTATGCTTACTATATAACCAGGGGCCTTGGTGACCTTGTGGTCTACAACCCATGCTTACAGATAACAGTGCTTCTCACCACCTAGGTTGAAATCCTTGTCAGACAAATCCTGGTGCGAAAAATTTTCCCTTTCTCAAAACTAACTACCTTATATAAGTGAAAATTTTTTGATACCATTTACAACTAAACTCTCTTTTCTAACATCTGCAACTTTGTCTACTGGCACCTGTTTCACAATCGTTTTTAAGTAAGATTTATCTTGGTGACCTGTTGGTCTAAAAAACATGCTTACACATAACAAGCCTCTCACCACCTAGGATGGAATCCCTATCAGACAGATCCTGTTTTAATAGTTGAATTAACATGTTTTAAGCATGAAGTGATCTTCAAAATAACACCTTAAATTCCAGAACATACCAAGAATTAATGAAATTTATCAAGATTTCAAATTTTACAAATTTTAGTTAAGTAAAATCTTATTTAAAAATAATTGTAAAACTGGGGCTAAATACAGCTGCCTCCTAACCTCAGTAGTATTAAATAGTAGACAGAGACATTGCAAATAATTTGTAATTGGCATTTACAGCAATATGCCCTCAGAAAACAATAAATGTTTTTTGAGTAAGTGTAAAGGGTCTTTTCAATAGATTTTTTCTCATTAATGTTACTTTACAATTCCTTTCAGTGATGAAAAAAAAGTCTGATACATCTTTCTTTTCTTAAGCTCAATTAAAATATCCTAAGCATAAGAAACCAGGTCTTAGTCAAAACAATCTGCTAAAAGTCTTTTGATAATAAGCATTTTATCGCCGAAAGAAAAAAGTGTCTGAAAAATGCATAATCACGCTGGTCAACCAAGGGTTACAGAGCCTTACAATTATGTTAAAGCTATATAATTAAGATTTTCTGCTTGAAGACAAAGGATGCTTTATATAAATTTCATGTACCTCCATATAACAATCACAATGAATAATTAAATATCAATAAAATACATGTAATATATAAAGCTAGACTTATTTTACGATGTCCTAAACCCATCAAGATAATGGACGTACAATGTATATTGATCCTATCGTAATGTGAATTCCACACACTCCATAATACAAATTACCAGGAAATTCGAATCTCAACACCATCTTTAGATTAAGGTGTAACATATGTCAGACGGATCACCTAGTACTGTTAATATTGTAACATGGATTGAAATTGACTTGTATCAATTGTGTAACATGGAGTGAAATTGACTTGTATATTTAATTGTGTAACATTGAGTGAAATCGACTTGCATTTTTAATTGTGTAGCATGAGGTGAAATTAACAATCTGGTGAAATTGACTTGTATTGTTAACTGTGTAAACACACAGTGAAATTGACAATCTGGTGAAAATGACTTGTATTGTTAACTGTCTAACCACAGTGAAGTTAACAATCTGGTGAAATTGACAAGTATTGTAAACTGTGTAACACAACAATAAATTTGACAATTTGGTGAAGTTGTCATGTGCTGATTTTGAATGCATTATTTTAATAGAAATTCAAAATCAGCACCACATGACAACACACTACCACAAACATTAAATATACATGAAGTTTTGAAAGAAAATGTCTTAGGGACATTTAGTAGTGGTTTGGGTAGCGCAGATTATAGAGCATTTATTTATAAAGATTGAGTGGTTCCATGTTTGATATTCAATCCGATCCTGCATTTTTCTTCCTGTTAGTTTGGTGGCCAGGGTGGCTCTGGGAAGTGATGGGTTGAAAGCTATAATAATGGTCCAGAGCATGACCCATGGGATAAAGTCGACAGTATTGTTTGAAAAGGGATGAAATATTCTAGTTTCTACTGCACTTTAGTGCAAATTGTGTCAATGGAATATGAAAAATCTAGGCGTTCATGCAAGGGGTACAAATCATAATTGCTTTATTTGCTAGAGAGGCATCGGTTATTACCTGTTCCAGATAATGTAAACATGGTTATTTTCTGTGTGGGGTAACCTATGCTAATTTAATATTTTGTAAATTAAAAAAAGAATTACCCTCAAACACCGTCAATGTAAATTTCATAAAATTTGTTGGAAATAAAACAGCACAATTTTAATGTATATTTAATGTGTATTCCTGATACTGCTAATTGCAATAAATTTTTATTGAAACTTGGAATTCAAAAAAAAAGTAAAATCTTTGATCTGATGTAGAAATCTGTAAAAAATAAAACCACTGTTTGTGGGTAATCATGCATGTTTAAAACACATGAGCAAACATCTACAAAGTACTTTTTACAGGAAGGTGATTAAATATTGATGAAAAATCCAAAAGCTTTTAATCTAACTATGGTAGAAAAAAATTGATTAATTAAACTGCTTAATGGTTGACTACCCTACCAATCAACCAATTAATATTATTTGTTCACCAATCAACCAATTAATATCATTTGTTCACTAACAGCATGGGTGTGATATGTAAAATGTGCTCAGGTTTCTATTGTAGCAGGGTTGAGCTAGTCATGGTGTTGCTGTGTTGTATAAAGTAGAGATAATAGAGTGATTTACTGCCAGACTTTCTAGTCTAGATCCTTTAGTCTGATGTTGGAATGCTTGCTTACCACCCAAAAGGGCCAGGTTTGATCCTCAGCACTTGATGAGAGTTTTTTTTTTTTATTTTTTATGTTTTCTCCCTCCTGTTACTAAAATAGCAGTGATTTCTCATCATCTAATTTGTTTTTGTGATATAGTTTTTCTCTCTCTATCTCTTTGAACTGAGGTCCTTTGTGATGAAGTGATATAAAGTGAGTGCTTACAGATCACAATGCTTCTGACAGCTTAGGTTCGAATCCCACTTGGTCAGATCATGGTGTGAAAACATTTGTTAGTTCACTTGCAGGAGGACAGTGGCTTTCTCCATACACTCCAGTTTCCTCCACCAACCCGGAACTATCTGCCTCAATACTAGTGAAAATATCTTGACTGGGACATTAAACACAATGAAAAAAAAAAAATAAAAAAAAAAAAATGTAGTTGCTAAAATATGAAAATTTTCCGTGTTAAAACAACCATATTTGTGATAAATAAATATAGTCATAATAATTTTGTTTAGTTTATGCTGACAATCCATTTAACTATACCCACAAGTATAAGTCATTAAACAGAGTTTTAAAGTCTTATTCCAAAGGCTCTGCAACATCATTTATCAAACTATTTATCTGCAATGAAGATTACAAAATGTTTACAGAAGCTGCAGATGTCCTTGTTTAGGTTTGTTAAAAAGATAACCTGAAAAAACTGCATAATAAACAAATCTTATCTTACTAGACACAAGCCTGAGAGCCTGAGATATATAAATGTTTTTTTTTTTTTTTTGTTATATACCAGTATATACAGATTGATTTAGGATAAAAACTGAGAGATCTGATTACTGGGGAAAAAAAACAAAAAAACAAACAAACTAATCAGATTAAGAATTTTTGCACTTGTATTTTTGCTGTGTATGTTATTATATAAAAATGCACTAAACACAAGTCACCACAACAGATATTATTCAATGAGTAGTACAGCATTTTCGTATTTTGTTTTTTTATCCTCACATCTTGTAGAAAACTTTAGTCAGAAATAAGATCAATGTTGATGATGCAATAATGAGATGTTTTCTCTATACCATAACTCTATAAAGCTGTAATGTTATGACATATATACATGATAAATCATACCTGTATAAATAGGTTATCATACCTGTACAAATAAATTATCATACCTGTACAAATAAGTAATCACTAATTACTACAATAAGTAAATGAATTACCACATTAAAGGTAAATCTTCATTACAAGATTTAATATTTACCAGGAAAAAACACCTGTACACAGAGTGATGTATCTTTTTTACTTCTATAAACATTTAAAACATCAAATTTTTTGTAATATTTTGTGGATGATACCAATTCCTAGAAATAATCAAAATTATGTTTATTTAAATACACAGAATGCTCAATTCTGACAACATGTAGTAGTCTTTGAAGCTCAGATTGCAGAACACTCACCTATAATATTGAAGATCCCAGATTCAATCAATTACTAACTAGCACTTTCCTCTTGTTAGCTTACTTCTTCTTTGTCACTTTGACTTATACAACCAGTGTTAGCTTACTACTTCTTGTCACTTGGTCTTATACCACAAATGTTAGGTTATTGTTAATTTGTTCTATACAACCAGTGTTAGCTTACCACTTTTTAGCATTTGGTCCAATACAATCAGTTTTAGCTAACTGCTTCTTGTCACTTTGTTTGATACCACTAAAATTAGCTTAGTGTTTCTTTTTTGCCATACATACAAGATGCTGAATATGGCTTGGTCACATTCTCCGCATGCCTCCTAACTCGATTCCTTGGGTTGCCCTAAAATGAACCCCCAGGGAAAAGTGAATAGAGGTCAGCCAAGGGAAACATGGAGACCTGAAGAACAGAGGTCTAACCTTGGAAATAGCACTGCTTATAGCTGCAGACAGAACCAGGTGGAGATCTCTTGTAGCCACTCAAGCACCCGGCGGCACAGAGAGGGTTGAGTGAGTAAGTGAGTGAGTCTTTTTTGCCAAGATTTAACTAAAGTATTACTAGTATATAGAGAAATATTTATTTGAAGTTGTTAACTATGCCACAAAAAGTACAATAAAGATTATACAGTGACTCACTAGAGAAACATCTGTAGGAGATGGTCACTACAGCTTTTGGAGTGTTTAAAATATAAACTACATGTAGTTGCTTTCATTTAACAATAAGTTTTCAGAACCTCTCTATTCAAATATTCAACATTGCTTTAAATAATGTTTTGTTTTTTAACCTTTCATAACATCTTCTTAAATATTTCACTTCTTCTTCAACTTGTTGAATTTTTCTTCCACAATATTTGCAAAATACATATTACCAGTTTAATCAATACCAAGTCTTACATACCAGATAATCTATGTAAATTTTAATCTATTTTATCGGCACAAATCGCTCTGATGAAGCATTAGTGCTAGAAATAATCTGATCTTTTGAGAATTAAGACAGAGACTTTGATATAATGTGAGAAAATTGAGAGAATGAATTCAGACTATTACTTTTAGAATTTAGACTTGCTTTTTGATTGAAAATTTTAGATTTAGACTTGAATCTAGATTGTAACTTTAAGTTTAGTTAATGGTTTTGATTTAAATTTGGATTTAATCTTATATTTGAATCAAGACTGTTACATTCTGATGGATTTAGAAAACCACTTCTGGATAAAGATTGTTGGATTAAGACTCATTTTAAGACTGTGAATGTTACTTTGGGATTTTCATTGAAGCTTTCAAATTTAGAAAGCTTGTTTGATATTGTTACTATATGATTTTAGACTGTTGATTTTTATTGTAACTTTTGGAGTTTTACCACTGGATTGAGACTGTAACTTTTAGGTTTAAACTGTTACATTTGTTTAAGAATGTTTATGTGGATTAAGACTGTTTCTTTTGGATTCGGACTTCTGTTCGATGGAGACTTTTTTTTTAAAATTTACAGAACTGATATTGATTAAGACTAATTGTTTTGGATCTAGCCTAATTTTTGATTTTAGTGTGTTGGATGAAGATACTTTTGGATTTATACTTATTATTTTACTTTGTCAGTTTTATTGAGACTGTAGTTTGAGATTAAGACTTTTTTATATCGAAATTGTTACTTTTTTTATTTAATACATTTGGTTTAAATTTGGATTTAAATTTACTTTCAGATAATTTTTTTTTACTTTTTGATATAGACTGGTGGATTGAGACTTTTTTATTTTTTATATTGGCTTATTTTGGAGTTTAGACTGTTTAAAATAGATTTACTTTTAGATTGTGACTGTTAACTTTGGTTTTAGTCATTTAATTTTGGATTACTTTCAGATTAATTTTTTTACTGTTGGATCTAGACTTGCTTTTAGATTGACTTTAACTTTGGAACTTTTAGATAAGTAACTTTTAGCTGTATACTGTTAATTTATATTTACTTATGGGTTTAGATTGAGTTTCTAATTTAAGTGCTACTTAAGAATTATATTGAAAAAGAAATCCAATGGACCTGATACGCTCACCTGGTAAATAAAAACTATGAAAATTCTGAAAAGCTACAAAATAAACTTCACATTATTATATTTTGTATACGGCATAAAACTAATCAAAAAATAATGGAAAATAACCTTCAACAAAAAATCTTAGTTGGAGATAAGTGCAAAAGTTGAAAATATGTGTAAATGATGTATGCATTTATGCATGCACATATTATAACCATGCACTACCGGTATGCCATAAGCTTATAAGACCTTTGGTCAGTTGAGATATATTACAAGTAACAGGAATTAAGTGCATACAGACCTTTTTGTTTAGAATGTAGTGAGGTAAGGATATTACATGCCCAAATCAAGATAATTTTACTTACATGTAATGTAGAGAGTTTTGCTTTGTAAACTAAACTGGGGTGCCTGGAGAAATCAATCAGCAAGCACATTGATAAATTACTCTTTACAAGGAATTGTCAGAGTGAGATTTCAACCCAGGCAGTGTGGGCAATAGTGTTACCAGGATGGCAGTGTGGGACCCTGCGATTCATAAGCCAACATTTTACAAGACTAGGCAATGAAAGATTCCACAGAAATGCCTTAAACAATTGTATGTTTCAGCAAATGTATGAATTATCTAATATCTTTTTAAAATTGACTCTTGAATCAAAAATAATTTTTGTTGAGAGCATTGTTTAACATGCAAAGATTCTTATGATTTTTTTGATAATTTACAATAGTAAACAAGAATAACTCCTAAACCACTTGACACCCCCCCCCCCACACACACACACCAGAAACCTGAATTTCACCTGAATATTAAGTACATGTATATCATGGATCCCCTTTATCCCCTGTTGTATACCCATATTAATTTAAGGTAATACTGCAACAAGCTGTTAATGCAAAACAAAGATTTTTCCTCAAAAATCAATGTATAAATTATTAGAAGCATCAAATGAAGGAGAGGGTTTTTGTGATGAATTTTTATTCATGACTGACAGATCAAAGAGGAATTAACTTTATGTCTTATAATGAACATTTAGGAAAAATAAGGAAGAAGTTTGTAATCAACAAAAATCAATTTTCTGATCTATCAGTGTATTAAAATGACTTATACACCATAAATGTTCAATATTAATGAAATATCATCATTTAATGCTTGCCTGAAGCTTTCTGATAGTCAAAACTTTATAATTTATTCATGTACTTGTAATTATAATTATTTACTGTTTAATATCAAGATGTGCAAACATCAATTCTGCAAAATAATGATGTTTACAGAATCAGTAATGAGAGTTGAATTTGCTTTCAGTACTGTTAAAAACAATAGGTATGTGGACTGTAAATTTCATCTGAAAATTCCATAATTTCAAGACTTAAACCAGCAAGAGCACAGCCAGGCAGGGTACTATATGCCCATCAAGAACTAGCCTGAGATACTACCACAGAAAACAGACATTCAGCATTATAATATATAATATGTACCATCTATATTGACAGGCATATAATAAATGTATTCTAAATTTCATTGTATTCATTTTGTAGATGCTCAAAGTCCAAAAACTAGCCATACCTCCTCCAAGAATTATTCCAGTCAAAATTTGAACTTGCACAAGATGTTAGCATGGTCAAAGTTAAATAAATTTGGAATACTTGAGATCAATCAGACAAACTGCACCTTTAATGTAAATGCATGGAAACCAAATTTTTCTTTATAGTTACTGCGACCTTGACCTTTGACTGAATAGCATGTTATACCATGCAATATTGTCTCATCCTAGGGAATAAGCTGACCAAGTTTGAGATCATTCTGACAATGGTGTGTCTTTGTAATGCACAAAAACCAATTTTTTTGACCTTGACTGTGGAACCAAGTGATTTTTTTTTTGCAATACCATGTGGTGTCTTGTCACAAGGAATAAGTTCACTATGTTTTAAATCAACAAGACAAACGGTGTGACTTTATAAAGTATGGAAACTTGAGTTTTATTTATAGCAAGCATGATCTTGACCTTTGACTGAGTGACCTGATTTGTATCCCATACAATGTCTCAGCACAGGGAATAAGTTGACCAAGTTTAAAATAAGTCTGACAAATGGTGTGTTATTAAATGCATGGAAACCAAATTGTTAACAGACAGCCATCCATCCACCTACCTGCCTGGAAAATGCCATAGCATAATAAGTCTTGTCAATGTTGAACAGCATATAAAACGATGCACAATGTTTAGGACGTTGCTCGATAACTTACCAATAGTATTCAATGTGTCACATGATTAAAATGAACAGAAAACAGTAACATTGCTTCGACCTAAGTTATACAATCCTTCCTCAACTTAAATTTTAATTTAATTTTACTAATCTTTTATGGAGCTTGGCACTTGAAATTTGGGATTCAAAATGAATAAATGTCATAAAATTATGGTATTTCCAGTTAATAAACTGGTTGTTGAAAGCAAATTTCAAAAAAAAAAAAAAAAAAAAAAAAAAAAAAAAAAAAAAAAAATAATAAAATAATAAAATAATAATAATAATAGTAATAATAAAATAAATAAAATTTATGACAATGGAAACTAAATTATTTGATTTTGAAGGACTCAAATAATGATGTCACAAAAGATCACTTAGTTTCAATTTTTGTTTCAGAGGGGGACCCTAAATTCTTTTTAGCTTTATTGGCAGCTTTCTACATATACTGGATACTTGTATACTCATAGACTTAGTGACTCTTATAAAGAAACCAGAGCTATAAATATCAGTTTTTATGATTGTCAGGTAATAAATGCTTATCAAAAATTAACCTGTTGCTTTTTGGATTATAATTATAACCTTGTATTGTTTAACAAGATTATATATAGATTCTAATTAACTGATGTATAACACTCGACTGGGTGTTATACTGACACTTAATACTGGTATATATATACCCAGTATATAATTTATGAGAGTGAATTGGGTGCTTTGTCCCAGTCAAGGTAGTTTTATCTTCATAAATTTTTATAGCAATACAAGAGTTTGAATCCTTGACAATTTATAACACTGCATCTAGGACAACATTGTTTACCCATGTAACCATGGTAAAGCAATGCAAATAATATCAAATAAATATCTACATGGCCAGACATTGCCTTTACACTTAACTTCTTTAAGAGATTCATTTGCACACAGCTACACTTTCCATCTTTGCAAAATTCATTCAAGATATTTTGGAATAGCTAGTAAATTTAAATTTCTAACCTTACAAATGTCGTTATTCTTTCATTTTATTTCAATACGGAGATAGTCTTTATAAAATAAGTTTCTGTGTAGGTGTGGAATGTAGAGTCTGCCATCACAGATAATAATAATGTTTTTTATTTCTCAAGTAATTGATTATTAACCCGATTGCAACATCACTGATTTCTAATACAGATTCATATTTCATTTCTGTTCATAAAGAATCTCCTAGCAAACATTATTCTCTGATAAATAATAACAGTTTTATGATTGTTAGCATGACACTTAAGAAAGGTAATTATTCTCACAATTACACAGCAGCCAATGATTAGCTTACTTCTGATTTCTGCAGGAAATAGTTGTCACTGCTATAAATAGTTAATTTCTACTGCGACATTTGTTAAGTGTATATATAGTCATACTCTCTGAAAAGAAAAGAATAAAAAAAGTAAAATTTCTATATTTAAGTAAGACAACTAGCTAGCAAAAGTTATTTAAAGTTTATTATATACTGTATTTATAATGGTGTTACATGTCTTGGTGTTATTGGAAATTTTCTTTCACAGAATCACAAAATTTATTCTACTTTAATTTACATAAATACATGTGCATAGAATTGATACACAGAATCAAAACAATTATTTAACTTTAATTCACATAAGTGTATATGCATGTATAAGAATCATAGAATTAATACCTTTTTCTTTTTCACTGATATAAATTCAAACAAAGAGGTTTTCTATCCAGATCTCTGCAGCACCTCTGTTGTATTTGTTAATTAATTGAGTGGATTTGCGCATGCGTGAGTTCAAACGGTGGTGAGATTTCGAGCTCTGCAAAAATGTGAAATTTTATGCACAAAAAAGAAAAAGTTGTTGATAAAAATGATGTGTGATGCTATGTAACATATTCAGGAACGGAAATGTGTGGATATTTTGAAACTATGATTAGCAAAAGATGGGTAAAAAAAGAAAGAAGGGTAACATCAGTAGTGACAATGGAAATCCTAGTAAAGTCAAAGTTACAAATGTGAGCACAGTTCAGAATTCAAGTACGGAAAGTTGTAAATCTAAAGGTGTTAACATGATGGACAATAGAAGTATGAACATTCAACAAGCCCCTAGGGCAATAGTGCCGTGTTTACCTCAGCACGCTTTAGAGCATTCTACACCTGTAAATAATAGTAATATGAGTTTCCCGCAATATACGCCGATTATGAACTATGGGAATGTATCGCCTATCAGTGCGGTTTACCCTCCACCTAGTCAATCAATGGTCTCACAAGTGGAAACAATTAATTATTCTGAGAAATTAGATCAGTTAAGTTCCAAGTTGGATAAAGTTTTTAAAAGGTTAGAAAAACTTGATCAGATAGAGACAAAAATGGGAAAGTTCGAAAGTTCTATAGAAACAATTAAAAATGATGTTAAAACGTTAAAGGATAGAGTGTCGGAAATGGATTCAAGCGTTGCATTCATAAACCAACAATTTGAAAATAACAGAGTACAAGTGAATGAACTGAAAAGTGACGTCAAGGAATTAGTAGACGAGAATGCTATTCTAAGGAAAGAGGTATCCGCCATGAAAACGGAATTCAACGAACTATCAGATCGTCAAATCGATTTACAATCTAGATCGATGAAAGATAATTTGATTTTTAATGGAATTGATGAACAGGACAGTGAGGACACCAAAATTATTTTAAAGGAATTTATTGATAAAACTCTGGAAATTAAAGAGAACATAGATTTTCATAGAGTGCATAGGATGGGAAAAAAGCAAAGAGGAAAGACAAGACCTATAGTTGCAAAGTTCGTTAATTTTAAAGATCGTGAACGTGTGAGAAAGGCGGCTCCGTCAGCACTCAAAAAACCTGAGAACCAGAAATATGGAATAAATGAACAGTTCCCAAAGGAAATTAATGACCGGAGAAAGCAATTATACCCACATTACAAAGCGGCAAAAAGGAACAACCGGAGAGCTACACTGGTATACGACAAATTGTACATAGATGGAAAACAATTCATTCCGGAGGATGATTTGGAGACATCGCAAGGACGTGAAAATGGAGCGCAAGGACATAGGAGGAATAAAGAATTTAGCAGAGGTGCGCGTGGACAACGGAGGGATACCCAAACACAATAACATAACCAAGGAGGAAATCCGTCTTCTTTTTTCAGTGACAATAATATCGATAGCGAGATTGACTCTCCAACTCTAAACTTGAGTACAAAATGTAAAGTTATCTCTATTAATGTTTGTGGCCTTTCAAAAAGACTTCAATACCCAGAATTTCAGTCACTTATATCGCAGTATGATATCCTATGTTTCACAGAGACGAAAACTGACAGTTGTGATATAATCAATTTTCATGGATATGAATTTATTCCAAAACATAGGAAAACACTTTCAAATACTAAATCAGGTGGTATTATACTTGGCTTTAAGGAATACCTATCGGACTTTATTGAGCCATTAACTACAGACTGTAATTATATTTTTTGGTTTATTCTTAGAGGATGTGCATTTAATTACGAACATGATATTCTATTTGGTATTGTTTATATACCACCCGAAGGGTCAAAATATAGCACGTCAGATGCATTTAGTGAGATTGAACAAGAATATTTATCATTCTCTAGTAAATATGAATGTGTATGCTTAAATGGAGACTTTAACAGCAGAGTCTCAAACTTTGATGACCTTATACATGTAAATGATTTGTCAGATATTGAATTGTTTAATATAGGAGATGAGGTGTCTGTAATAGACCAGTTAAATGACATGAACATCTCTAGCAACAGAGCTAATAAAGATATAATAAAGAATAATTATGGAAATCTTTTTTTAGAATTTTGTAAATATAATAAATTACTTATATTAAATGGTCGCATAGGTGATGACAAAGATGTTGGTGAATATACAACCAACAGATTAACAGTTATTGACTATTTTGTAGGAAATGTTGAATATTTAAATATTGTAAATAATTTTTGTGTTTTAGAGTTTAGCAAATTATTTTCTGACATGCATTGCGCTATTTCATGTGAACTTATTTTTGATAAACCTGATGTTCAAACTTTAAGTGATTTTGCAGAAATAAATGAGAATGCTGATATGTTTATAAAACCATGGGATATTGAAAAATCATCTGAATTTTGTGATAATCTTGATTTTCATATTATTAATAATTTATTCCAGACATTGAATTCAAGTAATGTTGAAATTGATAAAAAATTTATAGATGAAATGTTTTTGAATGTAGCTAATATAATACTTAATTCAGCTAAAACTACTTTTGGTACTTTTTCTCCAAAAAAATCTCCAATTAATAAAGTTAAAAATAGAAAGGAGTGGTTTAATAATAAGTGTTTTATAGCTCGTAAAAAATTTAGAAAAACTCAAAGGTTATTTAAAAAGTATAAATCTGATGTATTTAAACAAGAAATGAAGTCTGCAGAAAAACAATATAAGACTATTTTGGATCAGAGTATTAAAGATTATAGAAAAGATTTGCAAAAGAAAATTAAAAAGATGAAAACAAATGATCCAAAACAATATTTGAAATTATTGAATAAATCTGGTAAATCCAAAAAATGTAGTGTGCCAATAAAGGATTTTTATGAATATTTTAAAACACTAAACTCTGAAAATAATGCAGATAATGAGTATAATGTTTTTGATAACCTATTAAGTACATGTGAGTTTTTAAATGGTATTATTACTGATGAAGAAATACTAAATAGTGTGAAAAATCTGAAAAATAACAAATCAGCTGGTGCAGATAAGATATTAAATGAATACATTGTGTCTTCTATTGGTTTTATGTTACCTGTTTATAACAAATTGTTTAACTTAGTATTTGATACAGGCATTGTGCCTGAGACATGGGTTGTTGGTAATATTGTTCCAATATATAAAAATAAGGGTAATGTTTCTAATCCGGGCAATTAGAGACCTATTACTTTATTAAGCTGTCTAGGCAAACTTTTTACTTCCATCTTATGTACAAGATTATATAAATATGCTGATGAATATGAAATATTATGTGAAAATCAATCTGGTTTTCGAAAGAATTACTCAACAGCAGATAACATTTTTGTTTTATATTATTTACAAGAAATTTTACGCCTAAGTAAAAGAAAACTATTTTGTGCATTTATTGATTTTACTGCAGCATTTGATAAAGTATGGAGAAATGGGTTATGGCAGAAACTGCTGAAGAATAATATAAATGGAAAATGTTATAAATTTATAGTCAATTTGTATACAGAAACCGAGTCTAGAATATGTGTAAATGGTAATTATTCAGATTATTTTAAGTGTAACAATGGTGTAAGACAAGGAGAAAATTTATCTCCCTTTTTATTTGCTTTGTATATGAATGACTTGGAACAGTTTTTAATTTTAAACAATATTACAGGTCTGTTTACTATTGAAAAAGAATTTGAAAATGAAATTAGTGTGTTTATTAAAATATTTTTATTGCTTTATGCAGATGATACATTATTAATGGCAGAAACAAAAGATGATCTCCAGAATCAACTAGACTATTTTGCTCAGTATTGTAAAATGTGGAAACTACATGTAAACTCTTCAAAAACCAAAATTGTTATCTTCTCAAGGGGTAGAGACTTAAAGAATCTTCATTTTTACATTGATGGTAATGAGCTAGAAATTGTAGGAGAGTTTAAATATTTAGGCATTTATTTTAGTAAAACTGGTTCCTTTTTGCGTACTAAAAAATATCTTGTTGAAAGAGGCACAAAGGCAATGTATGAAATTATTAAAAAGTCTAGATTGTTTAACTTATCAATAGAATGTCAACTTGATCTTTTTGATAAAATGATTATGCCAATATTGTTGTATGGCTGTGAAATTTGGGGTTTCATTAATACTGTTATTATAGAAAGACTACATTTAAAATATTGTAAATTAATATTACATTTAAAAAAATCAACACCAAATTTTATTGTTTATGGTGAACTTGGAAGATTCCCACTCAGTGTTCATATTAAAACCAGAATTGTCAATTTTTGGGCTGGTTTAATTATAGGAAAACAAACAAAATATTCATATTTGATATATAAGCTGATATATTGTAAATTCTTAAATGGTGTAAACTCTGGCTGGATTAGTTACTTGAAGTCAATTTTTGATGAGTGTGGAATGAGTAATATTTGGTATTCTCAGTCATTTAGTAACATAGACTGGATTGTTAAATCTATTAAACAAAAACTGTGTGACCAATTTATTCAGAAATGGAACAGCGATTGTTATAATTCTACTAAAGGTACTTCTTATAGGCTTTTTGTACGTGATGACTTTAAGATGCAATATTTTTTAACTTCAAATTTGTCTGTTAAAAATAAAATTATTTTATCTCAATTTAGATCTAATAACCATAAACTACCTATTGAATCGGGTCGATGGCAGAATATTCCAAAACAAAATAGAACTTGCAATTTGTGTCACAAAGATATTGGTGATGAATTTCATTATTTAATGATATGCGATGTTTTATCTGGTATTAGAAAATTATATGTACCATTATATTATAGGAAAAATCCAAACATTTTAAAGTTTTTTGAACTTTTTTCTAGTAAAAAAACCTCAGTATTGAATAATTTATGCAAATTTATATGTATTATTAATGAGAGAGTCAATCCTCCTGGTTAACATCCTATTTGAACTCATGTATGCTATTATATTTACATATGTGTATTATAACTAATAGATGTTCTCAGTATTGTATTTATTGTACAATTAGAGAAATAAAGAACTTGAACTTGAAAAGTTAACCATTTTAGAAAAACAACTGTCGTTACACCAATTTTCTACTTAATATATGTAAATGTTAATTTTTTAAAAATTCTGTTATATTATATATAATACTTTATAATTTAAACACACAATAAAAATCAAGCAGAAATCTATATAACACATTGTAAAACAAATCTGTAACACGGACACACAGGACTCGGTATAGGATATATGGGTAAATTTAGCTCAAGTACTGGTACTTGCATGCAGTATGGCTTTCATCATGCCAGGTGTATAATACAAACTACTTTCTACTTCATATAGGTGAGCTATAAAGGCCTCACTTCCCTTTCATGTATTTGAAAAAATGGATACACATACAACTTTCGTTTCCCACGATTACTTTTTATGTACTGCAAACTATTATTCTTTGACACCTGTCTGAATTCCAGGAATCCAACACCTGGATGATTAAAGTAACAGATTCAAACTTGAAATTCCATGCATAACAAGTAAAAGAATTTTCTCTGAAATCTTTGTTGTACCAGAATTTTGGTGGTCCTGAAGTGATGACTTACAAAACATGAAAACATATTTATAATCTTGCTCATACCTCATGAGAAAACATGTTTTATTGGTAAGCAGGTTCTTTATGGCATTCTAGTTTTCCCATCAACCATCAATTATACAAGGATGACTGGTCAGAAAGACTTTAAAATTTAAAGAGAAAAAAAATTGATATACCAATTATCTACATTTTGACCAAAAACTTCCACAAAAAATTTCTGCCAGCATTTTATATGAAATATTACAGGCTAAATAATGAAGTATCAATCCCTACTTACAATAAAATAGACATTTTTCTATTTTTAATGTTTAATTGTTTATTTACATCACTGGGTAAAATGATGGGCTTCATCAACATTCCATGTGATATTTCATTACATTTGAGTGAAACAATTATTTCCATGGGATACGGAATCTTACCATCTCAAATTTTTTATGGAAAAACAATGTTTACCTGAGAATTCCTGCTGTAAAAATTTTCCAAAGCTATTTATTTCCTTGTACTTTGGAAATAAATAAACATTGGTGAAGCCCATCATAAACACTGACTTATAAAGTACAAGCTAGTCACAAAACCTTATAAACAACATCATCAGGAGCATGATGCAGATATTTTATAATGTAAACAATATGAGTATTGATAGATTTCTCTATAATAATATTATTACCTTATCATAAAAAAGTCATAATGCATTATCTAACAGCTTGTGTGGATAAAAAACCTGACAGATAACGTCACACATTCAATAAGACTAGTGATGACCATTTGTAACCTTTATAACAAATTTAATCTGTCTATCAATATAATGAAGTAATGTTATATATACATGTATTAAGTATATTATACATATATATCCGTTTACCTAACACTAACTAAGATACTGTGATATATGTATGAATTGATTCAATATCGGATGAGCTGGGGCTTGTATCCATCATTGATTTTGTTTGGAGGGTCTTCCATCAATGCGATGTCGTTTGTCATCTACGTATATGCAACAGATTTTTGTCGACAATATGCTCACTTAAACACAAAGTAGCACATAACAGTTTTAGCACTTTGGCTATACATTGACAAACACAAGGGCAATATTAAAACAACATTTGATTTTATTCAATTTTTTAAAATCATATTGATGGCCGTTTTACAACAGTGATAAAATTATTTTAATGATTCTGACATTTAATAGATTAAAATAATTTTTTTAGCTAGTGCATCAAATATGGATTATTAGCAGAAAAATTTCTTTGAAGTATTTTCAATTGTGATTTTTAATCTATATATTAATTTGGATAAAAATCTCGGGAAAGTCAAGAGCAGAAATACCAAATTTTTATAATCAGGAGCATCAACTAGTGTTGGCAGATTCTAGAAACATTTTTAGCTTTTTTCTAGAAATTGCTAGTTAAAAATACATGTAAATTTATATAAGGTATGTACATGTACTTGTATTTGGAAAATTAATAATTTAAATAGATTAATGGACAAATATGTTTTTGGATGGATTTTCACTTAATTAGAAGATTTTGTTGTCATTGACGGCAGATGGTACACACAAGATTACAGGTATGTCATTAGCTGATAACTTATTTAATGCATGATACAATATGACATAGAACAGACTCTATCTATATAGAATACATGTAGATATATTGTATTTTCTGCTGAAATTATGATGCTAGAACAAACCAAAATCAATAGAAAACAGCTATTTTCAATATGAGTTTAAGAAACAATCTAAAAATTTAAAATATTTAATTACTGATATAGTAATATTATACTCTCTCTCTTTCTCTCTCTATTGAAATTTTGTGTTTCATCCAAACAAACATGAATCCAATTAAACAATTTAGGAATTTTGTGTTTTGTCTAAAGGACAATGGAATCAAATTAAACAATTTTACAAGAATATGTATAATAATAAATTGTCTGTAAAAACAAATTGATTTTTGGAATCTATTGTAGTTCAAAAACAACTTCTTTTTTTTTTTTAAAGAAATTTAGGAAAATATGTTAACCTGATATGATGATTAGAATAAATTAATATACAGTAAAACCTGTATATAAACCACTCACAGAAATATAAAAAATTTTGACTTTATAGACAGATTGCCTGTATATACAGGTTCTTTTTTTAATTGATAAATAAATTTTATTTATCAAAAACAAAATTTAGATTAGCATTTTGGAATATACAGCATAAAAAAGTAAAAAAGATATACTGTGTGTGCAAATTCTACACCATTTCAAATTATGATGTTTCTCTTTCTATATGGTTCAGACAGTGAAGATTTGATCTACCGGTAATAATTTCACATTTAATGTCACCATAACTATATGTAACATTTACACTGTGTTCTTGCCTGTCATAGTGTCATATGATGGTAAAGAGCATCTTGCACAGAAACATCAGTAACAGAAGAGATCAAAACTTGTTGTTTGGTGGTATACTGTTCTTTTTTATTTTTTTGCAATTGGTTGGGGCCATTTGCAATAGAATATTCAATGAATAATCTAAACACATAAGTTAATGTAGCCATTCATGCGAAAGTGTCTCCGATACATTTCATAGAATTGTTTCTAAAATAACTTTGCACAAAGTTTCACATAACTCCTGGCTTAAAATATTTTACAAGGTTGAGTTATAAAGACTAATATAAAAAAGAAAACAAGTCTTCTCAGTATCTAAATTTGAGTCCCACTCAGTCAGATCCTAGCATGAAGCATTTGACAGATGACTTGCCAAAGACTTCTTAAAAATTATTATTGTTTTTTTGGACACCTCAGATGCCAACCATCTGTGAAATGATCCCCTGGATGTAAATAAAAAACTTTTTACAAGGGCATTAGATAATACTAATGTGTTTTACTCAAAATTATAAAAATAAATAAAAATTAAAATGAGAGAGAGAGAGAGAGAGAGAGAGAGAGAGAGAGAGAGAGAGAGAGAGAATCTGGTGCTTTCTTAAAAAAATTTTAACTGCAAGATTAAGGAAAAAGGTTACACTGTATTACAGCTTTGTTATACATGTACCAATATTGTGTTTTGAATATCACACAAGTACATGCAATCAATTTTTTTCATTGATCACAGGATCTACTAGATTAATTAATCCATGATCAAGCATGCATGTACAAACATGGTTTTACGAACCTTCATTTTTGATTTTGTTGTATAAAGTTTAGTTCATTAATACCAAGTGTAATCATGCTACAAGGTTAATCCAAGGATTATGAAAGGACAGTGACATAATCTATAATCTTGTATATAGGCCAAACTAATCTAATTACTCCATCTTTTACACATTCATGACAGAAATTAATTCATCAATGAATATTGCAAGTTCCCGTTTGTTTGCATGTGAATGTATAATTCAGTTCTGACATGTGGAATGCTGAGTAGCATGAAATGTCAAATGAATTGTGAAATCTAATTACAATTTTATTTTTTTACACATAAAGTTTATCCAAAAAGAGGGTTAATTTATGCCCCTGAAGAAGTTTTAGCATGTATTTTAAGCTAGTAGTACTTTTATTAAACAACAACATCTGAAAATGTCATGATTTAATTAACAAAATGCAAAAAGAGGTTTCTGCATTACATGTTAATTATTTTAAATGCTAGGTTCATCAGTAACATTTTAATATCTTAAAACTACAAAAGTTAAGATGAATTCAGGTTTCATTTTTCGATAAAATCACTTCAATAAAATCAAGAGATAGTGCACATGATTTCTGAATTCTTTTGAAATTATAAGTATGATTCTGATCCATCATCATCAATCACCTTTAGGATCTTTTTATTGCTATGAAGTCAAATGACCGCAATGAAAAGTTCTCACTTATCTAGAACCCTTTTACTTCTATACGATAAAATAATGTAAGAAGATCTCTAGGTTTTTTTCAGTCTTCCATTAAGATTTTAAATCCTCAATCCACACAGACCAATTTTTTGCAGACTGCCATTTAATCTGAGATTAAAGAACAGTACTTGATATGGCATTCTTTCAATAAGCATTTCATTTATGTAGAATTACAGTTTTGTATGTAAGCATGTACAATTATCCTAATGATGACAGCCATAGGCTGTGAATACATGCCAATTTCATGAAAAAGTTTACTGCAAATGAAAGATGACTGTAAAGTGTCCATTAAAAATGGTTATTACTTTTTTAAAATTAAACACCTTAAGGAGAGAATGGTCTAGTGGGTAAATAATAAACATTAATCAGTTGAATTTATACAACCAGGTTGTTAATAAATTATCCAATATATACTCTGGTTTCCTCCACCATCTCAGAATAGATTATCTCAATAGTAATAAAGACATTCTAAATTTGAAATAAAACACTAGTATTCTACTTCACTTCTATCTACAAAAGATAAGGAGTTTTATAAAAATGACCTCTTTAACCTAAGATTAACACAAAACTTGCAAGGTATGAGCAGTATACCCACTGAATTTTAAGCTATCTCTACAATAAAAGAGTGGTTAACCTAGGAATAAAGAAAAAAGTGAAACATTGTTTGAGCTCAAAGTGGATATGACTTTAATTTTAGCACCAAGTATATCAAATTGAGAACAGCAAAAATACAGTTATAGTGAGAAATAAATAATGAATTCCACTTAGACATGGTATTTGAGAAAATAATTTTTCAGTTATCATTGGATTCTTATTTGATTTAAAACTTGGTCAGTTTCTGATGAATCATCAAAGACTTATAAAGCCACAGAATTGCAAAATAAGCTAAATTTACTCCTATCTGGTGCAAAATTATACGATGATTTATCTCTTAAAATTCATCTGCTAGATAAAAATTATCTGGATGAGTGAAATTGTGGTCAAAACACTTGAAAATAACAGTTGTCTCATTAAGAACACAGAAGGTATCTAAGTGTATCTGTCTACTGTTCTAACTGAATCATCAATGCTTTATGATATATAGTCTTGATTTTAAACAATATACTATTAAATCCTGGTCGTTTATGTACTGAAATGAATAGTATTGCTCAAGAGAGATGCATGTAGTCAAAGAAAATGGAATTCATTAAATGTTAGAACTATAGGGATTCTGATTTTGAATGATATTTGAAAAATAGGATTTCAAGTAATTATAGAAGAACTCACAGGAAGTAACATACATCAGTGACACCTGGTGACGATCTAGAATACTAGTCAGAACAAATCACCACATGATGACAGGTGGGTCTTATATCTTATTTCTCTTGTTTAGAGGGTAAAATGGGATCATTTGAGCAAAAATCTTGAGTTAATTCAAAGAATTTAAAAAAATCGAAAAAATGACAGAAATAATGTAAGAATCTCTGTTAAGTATTAAGTATATCTTGAAAACAAACAGATATAGCAATGATTTCTTTATTAACCATTTTAAAAACATTTATAGAACAAGTATATAGATGGTCATGTTTGACTTGATTTTATTTGATACAAAGTACAAAAAATGCAGCTGCAAATGGCTGGTGAAAACCCAAACATAATGTAATGTTGATGATGTGGGAAAAAGATCTTTCTTAAAACTATTTTCTGAATTTCAGTACACACTGTTTCTTTTTGTAATACAAAATCATCATTTGATGTTCTTTTTTTTCATGGAATGATATTGATGTTCAGAATATAGATTATTTTGAAATCTATTTTCAGCACATTGTTTCTGCATGATTTTTAAATTCTAGCTCTTTTCATTATACATCTGTGTTTTTTTCTACATGAATAATGTTATAAATAAACTGATAATATTGGGTTTGACATCTTATTCAGAATATTTTTTACTTAAACTGATCTCAAAATATATTAATATATATAGAATGGAAAAGTTTTGACACTCAATGTGCTTGTAAGTTATTTGGTATGAAACAAGTGTTCTTTATCGTCATTGGTTATCTTACTGATTGGAGAGTTCATACACAGGATAAGAAATTTTTTCTTATATCATATGTCTTATATTACTGAATAAAGTGAAGATTTGTCATTAGCAAGTAAAGTTAAATATTATAAAGAAAGAAATTTAGAAACTTTGGATACAAGAGGTTACACTGTCATACTGCAGATACGAGGATTGGGGCTCATTCCTGTTAGGTACAAATGTTTTTTAAAGAAGACAGGTGTTATGACCAGGAACCCATGTTATAACCAGGAACCCATGTTATGACCAGGACCACATGTTTGACTAGGGACACATGTTTGAAAACATTTAAAACATAACTCACATCATTCAATGGCACATTGATGTTGTTTAGTGTGACATGATTGGCACTAGCATCACTGTGCCATAGCGCTATGATCATTAATGGATGTATAGCATTAGAATAAAAAAGATATGGCAGAACAGTGATAAACTAACTTAGACAATTCAGAATGAATTCATTACATTATAGATCATAGAGACGAACAAACAGGGGGTTCAATCACTCACTGAGCAGGACTTTTTTCTCTTCTCTTACTGCACCAAAGACAGCATGCCCATCCATGAATGTTTTAAACAAATCTTTCCACTTATAACAAATAATTACTCCATGCTTTTAATTGAGATTTACCTATAAAAATTGTTCAAAATCTATAAAAATTATAATAAAACTAACTGTATTTGTAATAAAAATTCTACTCCCCTTTTTATTTTTGAGCAAGCATTCTACAACTCAGCTCCACTGTGCTCTCTGAGGGCAATGTGCAGAAATTTTTTTAATGAGCCATGTCTACCATGATATGGTGCATCAGTTTTTAAGGTCTCCTCTGAAGGACCCTTAAAATCCATTAAAATTTTCTTGACTCAGTAAAACAATTTTTGATTGGATGTTAAACATTTACCTCCCAAAGAAGGGTATTTAAAAAAAAAAAAAAAAGAAGGAATCAATCATTACATATAAAAACCATTACTGGTAGCATCTTCTGGAATTATAGAATTTTTGTAAACAATATATTCATTGTCTCTTCTATATAGATAACTTGTTCTTTATGAACTCAATTTGATACAGAATCCATTTTATTTGTTAAATAACTGTCATCACTGATCATGTTCTAAAACAAGGAAATAAGTTAGCTGGTTAAACATTTCTGATTGGATGTCACCATATAAGTAATTATTAGTGATAAATACATGATTGAGGTAATTATATACAATGTTGAATGTTTTGCTATTAGCAGAAACTTTTTCTTGTATCTGTCGAGTGTTTTTATAATGTTGAACTTTGGTATCCAACTATCATATTACACAATCTTATGATATATAAAATATCAATGTCTGGCTCTTAATATCATATTCGAGAATTTTAAAAACTTGGAAATAGCATGATGCTTATTTATAGGCTTAAAAATACACCCCCGTGTCAGTGATACAACAGACATGAAGATAACCAACAGTCTGAAAGCCAATGACCCTGTTATTTTATGATTTAATCATATTCTTTTATTGCTTGAAACAGGTTAGGCTTTTAATTTCCCCTAGAAAGTCCCGTCCTTCTAAAATATAAAACCAAGACTATGTCCCTACTCTACTTGATTCTACTATTCCTGAAACGAGATATTGTGTCTACAATACACCTGTACATACTGACAATGATTTTGCCATGGTTGTTGAAAACTACCTCCTACCTTTCAGATTGGGAAAATTCTGATTGGTTTTATCTGCTCAGAATTTTGAAGTTCATTGCAAAAATGTATTATTGTAACAATAACTGACATCTTTTGTCAGCCATGACTATTTTGGACAACTGAATTTAACTTATTAATAAACTTAAAACTATTTGACTGTGTGTCAATGTTGGCTTTTGGGGAATTTTTAGTGGTCAAACTGAGAAAACTTTTAGTCATACATCTACAGGGGAAACTACCTTTATTAGGCAGTAATTTCAGGCAAATAAAACCACTGACTGAGGATTTCATTGTACCTGGCAGAATAAAAACTCCCATGTCAATCAAGAAGCTCACAAATAAATAGTTAAAATGTAAACGAACATACTGGTTTAGAAAAAAAAAAAAGCCAGAATTTTAGTAATATCAACTAGTGTTCCAACCCAACTGCTGCTTCAGGCCCTTTTAAAGCATGTACATCCTGATAGACTAGGTACTGATACAGAACAATTATCCATAAATGGAGACAATAAAACTCCAGTTTATAATGACTTTTGTCTGTCAGTAGTTTATGTATTTGATAATGTCACAGGAAACATCTGCTGTAATTCCTGACTAGAATTTATGATACAGTCTGTTTTATGTTTAGGATAACAGAGAAAGGGAAATGACTGCATCTTGCTTTATGACTGTCACATCAGTGATTTTCATCTATTCATTGCAATGTACTTAAATTTGTCTATTCTAGATTTAAACCAGAGCATGTTTATTGTGAAATTAAGAACACATGAACACATATTAGCCCTCCTTAATTCCACACTGATTACATTATACTGAAAGACCAATCATTAATTTGTCTGGACAAGTTATCTTTTTGTAAGTGATAGAAAGAACAAAAACTACTTTCAGAACAGCCGGAAGTCTAATCTTCTGTGGCATCAGAAATAAAAGGCCCAGTTTGGTTGTCAAGGAAACTACTTGCTTAGTGGAACTCTTTGTTGTCGGAGGTACAAATAACCCTGTTGACAATTTAAATTGTAAAATACAAACTAGATTATGTTACCCCTGGTTAAATTTGTATATTGTCCACTTCTAACAATTCCTATCAACTTTTACAAGCAAAATGTGAACTATTTAAGACCAATAACAAGATAATGTCTATTTCCAACACATTATTGCTATATATGTCAGCATCAAGATTTCATTTGGTTTTAAAGCAGAACAATGAAGTGGTATACTCTAAAAATATTCAGGATTGCTCAACTTCTAAATGAAAGATATCAAACCAATGTTTTAATGAATGACAAAATACTGCAGAAAACTGATTATTTACAAGAACTTTAAGAGGTGACAAAGAAAACATACAAAGTAATATCAAAACGTTACCAGAAATACACAATAACAATGATTTCACCAGGAGCAGGGCTCCACAAACGCCGGCAAGGTCAATCGGAGGTAAGCAAAGGGTACACCCCCCCCCCCCCCCCCCCCCCGAGTAATTTTCTGTTTCTGTTTTTTAATAAACACACATCAGATAGGTAAAGAAATACACATTGAATTTTTTATTTGAAAATATGTCCTTAACGAACTGTTTTTTATCTTTCCATAACCGTCCAGTCATTGGCAATGCATCAAAACGTCAATAAACAGTTAAACTGAATTCTGTTGGGGACATCGGGATATCTGTCCTTTTAATTATAAATTTTAAGTCGATGTGTGACAGTGTCTTATATATAGATAAATGTTCATAAATATCGCTTATTGATATCTTGCAAAAATCCCATCACTGGTAACTTAAAATAGATCGACATATAACAGATACAAAAACCATGTGTAATGCCGTGATCATGTAGTTGTTGTTAGTAACCCGAAAAAACCGTCGTTATCTAGTCAGCTCTTGTATATAGAATTCAGGGGAGGTTATTAACTACCTATAAACTGGATCGAACAGGCACGTGTGTTTATGTATATACTCTTGTAGAAAGAATGTGAACAGGTGAAGCCACTAGTAATCAATTAACTAGTAAGGTATTAGGTAATTACCTGTGAATAGGGAAGTTAAGTGAATCGTGACACTGTCCTTGTTAACAAGCCAGAATTAAAGAATTTTTAATCAGATTTTGTCTTACTATTATGGGGAAAAAAGCCGATTCGGATATTTTTCAATCGGCTTTTTTAAGTTTGAATCGGCGTTTTTTGCCAAAAATCGGCGTTTGTGAAGGCCTGACCAGGAGCGAAAGTTACAACAGACACTACACATGTTAGGTTTTAATAATGCAAAAACAAAGTAGTGGCTTATTGAGAAAACATTGCTGGGAACTAAACTGTCCTAATATAAAAATACTGGTGCTAAGTTATCCTTGCCATGTATAAATTTATTATCTGTGATGAAATTATCAGCCAGACATTTCTTATTAAGATATTTTAACAACCAATCCTCTATCTAATATTGTTTTACCAATACATGTAATTATTTAATAGACCATTTGCCAATTAAATGTTTCGAGTCATTTTCCTATTTAGATATTAAAATGACGGGGGACAAAACCTCTGAATTTTCGAGTTTTTTCATACAAAGGCACTGTTTTTACCAAGTGTAATTTCTATGTTGTCATTTTATTTAAAAAGTTTACCAGACAAGCCTAAATACATTTGAGACATTATATGCAAAATAAAATAGTTTAAAAGATGAAAATCTTATTTTTAGCTTTTTGTTTGCCAAGAGAAGTAATGTTTTATGTAACGAAAAACCCCCAGAACTGTCAGGTCAAGTTATAAAATTTTAATAGAAAACCGATTCATATTAAGGTCGGAATTTTAATTGGCAAATCCAGTATTCAATATAATTTAATTCAACCCTTCAAACTTCTTATATATAATAAACCTCTGTTAATAAACTATAATGGACATGTAATGTAGTCACTTATTGTGTAACAATATGGATATTCTCATTTCCTTTTTATTGTGATTATTTGACCTGCTTGGTGTAATTATTGCCACTGGATATCAGCTAACTCTCTCTTTCTTTTTCTCCATTGTCTTTTATACATGTGCTTAAAATGTTTTTTATCTATTTTGGTGGAAAAAACATATTGGATACCGGTAGGCCAGATTGTTGGCTATCTTTTATGTATTTTTCAATATATGATGACTTTTCCTGCAAAAAAACTTCTGAAACTAATACCTTTAGTATTAATATTTCAGAGATGAAATTTGATGGAATTAATTGTAATCAAGTTGATTTTACTTCTTTTGTTTTTGATCCATTAAATAATTTTCAGAAGTTTTTTCTCTTTATAACTTGTAAACAATAATGATGATACTAATAAAAAACCAAAAACGTTCTGAAAAATTGTCTTATGAGACACAAAAACTTGGCCCAAGTGCATGTCTTTACAAGCAGCAAATCTGTAATAACCCTCCTGTCTTGTAGTTCAGCAGTATTATAAATAAAAGATGATTATTGTTCAACAACTTATCTAAACATTTCTGTTTTATAAACTGTAGACAAAGAAATCAAATGTTCAAATAGCAAAATTCAACATAGGTTCCTGAACCATGTGGACACATATAAAAGGTTACTGAACCATGTGGACACATATAAAAGGCTACTGAACCATGTGGACACATATAAAAGGTTACTGAACCATGTGGACACATATAAAAGGTCACAGAACCATGTGGGCACATATAAAAGGTTACTAAACCATGTGAACACATATAAAAGGTCAAAGAACCATGTGGGCACATATAAAAGGTCAAAGAACCATGTGGGCACATATAAAAGGTTATTGTCACAGAACCATATAAACATATATATAAAGTCACGGTACCATGCGCATACATATAAAATGTCACAGAACCATTTGGACACATAAAATAACACAGAATCATGTGAACACATATAAAAGGTCACAGAACCATCTGGACATATTTAAAGATCACGGTACCATGCATACATATAAAAGGTCCCAGAACCAAGTGGACACATATAAATGGTCAATGTCCCAAGGTTACTGAACCATGTGGACACATATAAAAGGTTACTGAGCCATCTATACATAGTTAAAGATCATGGTAGCGTGCATACATATAAAAGGTCCCAGAACCAAGTGGACACAAATGGTCAATGTCCAAAAAAGTCACAGAACCATGTGAACACATAGAGAAGGTTGCAGAACCATGTGGACACATATAAATGGTCAATGTCCAAAAAAGTCACAGAACCATGTGAACACATAGAGAAGGTTGCAGAACCATGTGGACACATATAAAATGTCATGGACATTTACAATGTATATCTCTTTTTTTACTGCAATAATTATATTCTTTACCAGCACCTTGTCAATTCCAAATCGTTAGATGATTTGTACATTTACTGGCTGCTTGAAACCTAGACAAATCATTCATCAATCTACATGGCTACTTGACTGTCAGACTAATCATGCTGTACTGATTTGGTTTCCATTGACATTGACAATATTACTTGTCAAGTGTTTTTGACCTAGTTTGAAGACTTCAGGACATAAATCCACCATTTATGTTTAACAGATAGAAGAGTACTTTATCTTGGTCATACTAAATCTTTTCAGCATTTAAAAGATTAAATTGATACAATATTGTTTTAATGTATCAAAAGTTCTTTTTTCTGGCAAAATGAAAATCACAAGCCTATTGAAAATAAAGATCTTAATATACATCTTAATAACAGAAGAGTACTTTATCTTGGTCATACTAAATCTTTTCAGCATTTAAAAGATTAAATTGATACAATATTGTTTTAATGTATCAAAAGTTCTTTTTTCTGGCAAAATGAAAATCACAAGCCTATTGAAAATAAAGATCTTAATATACATCTGAAGTAGATCATATGTCGCTATAGATTTATCATCAACATGACTGGTACAATTTCTAGACATTAAAAGTTGCATCATTTTTCATGCATGTAATAACATTTTGATATCAAGTATGATTGTTCTTAATCTACAAAACACCTTATCTAACCTTCATTTTTTTTATTTCATTTCATATATTTGTAAAATTGACTATCTGTCAAAAGACCGAAAAAAAAAATTACAATTATTTCTTATAATTAAATTAAAAAATAAATACAATATTTATAACATTAACCTTATCTTTTTATACAACTTCACACATGAAAGAAAGTACGAACTGCGCATTAATCTCAATGCAATGCAGCTGGATGCCCATAACTATCACCGGTACCTTTGCACGCTAGTTTCACCGCCATTTCTAAATTGATCGGTGTACAAGTGTGTAGTACATACATGTATGACTTGCATATATTTAAATTAATTTCAAACGGAGCATGCAAACATGCAAACACATAGGAGAAGTTCAACTCACGCCAATCGCCTGCGACTGTGCTTTAAAATATAAATGGGGATGGCTTCAAGCTGAGGGAGGGGCAAAATATGTTTGGACAAAAATGAGGCATCTGAGTTTGAAGAGGAAATGTTAACCCGTAGAAAAATATCAATCAATAACACGTTGTTACCACTATCAACAATATATTAACTTACAGAAGCCAAAATAAAGTGGTTCAAGCTGGTAGCAAACCGTTCATGTTCCTGTACTTGAGTGGGGACATTTCTCTGTCATCAGCGTAACATATCTACAAATTATATGATGCACCTGCAGGTTCTCAAAACTCAAATTCACTGCTGTCATCAAGACCATCATTTATGACTGCATATCTTAAGACTAATTCTAAATATTTAACAACTTTCATGTTTTTAATAGAGAAAACAAATAACACTGTTTACGTCAAGTAAGACAAATATGGCGGCAGACTGAATATTTGACCTACCGGTAGTTGTCAGGAAACCGACGTCAGCAGTTTCTAAGGGGTAATGACATATGAAGTGTGACGTATGCGGTAAAAAAAATTTCGTCTATAAGATAATAGACTTGAAAAAATTTCCAACGCTGGACTGTTTAAAAATTTAAGTTTATATATATATATATATATATGTATATATATGACTACTGGCCTTATTTTGTGTTTGTATTTTGTTTTCATTGTTTTGTTGTGTCTTGTTTTTTTTATTTATTTGTTTTCTGCTCTCTCTTGGTTCCTCTAACTACTGTTGAATACAAGTATGTTACCAAAAATTAAGTGTCTACATTCACTACTAAATTCCCACATTCCAAAGTATTTTAATACCATATCTCTATCTCATTTCAAATTTATGCATTCCAAAAAATATAAATGTCACTTAAAATGTCTAATTAATTTACACATTCTAAAGTATTTTAATATATTGAAATAAAATATTTTTATTTCAATAAAAATTCATGCTTTCTTAGAAGTCATACTATAACCATAACCTTTGGTCATATACGGAGCAGAAGAAATTCAACACCTAATCCCATATCTTAGTATCTAGTTCTACATTGAGTACCAAATTTTCAAATTTTAGGTGTCTTATTCTATATCTAGTTCTAAGTTTTATAATCTAGTTATAAATTCTATTTCTAGAACCAAATTCTATATCAATCAGTACCAAATTCTATTTTCAAGAACATGTACCAAATTTTATATCTAGATACCAAATTTTATATACAGGTAATGAATTCTATATATGGTAACCAATTTATATCTATTACCAAATTATATATCCAAATACATAACAAGTTCTACTTCTAGTACCAAATTCTATATATGTTCTATATCCAAGTACCAAATTCTATATCCAAGTACTTAACAAGATACCAAATTTTATATATAGGTAATTAATTTTATATCTATTACCAAATTTTATTTTCAAGCATCAAGGTCTATTCTAGTACAAATTCTATTTCTAGTTCCAAATTATATCTAGGTACGAAAGTTTAAATATACGGAAGAAATTCTATATCTAGTACCAAATCATATATATATATATATATATATATTACCAAATTTTATATTTAAGTACCAATTTCAATATCTAATACCAAAATGTATATCTTTTAAATGAATTCTATATCTTGTTAATGAATTCTTTATGTTGCTAATGAATTCTATATGTTGTTCCAAAATCTATTTATAGTTCACTTTCTATATGTAAGATCCTAATTAATTCTACTTTATATTTCCTAATTCTATATAAACCATTAAGCTTGTTGATTATAATTTCTATTTATCTGTGTGTGTTAAGCTGTTAGACACTTATGTTTAGATAGCATCTCTACATTTCTATCCTTTAATTAGCCTGATATAGTAAACAAATCAAAATATACCCATATTCTATTTCTCATCAATAATCCAGTGATTTCTGAAAGCTAATCAGGCTAACTGATTGTATAAAAACCATTTTTGCAATTAACATTCCGTTGTTTTGTATGTGTTGGTTGTTTGTCTAAATGCTGTTTTATACCATATCAGCAATGTTCAACTTTTGATCAGACATTTTTTCCTGTTCAAAGATTAATTGAAAAACAAGTTCATGTGTTGTCTGAATTTTTCCAAGTGTTTCTGGTCTGCTAATGTGTTCTAATGCACCCTTATGGTGATCGACCTCTAGAGTGCTAGTACCTGCAATGTTACAGATAAACACTGCAGACCACTCAGTCCCTTATAAATGGTGTAGCTAGCTAGACAGGAGGTGCTTACCCTTCCAGAGCACCCGGCCTCACTTCCTTGCCAGTTTTCAAAGTTTTTACTTTGTTTTTGGGATTGTGATATGGACAAGGACTAGTATGTTTGTTTTATTGCACCAAGCTAACCAGTACAGATCTATGACATAAAAAAAACATTCTCACTTATGGTCCAACAGATGAGGCTCATCCCACAGCAGTGTTTGAAGGCCAATGCCTTAATGACTGGGCTAGACGCCTTGTGTTGGAAGGCCAATGCCTTAACGACTGGGCTAAACGCCTTGTGTTGGAAGGCCAATGCCTTAACGACTGGGCTAGACACCTTGTGTTGGAAGGCCCAATGCCTTAACGACTGGGCTAGACATCTTTGTGTTGGAAAGACAATACCTTTACGGCTGGGCTAGACACTTTGTGTTGGAAGGCCAATGCCTTTACGGCTGGGCTAGACACTTTGTGTTGGGAGGCCAATGCCTTAACAACTGGGCTAGACACCTTGTGTTGGAAAGCCAATGCCTTAACGACTGGGCTAGACACCTTGTGTTGGAAAGCCAATGCCTTAACGACTGGGCCAGACGCCTTGTGTTGGAAAGCCAATGCCTTAATGACTGGGCTAGACACCTTGTGTTGGAAGGCCAATGCCTTAACGACTGGGCTAGACGCCTTGTGTTGGAAGGCCAATGCCTTAACAACTGGGCTAGACACCTTGTGTTGGAAAGCCAATGCCTTAACCACTGGGCTAGACGCCTTGTGTTGGAAGGCTAATGCCTTAATGACTGGGCTAGACGCCTTGTGTTGGAAGGCCAATGCCTTAACAACTGGGCTAGACACCTTGTGTTGGAAAGCCAATGCCTTAACCACTGGGCTAGACGCCTTGTGTTGGAAGGCTAATGCCTTAACAACTGGGCTAGACACCTTGTGTTGGAAAGCCAATGCCTTAACCACTGGGCTAGACGCCTTGTGTTGGAAGGCTAATGCCTTAATGACTGGGCTAGACATCTTGTGTTGGAAAGCCAATGCCTTAACCACTGGGCTAGACGCCTTGTGTTGGAAGGCTAATGCCTTAATGACTGGGCTAGACGCCTTGTGTTGGAAGGCCAATGCCTTAACAACTGGGCTAGACACCTTGTGTTGGAAAGCCAATGCCTTAACCACTGGGCTAGACGCCTTGTGTTGGAAGGCTAATGCCTTAACAACTGGGCTAGACACCTTGTGTTGGAAAGCCAATGCCTTAACGACTGGGCTAGACGCCTTGTGTTGGAAGGCTAATGCCTTAATGACTGGGCTAGACACCTTGTGTTGAAAGGCCAATGCCTTAACGACTGGGCTAGACGCCTTGTGTTGGAAGGCCAATGCCTTAACAACTGGGCTAGACACCTTGTGTTGGAAAGCCAATGCCTTAACCACTGGGCTAGACGCCTTGTGTTGGAAGGCTAATGCCTTAATGACTGGGCTAGACACCTTGTGTTGGAAAGCCAATGCCTTAACCACTGGGCTAGACGCCTTGTGTTGGAAGGCTAATGCCTTAATGACTGGGCTAGACATCTTGTGTTGGAAGGCTAACGTCTTAATGACTTGGCTATCAATGGGTCTTATGCAAATGTTTTATAGAAAACAGAATTGATGTGCAAGTTCAACAAAAAGTCAAGTTATGCATATAAGTACATCAAAACCAGCTTACTACAATGTGTTTAATCTTCTGTATCTGAACACATTTGCATTCTAAATCATCTAGAACAATGGAGACAATTAATACTGGTCTGTTTTTTGTCTTTTTCTGCAAAACAAAAATTGATTTATTCTGAATACAGATTTTACTGATAATTGTGAGCTGTTATGAAAGGACATGTGCAGAATTATGGTAATAACAAATTAATGCAAATGGGATATATGCATACATTTATCTTAGTTTGAATAAATTGTTTGGTTTTCCAAAAGACATTAACTTCCTGTTATAAATCTATTAGCCATTACTCATCCAAAGACAGAGATATTAAAAGAGAATAATAATGGACTGCATTTTAACAATTTAAGAAAATTGACAATAGTTATAAATACTTTTTGAATATTAAATTGTAATGTTTAGAAACCATTTTTATACACATGTACCTTTTGTCATGCTTGACTAGGATCAAATATGTTGATCAAAGAATGCAATACAATGTGTGTTGCATAAACTTAATTAATTCAAGAAGTAGTGTTCAATTAATGGAGCTATTATGAACCAAGCTTAAAAAGGGGTCATATTTTCAAACAAAAGGCCTATGGGTCATATCTGTCGCCTGAGGACATATCTAATACCGGTACATCTTAAAGAGGTTTAATTAAAAATAATTCATAAATAAAATGTTCCATCTACACTTTCCCTATTTTGGACCCCTAAAAGCCATGACTTTTACAAATTAAATACTTTTCCAAAAGCTTCTACATCTAGCAGAATTAAGGTCTAGTTTTTTACATTATTGAAATGAATTTTCAATAAAAATGTTTTTAAGGTTTTAAATGGGGCCTTAAAAATTTTCTTTTCTTTTTTTTTTTTTACCCTGCTGCCAAGATTTTTTTCAAATATTTAAGGGGAGATAATTTATAAAAAAAGATTGAAGGGCTCTTCTATTATATTTTGCAACTTCGCATTTCAGACCAAAAAGACAGGACTTGGACTAATCTATTTAAGACTACATGTTATAAGATTGCTATATATAAAATTTCTAAGGTCCAGCACTTATAGTTTTTAATAAGATGCCTTGCACCTAGATGTGATAAGTAATAACTACTAAATTTCATTTAATATGGTCTAGTCATAAAGAAATGGATGATTAAAATGCAAAAATGTTTACAAACATACAACATAACCATAGCAATAACTCATCTGGCCTAATGGCTCAGGTGAGCGAAGAAAGACTGCATGGGTTAACATTATAGTTCAGTGTTGATGGCTGATGGTTTATACAACACAAATGTCTCTTGTACACAGTTACAGTAAATCTATACCTGCAGTGTGAGAGATAATATTGTAAATCAAACTAGCTTTAATCTAAAAAATTCAATAATCAATTTCTATAAAAAAATATTTATACAAGAATATACAAAATAGTACACGGTTGACTGACAAGTTACAGACAACAGATTTGCTAACTGCATGTTGTTATTCACAAACTGACCTAAATCTTAACAAAAAATCATATATATAAAGATTGAATTGAATTGAATAAATTAAATTAAATGCTTAAAATAAATTTTTAATAGGAAGTAGATAAAGCATTATTTTATTGCCAATGAAATATCACTTTTTTTCAATATGTCTGTCTGTTTGTCGGCCCACAACCATGCCTCCTCTGTATCTTCCTTGATAAGAAATAGGTTTGACAAATCAACATTATTATATATCAGAGTTGACCTAATCTTGGTGTTATAGTTGTTGTAAGTAGTATATTATTAGAATAGAGTGACTTTCTGCCAGGCTTTCTGGTCTAATCTTTTAGCCTTGTGGTTAAGAGCTTGTTTATCCCCTAAAAGGGCTGGATTCAATCCCAAATGGGGCATTCAGTGAGAAAGTTGATTTTTTCAGGTGTTTCCTGTGAATGTTGAATTGTGATACTTAGTTGCCAGTAAACATTAGATAGCACTTACAGATAAAATTTAGAAATGTGCTTTATAAATTACTATGAAGTTTTTAGGCTAAGGTCCAATTTTGAACTTTGCCATTCATGTTATAAATCTGTATTTATTGTAGTCCAAATTTCTTCTGACCCTAACTTATGCCTGGCAGCTATGTATAGGTTCAGAGCAATTTCTATATCAAAAGCCTGGGATTCTCCTATGCCAACAAAATATTTGAATGTAAGAGTTTTGGAAGGTTATGTAGTCTGTTTTAAAAATGGAAGAAAAGGTTGGCAAACATCAACACCAAAGATGATCCAAATTCTCAAACCAGCAATAATATATAAATATTTTTTAAAGACAAATCCATTCACCTAGCTATTGATCGAGGTCATTAACCTTTCTACATTGGTACTAGCATCTTCAGTCTGAAGTGAAATAAGGTGGCACTCCTTCAGACACCAGTCAGTATCAGAAAATCCCAGATTTTTTATATAGATATTGTTCTGACAAACAAAATATTTGAATGTCAGAGTTTTGAGAGGACACATCTTCTTGTTGTAAAAATGAGAAGAGATCAGCAAACATAAACACTGAAGAAATTGATCTGATTTCTCATATCAGATGTGGTGACATCTTGAAATATATGTATATAAATATTTTTGAAGACAAATCATTCACCTATTGCTTGAGGTTAGTAACTTTTCTACCATTTTCAATCCGAGGTAAAATGAGGTGCCGCTGCTTCCAACACCAGTAGGAATCGGAAAAATCCCCAGTCGCCAGGTATAAAGTAAGTTGTGGTAAGAAAAATTCATACTGTATTTATTGATCGCTTGAAAAATTTCATGCTTCCTCTTCAAAATTTAACCATTTTTTTGTTATGTTTTTAATGTTTTACAGAGTTTTACTTACTCTTTCTCCCAAATATATGTCAAAGTTTGGGTAGGACTTCCTTTTGTACCCCCCACCCATTAAAACCAATGTAGATTTTTTAAAAAAATTTTCCTTCACAAAATGTAAAATATTGAATTATTATATCATTTTAACCATTAATTTAGCTAAAAAGTAAATTTGGGTGGGGGATACAAATGGAAGTCCTTCCAAAGTTTGATTCAATTTTATATCATTTATTGGCTTTAACTGATACTTGTTTTTGTTTCACTATAATTAAAAATCTAATTCTTTATTGGATTTATTTTTTAATGTTTAGAAGATTTTTCTTTTACACATTAACTTCAGACTGATTTATTTGCCAAAATTGTGTTTTTGTAGGTAGCTTTTTACTTTTTTTATTTTATTTGTTTTGATTTAAAACCACACATTGTATTATTAGATAACAATAACAAATACATTTCATACTATTAGGTAACACTAACAGTAACATTCCATATTGGATACATAAACAACGGACTGGGAGAAAAAACAATGTTTATATAACTCCCACCTGCCAGTATATCATATTTTCTACATCATTTAATACCATCAAATCACTGATATTTTGTATAACAAAATGATGATAGTATGATGTTATTCATTTAAATGCTAATATCAATATTAATGGTTTATCTAATGAATCACTGCTCCCAAAGCCACAGCTTTGGTTTGTCTATATTACAAGTAATAAATAAATTACATCACAGATTCCCATGATACACCATTCTGCTGTCAGCGACATCCTAATCTTTTCATAGCTTAATACTTGTATTATATTGTTTCATATTACAGTTTCCAGCTTGTAATGGTAAATGTCTGTACTTTAGACAATAAATTCTTATGCTTGATAAAAAATAAATATATTTACTAGTTTATTTATCAAATTCATTTTTTTAAAGAGCTAATGATTTGTTTTTTATCTAAAGTCAGTGATTTTTTTAATCAGAAATTCATCATGTTCATGGGATACATTAAAATAATATGAAGTGTACTCATTTTTTCTTAATCTGCACCTATTATAACACAGCATGCTTTGTAGAGTGGAATAACAAAAAGTACACTAATTTCACCTGGTAATTAACCCTGATGCCTCCTTCAGTACTATTAAAATAAACCATTTACATATGAAAAGGATGTGCCATTTTTCAGTGTTGTACAAAGGTTAACATGCTTTACAAACTTTGCAGTAATCATATTTAAATTTGAGAACAGTTACACAGTAAAAGATAGCCAAACTTTAAGGTAAGATTAAGCTTTTAATCAACCTAATTTTTCACCTCTTGATTAATAATGCTGCTTACTCTTGGTACATTCATAAATTTTCCTAATGAAAACTGTTTGTTTAAAAACAATAATTTTAGTTTTCAACATTGATTTATTTTGATTATAGCTTCTCAAGTATTTTAAAGTGGTATTTAATCATTTGAATGAAATTGAAATCAAGAGTTAATTTTAAAAATTGAACTAATTTGTAATATTTATGAAGCTTTAATAATTTAACTACAGTAGTACAAATGCATATGTAGTAGCATATTCAGTAAAATATTTCAAAGATTTAGATGTAGATTTATAATAAAATGGCAGTTTTTTTTCAATATTTGAAGTATTTAAATTTCTACTATATATAACATGTTTTTAAATTAAAAAAAACTGAGAACTAACACTCTCATCATTATTTGACCAGATTATTCAATGCACATTTCAACAACAAACTGGAAGTCATGCAGACTTTCTATGCTCTAAGTTTTTTACACATGAAAAGATCAATACATGATTTGCCAAGAAAAAAATGAATTGACCATACAAATTATCTTTTGTGTATGTGACAGAGTGGACAATTATGTGAGTGACAGAGTGGAAAAGTATTACTATTGGAACAGTGGTTATTAAGTTAGGCAGTCAAGGGAAACTCTTGTCTGGTGGAAATGTGTATGTGTGGGGAGGGGGGAGCTCAGTGGATGAATGGTCTAAAGCACATACTGACAGATCACTATGCCTTATTCGCCATCTAGGTTCAAGTCCCACTTTGGAAGATCCTATTGTGAGAAAGTTTGTCACTTCACTTGCCCAAGGCATATCTGTCAAGACACACACATTTCTTATGTAAGTCACACTCAAACACCATGCTTTCACAAACACACACACTATCAAACTATCCAGAAAATAAAAACTGACAAATGGATCTACCAGATTATTATAAGTTTTAATGTTTTCAGCAGTCTGTACAATAATTGAAATCTGGCAACTGTATACTGATCTGGTAAAATTTTGGTATCTTGTTGCATTTTTTGTAGATTCCTGCCCTGTTGTTTATGTCTCAAATTACTACTTAATTTAATGATTTTACACCATTATTTCTATTAATATTTTCTGGGGGATGCATTACTCTTTGAATTGTCAAATGCATAACTTTGAAAATCCTTATGACAGCTATGCTAAGCCAAGTGGTTTTCTCTTGGCACTACAGTTTCTTGACATTAGTGAAAGAATCTGGACTGGAGCTTAGAACACCTTGCATTCTTCAACTGAGCTCTGGTGGAACACTTTTAGTTTGAAATATATCTATTTATGGTTATAAATAGTTATACAAAATGGCTAACGCTCGTAATGGAACTGTAACATGGCTTTCAGTAATTTTTATTCTTACTTGCTAGGATGACTTACAAGAAAGGTCAACACAATAATCTTATATATCACCTGTATAACACCTTTATCTGATTACTTTAGTAAGGTGTGAAACATAATTCAGTACAAAGAGATAGATATTACCAATAACATCATAATGTAGCTTATATACAATTATATTGAGTTAGAGTGTATCTGTATTACTAATACTTATAGACTGATAGATGTATATATGTGATAACAATATGATTATTTTATCATATACCTATTTTATGATCAATCTACCTGCAATATTAATTACAGGTGAGACTAGTAATAAAATCTGTTCTCAGGTAACAAACAACATCACAATTCTTAATCAACCAAACAGGTTAGTGCAGCATTTGTCTGATTTTTCAAGTACATATATATACATATATACAAGATATACATCTTAAATTAACTGTAAAATCCTACGAGTGTATGCTTATGGAATAAAATGAATTGAAACTATTTACAACAACAATGACAACAACAATAATAATAATAATAATCTATTAATAAAACATAAATACATTAGAATCTAATAATACATTTAGATAAAGATGAAAAATATCTTTTAATAGTTGTCACTAAGTGGTATTTGTATGATTCTGCATCCTGCATCAGAGGCTAAATAGAACAAAACACAGAAAGAAATGAAGAACAGATTCCTGACTTTGGACAGGTACTGGTTATTAACAATAAAATAGTGTTTTTATGATGTTATTTTGTAAACTTGATCCCTATATATATCTCATCCAGTCAACCATAAAAAGATAGAGTTTATGGATTTTTATGTGTAATAAATCATGCTGTTTTTGCCAGAGGACTTTGATCTTATTTACTCATGATTGGTTTTAAGTGCTTGGTTCGGATTGGATGTTATACATCTGAGGTGGTTTAAAATGCAACATTGTGACAGGACAAATAAGTATTCTAATGACTACTTTCAGTGTAGCAATGCCAAGACAAAAGTACATGTATGTAAGTGTACCTGTATATCACAGGTACTGTAACACTGATTGAATGCTATGAATATTGTATTTATGGTCTACAACTGATACAAGTTATCTAGGGCATCTAAATATTATTATAAATGCTTTCAGTGTACTAGCTTTACGACAAATGATTGTAATATTGGTTAAAAGTATTGGACATAATTTAGAACTTCTATAGATAGAAATGAACTTATTTCCATTCAATAAACCATTTTCCATTCTGCCGCTATTGAATTCTAGATGCAATTTTAGCAGTAAAAGTTGATCAGAAAGCAAAATCACAACAAATAAACTAAAGACCATCTAAAATGTTTGATTTGTATCATACTGCTTAAGTAATAACTACTCAGGTAACAAAAGTTAACCAAATTATAGATAAAATAGCAGTTACTTGGCATCCAAATTCATAAATATATATATATTGTGGTCTGTAAATTGAAAATTTAGGGTGATGAACCCAGGGCACCCAACCCTGGCATCAGCCCTGCCCTAAATTAGTTAAGTCTGGGCTAATAAAAAAAAAAAAAAAAAAAAAAAAAAAAAAAAAAAAAAAAAAACTAAAGACCATTTATTTTTCAAGGTTTTCTAAATCTAAAAAAAAGTATGCAAAGAGTATGTGGCTTTGATCTATTTTTATATACATAAATTTAATAACTTCAAATGTAAAAGTTCCACCCCCATTGTCTGCATTTAAATTACAGCCTAGAGATACAAAGAAGGCACACTGACAATAGATAATAGTTCTAAATTGCACTTAAAGACCACCATTTGTCTTTTGTGTATTTGTGGTTTGAAATATTAACACTTGTGTGCAGCATCTACAAATTAAAAGGATCTGAGCAAATTTTGTTGCTGTCATTTTATAAAATCTAAGACAAAGACAGATAAAAATGTCTTAATTTGATAGAGTTATACAAGGTTATTTACCTCTTCAGGTAATATATGTAGTTTTGAACCAGCAGCACGTCTAAAGTTACTCAATATTATTAATAAGACACACTACATTGTCACAGCTTTTATAACTGTATCTACAGGTAACAATAACTTGTCAGCAAATGTAACGTAATACTTATTGATTATTGATTCTCACTTTATCAGTAGGGAACTTGTGAAAAACAAAACCTGAGTAAACTAAAAACATGTCTAAACTGAACTGCAGTAGAAAACAGACAACTTAATCAACCAAAAACCTGTCAAAAAATGATATATGGTGAAAACTGAAAACTCAATCATCAGTAAACAGAATAACTGTCTATTAAATACAATAGAGCAGGTATAAAAACCAAATCTGAGTAAATCAACCACCTGTCTAAACTAAATACAGTGGAACCTGTTAAAATTGAACACTTGGCAAAGGAAAACTACAGTGGAACCTGTTAAAATTGAACAATTGGCAAAGGAAAACTAAACATCTATTTAAACTAAATGAATTTGTTTGGACATGTCTTTAATACTGTTTGGTAACTTGACTTGTGTAAACAAAAATCCTGTCTAAGCCAATCAGAACATTGTGCTGAAGGTGGTTAGAGTAAGCAGGTTCTATTTTTTTTCTATATTTCAATTACCTTCCTTTATAAAGTCAGTAATATTAAACATTAGTACAGGAACAATATATGTAACAGTAAGTTATAAATGTTTCATCATATGTTTTATCATCTGAAACAGAAAAAAAGGACAAAATGCAGCAGCCACGCTGGAATGTGAACCCTGCACCTTACCATTACCACAAACTGAACTATCTAGCAATTTATCAAACCATACCAGTGACTATCACATATCATAATAATTGCATTGTCAGCAACTTTTATTAAGTACATGTAGTTTTAAAAGGCAATGATTACATATCTTAAAAACAATTGATCTGTGTAATGACTGTCTGTCTAACTTAAGTTTTTTTTTTAATTTATCAGCCATTTCTTGTATTTCAACACAGATTTATTGCCTTTTATATATAACATGATACCAATGAAGGTAATGTGAGAGAGAGAGAGAGAGAGAGAGAGAGAGAGAGAGAGAGAGAGAGAGAGAGAGAGAGGTTCTATGAATTTTTTCCTCAATCAAATATATTTTAAAAACTTATAAATTCACATTATCAGTAATTAGAAAATTAGTTGAATGCATGTAAACAGTTGTGGAGTATATATCTGATGTAACAGAATGATTTACTGCATGTTCTCAGGTCCACATCTCTTATCTCTTTTGTTTTAATCTGATCAGTTTTTCTTTTGACATATGAAATGATATATTTTTTCTCAAAAATCATTTGTTACACTATTTCTGAGAACAAGAGTAATCTATTCTAATCTAGACTACCAGGCACTAAAGTAAAATGGTTGTCTTCACAACGCACAAACATTCCCAGGCTTATATAACCCCTAGGGGTAATCAGCAAAAAGCTCATTCCTCACTATATTGCAATAAACTAATATTACAAGATTAATGAGACACTATACAGTTCAATATAAATGGAAGATTAGTTTGAAAAGGTGAAAAGTTACAGGAGAGTATATGTTTGTAAAATAAATCTAAAAAATAAGAGAGTGGAGTAGGGAAATGGAGTTTTAGGTCTGGGTCAAAATTTTTTTCACCAATGTTTCAAGGCAGTCTGCATTCTCAGATGGTTGAGAAAACCCAAGTGTCCAGAGACAATCATTGTTCTTGGGCAAGTTAACAATCATCACATAAGGAATTGTCCTGAGGTTCTATGAGATGTGTAATATGTAACTTTGACAATGCTCTGAAACATTGTAAGTTATACTTTAACTAACAGACAAAATTTGCCATAAAACTTAATGTACCTGTTTACAGAAATTCCGTTGAAATTAAAGAGATGTCCATGGTCAAAAAGATGGCAAATTCATTTTCCATGGCATTTCCATGGACAGTTACATACTTTTCATGGATTGTTGTGACATTTCAGTAGAAATCCTTGGACATGGAGTATTTTTATATAGCTGGGAAATTTTGTAAGTTTTAACTTTTTTTATCTGATGCTTTTAGAGAATAAAGGCTGCTTATTAAAATCAAATGGAGAAAAAATGACACAAGCACCAAACTATATCATAAGGGATGATAACTTTTTCAAGAACTGTAACAAGTAATGAAAACTAAGATCCGAATAACTCTTTTGAACAAACTATAAGCAGTTAAAGCATTAACAAGAGTAACAGAATTAGCACAATATCACTCACCCATAGTAAAAATTGACTCTTTCTGAAAAAAAAGAGGAAAACTCTTCAAAAAAAGTTGTTCTTCAGTCCAAAATGCAATTATAATCTGAAAAAATGTCATCCACCTTCATCATGTTTATCAAGACCATATACATTAATGAAAAGATTCAGTATGGGTGCCAACTTCTAAAAATGTCATCAGCTGTTTTTTCTGTCTTTATTATTTATTTTTTTGTTCAAAATAGCTTACTACCAGTATATTGTCCTTGTAATTGTTAAATGTTACAGATTCACATTGCCTATACAGACATTAGCTATTGTTACTGATAAGACTGGCAGATTTCTAGAGTGAGTAGCAGACTTTTATTTTTAATTAAGTGTTGTAGATGATAATGGCCATTAATGCTTTGGATACAAGTAATCCCGTTTATAATCTGAATACTGAACTTTAGTTAATACTGAAGGAAATAGGCCCAAAATATCATACATAGTCTGAAACTGAAATCTTGTTTTATTTACAGTAAATCTGGCTGTATTGCCACCATTTGTTCAGGCTTCTGTCTTATAAAACCATTTGTAATAAATTAAGAGAGACTTGTAAAGAAAAAACAGACAATATACCCAGGCAATAACTGAGGTGGTGAAGTTATCAAGGGACATTGTAATGAGGTGTAACAGATAAAAATTATTTAATCTCATTGACATACAGTTTTGTTGTATTGCCAGGCATAACAAAGAGTTCTTTTTCCTGTACCTACCACTTCAAGCATTTATAAGCCTTTGTTAGCCCTATAAGTTTACTGTTTCATGACAGGTATGACAGAGCTGCTTGTATAAATATCTCTTAAGTACAAAGCTTCTCTATCACCAAGATAGCTATAGTGTCTCTTTGTACATGTAACAGGATTTGAGCACCGATACATGTTAGACAGATGGTTTCTCAAAACAGCTTGGTTACCAAGAGGTGTGTTGTATATACATAGTCAGTCTGGTGTTCGGACATACCCTTACTTTCATCGACATTTTCTGAGCTAATGTGGTAAAAAGTATATTACAACAAGAGGCCCATGGGCCTTAATGCTCACCTGAGGACATGGCCAACCTGAGGATATATCCAAAATCATTTGCAAAAATACATAAAATATTCTAATATACATGCCATACAAAAAGTTAATAGTTTCCGAGATAATTAACAATTTGAGTCTTTTTATGCATCTATGACCTTGACCTTTAAACGTAGAACCTTGAGCCACATATCAAAATGATTGTCATATCAATACCTACAAAATTCTAGTATATATACCTTTGCAAAAAGTTAATAGTTTTCAAGATAATTAACAATTTGGGTCTTTTTATGCATCTATGACCTTGACATTCAAATGTATAACCTTGAATCTTATATCAGAATAATCACCATATCAATTCCTACAATATTCTAATATACATGCCATACAAAAAGTTAATAGTTTCCAAGATAATAAACAATTTCAGTCTTTTTATGCACCTATGACCTTGACCTTTGAATGCATGACCTTGAGCCACATATCAAAATGATTGTCATATCAATACCTACAAAATTCTAGTATATATACCTTTGCAAAAAGTTAATAGTTTTCAAGATAATTAACAATTTGGGTCTTTTTATGCATCTATGACCTTGACATTCAAATGTAAAACCTTGAATCTTATATCAAAATGATCACCATATCAATTCCTACAATAATCTAATATACATGCCAATACAAAAAGTTAATAGTTTCCAAGATAATTAACAATTTCAGTCTTTTTATGCACCTATGACCTTGACCTTTGAATGTATGACCTTGAGCCATATATCAAAATGTTCGTCGTGTCAATACCTACAATATTCTATAATACATGCCTATACAAAAAGTTTATAGTTTTCAAGCTAACGCACAATTTTAGTCTTTTTTAGCAAAAAAATAACATTTCAGGGGCAACAACTCCTACATGCATTATCATACAGTTACGAAACTTTGTACCTTTTTACATTTTGTCCTGCTAAACATTTTAACAATGTTTTAATATTATATATCTCTTATAATTTGGAAGAAAAAAGCCTAAAACTGCACAAATTACAAACTAGGTCATGACCTTGAACTTTGACCTTGACCCCATTTTGAAGGTTATTTCAAGAAAAAGTCAAAACTGAAAACCCCATGTCAATATCTATTCACATAGTCAACTTATAATAATTTGAAGCCATTTTATGAAATTTTCAAAATTAAACGCAAAAACGCGTAACCTAATTTTTTACCAAATTTCACGAAATGAACAATTTATAAGCTTAAGACCCTAGAGAAGCCAAATATCACATCAGATTTTTTCTCCCATCATCGCTTTCAGAGAAGAAGATTTTTTAAGTTTTTTGGAACCATGGGTCACCTTGACCTAGTTTTGGGAGCCATGACAACGTCACGAACAAATCTGAATTGCACTGGCCCATATATGCATCTGACCAAGTTTCATTGAAATCTACCTCATAGTTTTAGAAAAGAAGTTGAAAATGTAAAAGTTTACGCCGCGGACGACGACGACGACGACGCCGACGACGACGACGACAGACAAATTTTGATCAGAAAAGCTCACTTGAGCCTTTGGCTCAGGTGAGCTAAAACGGACAGTGATATAGCTTTTGTTTTATGTCCTAGTCAAGCTACAGTATTGTACTTAAACTGCAGTAATCAGTTTTAGGATGGTTGAGGAAAAACCACAATCATTCAGCAAGTTCAATGGCATTACTGTGTTACAAAAAATGACACACGTTACAGAAGTTACCTTTAGACGGAATTCATTTTTTTAAAATTTATTTTTTGTAAGCAGTCAATCAAATAAAAGAATACCTCAATAAGAATTCATTCTTGCTCTTCTAGAACTGGATAATAACCATTAATCAATACAATTAAGTAACATACTGTTATCATATGTATATGAAATCTGATACATTTGAAAAATCAGGTTTGCTCTGCAAGGGTTGGAGCCAATCATGACGTATCATCTTTGAATGTCATTGTTACATGGTTACAAAGACATACTATTGTGATACAAACTAGAAACAAAAATTATATAGTGAATATAAAACTCATTCTTTTCTGTAAGAAATAAAGAAAAGATCTTTTAGAATTCTCAAGCTGAGCTGAATAATTTAAATAGTGTGTTCTACTGAATGTAATCAGTAAGAAACTACAGGGTAAATCACCTTCATGTATTTTATGTTAAGAATTTTTAGTTTTAATAGAAAACAAAAGCAATTTACAAGAAATTTTATTGTTTGCAGTATTTTTGCATATTTCAATCACAATTCTTATGTCTGTATATAAATTACTACTTTTCCTAATCATGATATTTCTAAAATATCTAAAGGGCCATTCTGCTGTTTCCCCATTTGGGACGCAACAACAAAAAATTGTTCAAATTAAATACATGTACAATTATTGTTTAGAAATGATGTAACAGAGCCACTGAGTTTGATGCTTAGGATGCTACATCTAAAACATATAAGGTTTAGATCTTATACATGATTTTCTTTTTAAATATTAATTTTAAAATATCAGACCCTGTACAGTTGCCTCATTAGTGACCTATAACCATGATTTGTACAAATTAAAACCATATGTCATAAGGTTGCTGTGTATGGAATAAATATCAAAGGTCTTACACTTGAACCTTTTAACAGGAAGATTTCCACTATACCTTATGGGTGCCTAAAGGGGAATAACCCTGACTTTTGTTCAAATCTGAAACCCCTAAAAATAATTGCTGGCAATGTTACTATATTCAGCCTACATGTAAAGGAGCAAAGATTCAAATGTTTATGCACATCCATTGCAAAAGCTCATCTGAGCCTTTGGAACAGGTGTGGAAAACCAACCCAAAACATTGCTTAAAAAAAACAAGAGGCCCATGGGCCTTAAAACTCACCTGAGGATATGTCCAAAATTTTTTGCAAAGTGCAATGGACATTATATTCAGTACAGAAACTTTACAAGTTTTCTCAAATTAAGAACTGCCACAAAACTGAATCAGAAATATCCAGTCACATTTCATTGATAAGTAGCTTTTATGCATAAGTACTGAAGTGCAATGAATAATTTCCAAACCTTTAATCAATTTCAGTATATTTATGCAGCTATGTCCTTGACCTTTAAACATATGACCTTGAACCATATATCAAAATGATCATTATGTCAATACCTACAATATTAAAATATACATGCCTATACAAAAAGTTTATAGTTTTCAAGATAATTAGCAATTTAAGCCTTCTTTTGCAGCTGTGACCTTGACCTTTGAACATATGACCTTGAAACCATATATAAAAATGATCGTAATGTCAATACCTAAAATATTCTAATATACATGCCTATACAAAAAGTTAATAGTTTTCAAGATATAGTGACAAATATATAATTTTTAGCAATTTTCCCACTCAATGCCTTGCCACTTCCCTATTCTGAGCCCCATGGCTACCATTTGTGCAAATCTGAAATTAGATGACCTAAGGAGGTTATGAATAAAATAACTAAGGTATGTGTCTTGTATGTTCAGAGAAGAATATTTTTAAATTTTTTCCACTATGTCCCCCCTAATGGGGCCCAAAGAGGACAAAACTCCTTTATTTGTGCAAATCCAAAAGGGCTTCACTAAGGCATGATGGTTACCAAGTTTCATTAAATTTGGCCCAGTGGTTTTGGAGGAGAAGATTAAAATGTAAAACATTTATGTATGATGGATGACACATCTTTCAGCTCAGGTGAGCTAAAAAAAGAATGGTAGACCACATTAGGCATCAACCTGCAATGAATAAATAAGTGAAAAGTCTGTAGCATAAATACCATAATAAATATACAATTTGTTCCTTTCTATTTAAGTGCTTCATTACTATACTCATTTTGCCCAAGCAAATAGTTGCTCTATTTTTACCACTATTATATCCATGACCAAATTATCTAACTTTTTTGAGTTGATGCCATGATACATTTTAATTATTGCAAATCATTATTAAAAAGGCTTAAATTTAAAAAAGAATTTGTAAAAATACCCAAAGGACCAAAAAACATTCCGGTAAATCCAATAAGTAATGAGAATAAAGTACACTAGGGGAGTTACGTATCTGTGATAACAAGCTGAACTTAAATAACTAATAACCTAAACAGCCAATGAGTCTAAAAAGCTGTAAAATTACGGAATATGACAACACAGCAAATTTATTTATAGCCTTGAATTCCGACAAGACAATTAAGTTGGGAGATCTTCTTGATTCCTTGTTTAACTATGATGTATGATTTATCATAAAAAGACAATTTGTAAACAGATTAGCCTAATTACTTACAAATGTCAAAATGAATCTTCTTTAGTATTAGGGATAAGAGAATTTCTGTAAACATTCTGATGACTCTGGGGGATTCTTTATAAACTAGCCATGATTTATTATGTTACCATGGAATTATGACACATAATCTATCATACTTTTTAACTTGGTTTTATTAATTTCAGATTTATGAACAGTTGGGAAATGTTGTTTTATAATTTATTAAGATTTTTAAATTAAACTATGAATTATTTTTTTTCATTAAGATAAATGTTCAAGTTTCTTCTATTACAGATATATAATTAAAATGTATTAAAACTTCAATGTTGTTAAATTTTAAGGTTGTCACTAGTTTAACATTTAAAGTAAAGAAAACATTATACTTTCATTTTGCAAAGTGCTAGAAACAACACTAACAGGCCGTAATTATAAGATTGATTAGGGTTTAAGGAAAAACAAAACTTTAATTACACTTCAGCGTCAGACTCGTCAGACTCGCAATGCTCGTAGGATAATTATGATCTTTTAAAAAATGCATTCTATAATCTGTGAAATATGTGAACTGAAAACTTTATAAAGAGTATAATGTAGTGACACATATCCAAATATCTGTCAGGGCTTCCCTGGTAATGATGCTACTTGGAAATCCTGTATTCTAGTTGGCAGTGGAAGATAATTAAAAGATTTTACCAACATGAGTTGGCTGGTCCACTACTTCAAAAACATAGTCAGACCAATTTATGTACGTAGGTGTAAATTGTTATAAAAATAATTATTCACTGGTTTCTGATATTGTTAATCCTTTACTAGAGGCAATGACAGCTTAAGACTTGTTATTGTCTGGTTTCAAACTTGAAAATTTGCCGATATATATATGGCAGACACTCATTGGTAAATAATGCTTGAAAATATTCAAACCATGAAGGCAAATGTACAAGAATAATTGACTCTATCATTTCACAGTGACCTTGATTAATAGGTACATCTTTATAACCATGATTGGAAGAATTCAAGCACATGTATGATTCAGATTTCATAAACACATAGACATCATTTTATTTATTCTCAAAAGCTGTTTTTAATCTCATACAAATACCCTAAGTAGTGGGGGTGAACCCAAGACAAAAGTAGGTCAATGTTACAAATGTTATCTAAAGCACATGAATAATAAAATTAACTAGGTCAACTTAATTAATTTTACCAGTAATTATTCACAGAGGATAAAAGAAAAGTCCCGATACATGTTTATTTTATTCAGTATATCTTCTATATTATTGGAATCAAAATCAATTAAACCACTATTTAAAATTTAATTATAATAGTCTGTCAATTAATGCTGAACTTGTGACCAGAGAATTACTGAGCCGGATTTATATCTAAACCAGACTAATAAAAACTAATCAGCAGAATCCATTAGTGATGTTGTCCAAATCCCCGATACAATTTGTTGTATTTCCTGTTTGTAACCACATCAAAAATGAATTCTGTGTCAACACAACAACTTTGACTTTACAAATTAACAATAAATACAATGGTGTCAGATAAATACAAAGTTTGATAATTTACTGTCACAATAAAGCTTCACTTTACAAAGCAACATTTCAGCAAACTAAATGTTCTTTTACTTGGCTGACTGCCCTGTCAATTCACTTTGTTTAAGATTCTCTGTAACAGATAGGAAATGTGACAGTATTTGTTAAATAACCCTGATCAAACTGCCTTTGACAATCTAGCTTTAAATCCCACTCAAGTAGATCTTTATGCAAGAAAAGATTTTAGTTTCCTTGCTGAAAGTTTGTGTTTTTTTTTCAAGGCTTTCTAGTTTCCTCCACCATTCCAAGAACAACTACCATGATAGGAGTGAAAAAAAACTTAATAAGGTATAAATCTCAACCCAAGTGAAAATATATCTAGGATCCCACAAGAGATCCTGTCAGGATCCTATTTGGGATCTTACCAGGATAAAAATATGGGATTCTCAGATTCCCAGTCAAATTCCAGGGATTCCCAACTAGGATCCTAATCAAAATTTATAAGTTCCTAACTGGGATCTTATATTCTGATCCCAACCACGATTTGTCAGAATCCATTAAACAGGTTGGTTGGTATAAGTCAAAATTAATCAGTATTACTGTCAGGGAAAGTCAAGATTAATCTAGAGTCTGATGGAGAACAATCATGATCCAAGATAAGAAAAGTCTGGATCATTTAGGATCTCAGATGAGATCAAACAGAATTCTGGTCAGGATAAGTTAGGATCCTGGTAGGGATAAGTATGCAACCAGGAAGGGATAAGTTGAGATTCCAGTCAGGATAAGTAGGGATCCTGGCAGGGATCCCAGTTAGGATAAGTAGGGATCACGGAAGAGATAAGTAGGGATGCTGGTAGGGATAAAAAGGGATCCTGGAAGGGATAAGTATGGATCCCTGTCAGGATAAGTAGGGATCCCAGTTAGGATAAGTAGGGATCCTGATAGGGAAAACTAGGTATGCTTGTAAGGATAAGAAGGGATCCCAGTCAGAATAAGTAGGGATCCTGGTAGGGATAAGTAGGGATTCCAGTCAGGATAAGTAAGGATCCATGTATTTATAGTTATGTTATGGATGTCATGATCCTATACAGATTATGTCTTATAAAGGACATCTAATGAGTCTTATATCGATAAAATCATAAATCTGATACCTATATTAAATACAATTGACCAGAAGCAGTAGACAAGTTTCAGAAAATTAATTTGGTTATAATTGATAAAATTAATTTACATGCTTTGCAACTGACCGATGTTCCACCTTTAATTCACCATAGTGTCATCTTTAAATTAAGATTTTTCAATACTTTATAAGTGTCTGTGATGAATTATAACTAAGTTTATGATTTATATTTCACATTTCTTATCCCTCTATTTTAGTCATTTATTTTATAAACAATCACATAGTTCCAGTATTTGACTTTTTCCTCTTCTGAGTCTGTTGTTCTGATATTTCAACAGAATTCCATAGAGGGCAATACTGCTGCACAAAGCTATTTGACTTTGTTATTAGCAATTATGTTGTAAAAAGATATATTAGTAATTTTTTTGTCGAGGCTGGCATTGCCATAAGGCAAGACTTAGGTGTTACTTTTCCGGTGTTGTCGTAGGTGACGGTAGCATGTCAAAATGTGAAGTTTGTGTTAAAGTAATGTATTTTTCTACTTGATCAAAAACTAACCACAGTGAGACATTTAAATCCGTGGAATTCTGTTTTAGCTTTATGTACTATGATTAAGTTGACATTTTCTCTAAGGATTAATTTAAGAACAAGTTCATATGTATGTTGGAACTGTGATTGTTTTGTAGTGTCTGCCTTGTAAAAGATCCACTTAGGACAACTTTAAAGTGCAAGCTCTTTACCATTTTCTTATTCATAACATGTTTTTAAGTAACATTAAAATCAACAGAAACATAGAAGCTAATGATTATCTTAACAAACAAGGGCAAAAAGCTTCATAGGACAATTCCACGGGTCATATAAAAAAATCAGAAATTTTATTGGCCATAAAAACAAAATATCTGAAATTTCATTTGTCATGTCAAAAGTTTCATATTTACTCAAAAGTAGTGTTGCAACATCAGTTAAAAATCATAATCGATCATCGGTTGGAATCGGTTGGTGCTTCCGATGCGATTTTACCGATTATAATCGGTTGGGTTTTATTTTTTTAAATATATTCTTTTTGAATTAAAAAAGCTATTAAATGAGTGGAATTTTTTGTGTTCTCTTTATTATTAAGATGGAGATATACACTCTACATTTACACAAACTTTAGCACTATGTAATTAGCACTGAACGAGCACATTTTTATTTACTCTTGCTTACTGTATATGCACCCATTGGTTCTTAGTAATCTTTTTACTTCGTAACATAAAATTTATGCATTTGGTCGGCTCACTTCAATTCATCATTGCGTCAGCCATGTGGCTTGTGAAAACTGGAATATATTAGCGCTTTGTAAAACACGAATAGAAACGGTGTAACACGGATTCCGGAAATTTAATCGATGATCGATTATTAGAAAACATATATAATCGATAATCGCAATCGGGAGGCTTCAACATGCCTGCTAATCGATTCTTTCCGATAATCGTTTCATCACTACTCAAAAGAATCATAGAATTTTAATTGGTCATATAAAAAAAATATTAAAAACTTCATTTAATAATAACCTTATATGGAACTTTATTGGTGATAATCTTATATGAAAACTTTATTGGCTGTATCAAGAGAATGGTAGAAATCTAATATAAAATCCCGGTCATATCAATCTAAAGAATATACTGTATAACTTTCCTTGTCATAATAAAAGAGTTCATAACTTTTTTCCAGTAAGAGCTAGGAGAAACAGAAACAACAATGGTCAGTGAACTTAAAAAGAAATTTGGTTGATCAGGTGAAGAAGAAAAAAATTGAATTAAAAACTTGTGTCAAAGTCACATTATGGAAAAAAAGATAACTAGTATTTTTATCATCTTTTAAAGTGAGTTCTCAATGGACCAAGGGTATTTACATTTTACCAACAACTTCAATTTTTTTGAAAATGGCTACATCATTTATTGTCTTAAATCTGTACATGTATCATTTGGAATATCACCAGGTATTTATAAATGATTTATAATAAATACATCCTGCATCAATGAGTGAGTGAGTTATTTTTTTAAACCGCATCAGCAATTTTGCAGCTATTCCGGCTAACCTGCATCAATAAGACTCACAAATGTGAAAATTGGACAACTATGAGAAAATATTCAGCAATTTAAACAAAAAAGGAGGTTTACATTAATTATTGTACAGTTACACACAATGGTTCCCATTAACCCCTTTAGAGTTGAACAAAAAATTTATAAAAGATTCCCCCATAGTGTCAAGTTAATATCAAAATGAATAAATCATTGTCTTGAAAATGTTTTATGCATATGCCTGTGATTCACAAGGTCATCAAGATTTTCCGTTAATGACTAAGAACGAACAGATAATTTCAATTACAAATTTTATTGTTCAATAAATGTCCAATGAAATAACTATTAAAGAAAATTATCTCCCAGATCTACACTTTATTTCTATTGCATAATACAGAGCTGATATAGATTACTGTATAAAGGACAGTCTGGTTACTTAGAAATCTAAAAATCTGTGATTATAACCTTGATTAAATACATTAACATCAATGTGTATTTGTATGAAAAAATAAAAAAATAATAAATAAAAAAAAAATAAATAAATAAATAATCAAATAAAAAAAAATAAATAAATAAATAAAGATAAATAAGTTAAAAAAAAAAAAAAATAAATAAATAATGATAATAATAAATGAAATTAAATAAAAGCAAATAAATAAAAAATTCAGATTATCAGGTATTAGAATTAGGGGGACTCGGTGGCTGAGTGGTCTAAAGCACTCGGTTATAGATCACAGCGCCTTTCACAGCCCAGGTTTGAATTCTAATCAGGCAGATTCTAGCGTGAATAAGTTCGTCAGTTCACATGTCAAAGATTGGTAGTTTTCTCTGGGCACTCTGGTTTTCTCCACCAATGCAGGACTGACCACCTCCAAATGAGTGAAAGAATCTTACCTTGGTTGCAAAACATCATTACTCTACTCAAATATAAGAATCGATTTTCACATTACACTGATCTTAATTGCAGTTCATTTTATCATTTTTGTTACATCTATGTTAATTTGTCAGTATGTAGATGATTTATAGTTATTTCATTACAATGTTGTATTATTAAACATAATTTTCTAAAATTGACAAACTTAAATCTGATAACATTTTTATCTCACCTGACCGAAAGGTCATGTGAGCTTATGGCACGGCGTGGCGTGTTTATGTGCGTGTGTGTGTGTGTGTGTGTGTGCGTGCGTCATTAACACCTATTTTCGACTTCTCCTCCAAAACTGCTGAACAGATATCAATGATACTTGGTCTGAAGCATATATGGGCCAGTGCAATTCAGATTTGTTCATGACGTTGCCATGGCTACCAAAACTAGGTCAAGGTGACCTAGGGGTCCAAAAATCTTAAAAAATTTTCTTCTCCAAAACCAATGATGGGAGAAAAAATCTGATGTGATATTTGGCTTTTCTAGGGTCTTAAGCCTATAGTTTGTTCATTTCGTGAAATTTGGTCGAAAAATGGGTTACGCGTTTTTGCGTTTAATTTTAACAATTTCATAAAATGGCTTCAAATTGTTATAACTTGACTTTTTGAACAGATATTGACATGAGGTTTTCAGTTTTGACTTCTTCTTGAAATGACCTTCGAAATGGGGTCAAGGTCAAAGTTCAAGGTCATGACCTAGTTTGTAATTTTCCTGTTTTAGGCTATTTTCTCCAAAATTTAAAGGATATATAATATCTAAAACATTGTTACAATGTTCAGCATGACAAAATTTTAAAAAGATACGAAGTTTCATTACTATATGATAAAGCAATGTAGGAGTTGTTGCCCCTGAAATGTTATTTTTTGCTCATAAAAACTAAAATTGTGCATTAGCTTAAAAACTATTAACTTTATGTATAGGCATATATATTGAATATTGTAGGTATTGAAATGATGATCAATTTGATGTATGTCTCAAGGTCATACATTCAAAGGTCAAGGTCATAAGTGCATAAAAAGACTGAAATTGTTAATTATCTTGGAAACTATTAACTTTTTGTATAGGCATGTATGTTAGAATATTGTAGGAATCGATATAATAATCATTTTGATGTATGATTCAAGGTCTTACGTTCAAAAGTCAAGGTCATAAGTGCATAAAAAGACTGAAATTGTTTATTATCTTGGAAGTTATTAACTTTTTGTATTGGCATGCATATTGGAATATTGTAGGTATTGACATGACAATCATTTTGATATATGACTCAAGGTCATATGTTCAAAGGTCAAGGTCATAGGTGCATAAAAAGACTGAAATTGTTAATTATCTTGGAAATTATTAACTTTTTGCATGGGCATATACATTAGAATATTGTAGGTATTGACATGAGGACATTTTGATATATGGCTCAAGGTCATACCTTCAAAGATCAAGGTCATAGGTGCACAAAAAGACTGAAATTGTTTATTATCTTGGAAACTATTAACTTTTGTATTGGCATGTATATCGAAATATTGTAGAAATTGATATGATATTTGCAAATGATTTTGGCCATATCCTCAGGTGAGCGTTAAGGCCCATGGTCCTCTTGTTAATAAAGACAAAAATAATGTGCACAAGAAAGAAATGAAAGTGGAGTATTGACATTATTTTTATGTATATATAGAATAGTGGTACCTGATATACTTCCTGAATATAAATTACCTTATGTTTGCTGAATATATCTTGGGACCAATTTGTTTGGTCTCTATTCCAGTGTTAGGAGATATATACCTTTGTTTGTTAAAAATTATAAGAAATTCTGTAGCTCTCTACTTCTATTTTTTCACTGATGTCAAATATCAAATTTGGCAGAGATCATGTGACAAAGATGGTGTTATAGAAAAAAAATAAAATGAATAAATACAAAATAAAATAAAATAAATAAAATAAAATAAAATAAAATAAAATAAAATAAAATAAAATAAAATAAAATAAAATAAAATAAAATAAAATAAAATAAAATAAAATAAAATAAAATAAAATAAAATAAAATAAAATAAAATAATAAATAAACAGCAGACATTTCATTAAATTTAACAATTTATTTTCAGCTTTCAGGATAACACCCACAGATTCTTCCAGAAGTTTTTAATTACTGTACAAGTTCACCCATATTGTTTTTTCTCCTGGAAGTATTTTGCTGAAATGCTCTAGATATTTTGTAATACAAGAAATATTTGAGATAACATGACATACAAACAAACTTGAAACAATGCTAGAGAAAATTAAACTCCTGGAATTTCTCAGCATGCAACAAGCAAATTTACGTATAGTTGTATCAGGCTGTACTTGTGAAACCGTTCTTTCATTTGCAAACCCTGAGTTTTAAAATATCAGATTGCTTTATTATCTAGCTGAAAATGGATTTTTTTTTGACACAGACCATATATCATAGATCAGTAATTCAATTTTTCTTGTATTGCATCTACAGATAATTAGAAAATTAGCAGTGGTTACCGTAACCAATCAGATTAAGCACAACCTGTGCACAATGAACTCATGATGAATTGGACAATTTCCAGACAAAATGCATGATTATAATGAGTTATGTCAAGACTGACATTTAAAATCCTTAAGAATGTGGACATTTTGAATTGTTTTAGTGAGAAACCAATAATACCACTAGCAGTAAGTGAAGTAATTTGTACTACCAAATAAACATACCTTTTTTGGATGCATAAACTAAACATTATAACAATATACATTTACTGACTGTAGATGAGGTCAACAAAAGGATTTATCAACCATAAAAAAGGTATTCATCAAAACTGTTGGTTGAGGTTAATATCATGTTTCTGAGTTGATAAATCCCAATTTGAAAAGAGAGAGAGAGAGAGAGAGAGAGAGAGAGAGAGAGAGAGAGACGATGTAATGTTGACATTTTTTCCAGTTAAGTTTCAAACTGTTATGCTTTACATGTATATACCTTTACTATAACTGCATTCTTTTATCCACCCTGGTAGTTTCTAGCATATTAACTGTTATAACAACATGTGAAATTTATCATCACTTGCACTGATTTTGCAGTGAACATTATTCACACACATTTTGCACAGTGGGAATATCAATTTATTGAGATTTGCCAAATATGGTTTCAGTCAATCAAAAAATGTCATACACCTGCAATATACTGATATGAACCACACACAAAGTGTTTGTCATGTACTAGGTTGAGTGAGTTGAGTAATCATGTTTGACATCCCAGTCAAGAATATTTCACTTATATGTAGATGTCGCCAGCTATAGGGGAAAGTGCAGAAATTTTACCTGTGCAATGCACTGATGGCATTACACAGCAGGGTTCTTTATCATGCCATGCCTACCATGACACAGGACCTCATTTATTTTAAGGTCCCATCCAAAAGAACCGTGACTTTTAGTAATACCCAGTGCTTGGTGAAAGAACAGTCACTGCCCACTTTCAAGTCTTGGGTCAGACCCAGTCGGGCTTTGAACCCATGACCTCTTACTTACGGAGCAAGCACTCTTTTCAAGTACTAGGGGATATATGTTAAAATCAATGTCTTAATCACATTTTTTTCTATTTCTCTCTTTTTGTTTAACTTAAAAAAAATCTACAAGTTCTGTGTATGTCGATCTTGAAATCAGAGTTTATGATTGATGAGCTCCTTTCTTGATAATCCTCAAATGTCATGAAAAAAATCTACAAGTTCTGTGTATGTCGATCTTGAAATCAGAGTTTATAATTGATGAGCTCCTTTCTTGATAATCCTCAAATGTCATGAGTGCTGTCACTAATGTCTTGACATTGAAGTATCTGTCTCTACAAGCAAAATTAATTTGTGGTAGGATAAATCCCTGATCAATTAATTGCTCTTAGGTAAGATGTGCCTCAAAATCATACCTATCTATGGACTGTTCATTTAAGAAAAATCTGTACTGCAATTCAAATTCAGTTACCACTTCCTGGTCCAGAAAAAAAAGGAATGGGTAAAATTTAGAAATAATCTCACCTTATATATACATGTATGTGCAATTAAAATTTTGTTTTCCTTTTAGGAGAAAATGTAATGCATTGTTGTATCACATTCAAAACAATTACAGTCAAGACAAAAAATAAATGTTCTGTGAAAATAACAGAGACAAAAATGAACTTACATAACATAATGTCAATATGCAACCAATTCCCATTAATTCCATGAGCTCTTTTTTAGTATCAGGAATATTTTCAGATTTCAAATTAATGTTTATCACAGAAATTAAACCAGCACTTCCACACTGCTTTTTATGCCATACAATTGATGCCATTTATTATTTAATTGGGAGAAAGCTGGCACCAAACTGCATCTTGTATTTTTTTTTAAAAAACCTTTTTAAGTCAGGCCCAATTTTCACAATCATTCCTTAACTATATATATATATATATATTATATAAGGGTTTTCTTAACTGACATTTATCAATTCTTAACGGTCTTCTACTGAAATATGAATAAAAATAACTGACATTTATCAATTCTTAACGGTCTTCTACTGAAATTTGAATAAACATATTTGACAAAACTGAATACAGGTGTTATAAATTTAAAATGATCTTCAAATACATCATAAATTCTGGAGTAGCTTTATAGTTAAAATAATTATAAAAATTCTAATTTTATCAGAAAAATCTTAGTTAAGGAATGATTGTGGAACTAATGGGCCGAGGGGTTTTGGATTTAAACCTAATAAGGAACCAGAAAGTTCCTGAGATGTATTTTACTACCATTTTTTAAATTCTACATTACTGGTGGTTTTATTGTATCCAATTGACAGCATATTTCAAAAATGTATTAAGTAATATCTAATTAATTTGAACAAAGTTTTGAACTGTCCACTTACCTGAACCTATCGCTATTACTGAAAATTACTTAATGTTCATTTTGATTACCATTACAGTAGCTTATACAATGAAAAATACTGTAGATATGAAGATTTTATATAATGTAAATAGTTTCTTTAATGGTCAATAACGTCACCAAAGGACATAACTTCAAGTGAAAACATCAGCATGTTTATTTGAATTACTTATCTTGATAGGTAATATTGTCTTTTTTACAGTGATATTTTATTTTATTCTAATCAATGAATCCTAAGTACATGTATGTATATATGGTCAGTATTAAAAATATGCTATTGTAAACACAGCGACACAGACAGTGTCTTAATAATGTCTTCATGAATATTTACAGGACTTCCTTCTTTGAAAATTATTTTCAAGTAGTAAATGCAAAATATTAGCCAATGAGTTGTTTAGAGTAATACAAAATTAGTTATCTGTCTGCTGTAATAAATTTTATTTTTTGTTATTCTGATCTATAAAATCCACCAAAATAAGATTTTTAGGATGTGACTTTATTTTGGTTTTTGATTAAGCCATTAATTTACAAGGTAATTGTTCACAAATAATTATGGCTTAATGTCAGTGTTTTAACCAACAATCCATATCCATGCAGCTCATACTTATAATAAATATTATGAACAAACTATATAGCTATCAATTTTGTAGTCCTAAGTTTTCATTAATGATCAGTTTTACTGACAAAATGGGACAAACCTAATAGCTGAAAAAATACACAAATGAAAAAGAAATTGGTTAGATAATTTAGAATTGATTAAAAAAAACAATTATGTACCTAAATACAATTTCACAGTGGGGTTTATCAGTACACCTTGTGATTTCTCATAATAGTTGGGCAAAACTATTATTTCAGTAAGATACAGAATGGAATAAAGTGAAATAGAGTGGAGTGGAGTAATGGAGTTTTACGCCCCAGGCAAGATTCTTTCACTTATTTCAAGGCAGTAAGTTCTGGGATGGTGGAGGAAACCGGAGTGCCCGGAGAAAACCACCGACCTTTGGGAAGCGAACTGACAAACTTTCTCACACTAGGATCTGTCCCGAGTGAGATTGGAACCCGGGCGGTGAGAGGCACTGTGATCTGTAAGCGCATGCTTTAGACCACTCAGCCACTGAGGCCCCTTAGAGTTAATACAGTGAAGTAGTGCAACACAATGTAGTCATCAAGAAACTATTACTTATACTGAGTTGGTCAGTTATGAAATTTCAAGAAACAAAAGAACCCAAAGACATCAACTTTCTTCAACCAACAGAATTCTAACACTAAGAACAACATGAGTTGCATTTCAACCAAGGCAGTAAGAACATTGTTTGTAAGCCAAAACATACTGAGATTTGTAAGATAGTACTTACTGATCCTTATAAGCCAAAACGTATTAAAATTTGTAAGATAGTACTTTCAACAACTTGGTTACCATTAGGCCCACCAGGTGGTTATTTAAGTGAATCAACATACATTTACCTGTGCAAATACATGTTACAAATTTAATCCAAAATGGATGAAAACAATAAATACCTCCACATAAATCTAGAGAATTTAAATTACAGTGTATTCTGAAAAGGTTCATGAAGTGATGAATTTGATTTTAGACTAGAAATCTAATTTTGAATATTAATCTCAATTTATTCAGGAAAGAAAGTTCTTTTGTGTAACCTAATGAAATTCAGATGCTACCGTGAGGAGTTATTGAGTAAGTGAAGAGTTGCTTTGTTATATAGTTCACATTTGACAATACAACAGCATCAATAGAGCAGTTTTCAGTTTAGTGGCAAATTTATATCACAGAGCTTTGAAGACTGTTCACACTACAGCAGCTAGCTCTCTCTATATAAAAACCACCTGTCCAATAACACCATTATTAAGACCCCTTTGCTCCACATTTCAACCAAATAAAAGCTCTGAATAAAAATCACCTGACCTAGAAAAAAAACAAAAAAAAAGCAAAACAAAAAAAACTCAAATATCCAAATAAATAGGATTTACCGAGAATTATATTCTTTAAATGCAAACAGAGTCTTCCACTTCTAAAATTTCTCCTGTTTTTTACCATGATTATGTTTGGTTTCATGAATGATTCTGTTTATTGTAGACTGAATACATACAAGTAATTATTTACAGTGTAAACATGATTCTGATCTATACAAATATTCTCTGTGTATTGACCAAGTTAAAAGTCCTTACAATGTTTGAACAGTGAAAACCATATAACATTAATTAAGCACAACGATGAATCAGATCAAGAAAAATGAATATGTATTAGTTAATAACATAAAAATACAGCGAGATCAATCCTTTTTTTATCTTCAGATTGTTTTATTCTACTGTGATCAGACATTTAGTCAAATGTGCGAGAGTGTTTGCATTTATATTAGTAAAAGTTCAAGGCAACTATTGGTTGGCATATAATGTAAATTTACTATTGTGTTACTGGTGATGTTTCATTTGCTTGTATTTCCCTTGAATTTAATTGTAGCTTATAAAGGCATTTCTTAGCATACAGTATGACCCCCCTTATGGAACAATTATTGCCTATAGATATAGAATAAAACAAGTTGACATATTTTGGTAAAATTGATGTCATTCCAGATTTGTTGAGTAGATGTTTTCCATATCAACTGGCAAATATTAAAGGGTAGTGTTTATGTGGTGTGCTTGAGAACTCCATTGCTAAATCATGAATTACTGATTGAAGAAAACTTCGTTTTTCCTATGTGAAAAAGTTTATTACCTTAATTTAAATAAAGCTATAATGCCTTCTTAGGTCTAGTAATGAATGTATGAATTTGCTACATAAAGAGACTATATTTGCTATTACCAGATGATGCTTTTTAACAAACTGCCTAATGCACCAATCAATATAGCACACACACACACACACACACACACACACACACATGAACAAACATGATTTGTCAGATATATTTCAATAAATTATACACAAAATTAACCAGTCCATATTTTTTAAAAAACAAAAAAAAAAACTTAAAGGCAATTCCATGAGTTCATACTGGCTTAAATAAGATGTTACAGTGTACAGTGGTTTACTAGCTACCAGACAACATAACAGTATACATCAATAATCTGTTAAGATAATGTGTTATATATAGGATATCAAGTCAGTTAAGAAATTCATTATTCAAAATATTTTCTCAATATGTCTAATACAAATGAGACTAAGGACATAGGTTTTTTTTTTTATTAAAGATAAACAATAACTTTCAAGTGTCATCAATATAGTAGATTTAAGTCTAGTAGTTTGGTATCAACTATGAGTAAAATCATGAGAAATTTGAACCATTTTTAAGGCTCATGCATTCTCTTGATTTTGGCTTGGTTTAATCACTTGTTCACTTATCCTGGGACATGTTTAAACCTGCTAGGATATAGGATAGGTGTTTTTTTCTGTAGCAAATGACAAAACAATATTTTTTAATTGTAACATGTGAAAATCGTTTTACATTTTTATATTTTAAGACATATTTAACAAATAATCACATAAAATGCATTTTGGAATAAGTTAAAATGTTGACTTGATACAAACCAACAAATGTTATTTTGCTTTATGAGTAAATGGATAAAAAAATGTCTTCTTAACACCATGTAAAATTGGTTTTATAAAATTCTGAGGCCTGAAAAGTCACCCTTATACGATGACAACCAACATATATGGACCAAATCTTTTCAGCTCTTTATTTTAAACATGCATATAAAAGCCATCTCATCAAGGATGGGGCTTTCATGGACAAAAGCTTTGGTTTACAGATCAAATTGTCTCTTATCACCTAGGTTTGAATTCTACTAGGGACTAATCTAGTACAATTCTGCAGCTGACATTGAATATAACAATAAAGAATAAAACTTTTTAAAAATTATTTGAATTAAAACACTCAGTATTATTTTTCTTTGTCTTTCAGGGTTTTTATTTTGCTGTTAATATTATATGGATAATATTTATCTTCTATGTGTAGTGACAGTTACCAAACATACAAATATATAAGGTAAGTAAACATCTATAAACATTTTGATAATGGCATTATCCGTGAGACTCACTTAGGTAATTCTAGACATCACTGTTGTTTAGATAAAGATAAAGGCTGGATTGGATTGGACTGATTGGATTGGATTGGATTGGATTGATGGTGTTTTATGCCTAAGTCAAGACTTTTTCACTTATATTGATGTGTTCTGGAATGATGGAGGAACTCGGAGTGCTCAGAGAAAACCACAGACTTTTGGCAAGTGAACTTAGAAATTTCTCACACAAGGTTCTGCTCTAGTGGGATTTGATAACACACACTTTAGACCACTCTGCCACTGAGATCCTTAAACATAAATGATGTATTTGTCAAAATAAAGATGGAAACAAATAACCCCTACAAACCTTGGCTGGGTTAATAGTTGCTTTTTAGAGGTAATAAATACTTAAGTTGTTAAATATTCGCAAGTGTTAAGATACAGCTTTAAGTCACCCAGCCCTGTTTCTTCCCTAGTATTAGAAGAAGGTGATGTTGATACAGTCCAGTACAGTCCAGACTTAGGGGCTACTTCCAGATTCTACTCTCACTGTTTAGACATTGAGACATGTATGAGTGATTTTTGTTGATGTAATCATTCCTCTGGTAAATGTTGTTTAATGTAGTTGAAAAAATTCATGAACATTTTGCTCAACAGAGTGCACCAGAGCCTAAATCAAAATTCTTAACATGAAAATCAGCATTACAAATTTTCCATTTGACCAAATTATTATTGATTAGATTCTAAGATAGGCTTTTGCTATCTATAAAGAATTTAAATAGTTAAAATGGTGAATGAGTGGCCTAAAAATGCAAGCTGACAAATAAGAGCACCTTTTCAGTGCCTTGGCTAAAAGCTCAGTGATTCTTAGTTGTGAGAAGGCTCATGACTTAACTTCAAAATTTAAGCCACTGTTTTTTACAGGTCTACAAAAAACTTAAAATTCACTAGGTCTATTAACCTTCCCATCTTTCTAGTCACCAATCAAAAACTGTCTTTCATTGTTCCTTCCAATATTTCTAGTCACCAATCAAAACCCGCCTTTCATTGTTCCTTCCCATCTTTCTAGTCACCAATCAAAAACCGTCTTTCATTGTTCCTTCCAATATTTCTAGTCACCAATCAAAAACTGTCTTTATTGTTCAATCCCATCTAGTCTCCAATTAGCCCATTTATATTAGTTTTAATATACCAAATTTTTTACTTCTTTCAAATTAAACAAAAGCTTGATATAATAAACAGAAAGTTTAATCCTTTAAACTTTACATCATGGTGACATTTGACATTTTATCAAAGAAATGTATTGAAATATGTAGAAGTGGATTATGTCATATAACTGTTTATATTATACATTCTTCAAGAAATTTCTACTAAAAAGCTGTAAAGAATGATTATAATCACACATAAATATAATTTTAATCTGGCATGGTAATTGTGTTAACCTGTAGTGGATTATGTCATGTAACTGTTTATATTATATATTCTTCAAGAAATTTCTACTGAAAAGCTGTTAAGAATGATTATAATCACACATAAATATAATTTTAATCTGGCATGGTAATTGTGTTAACCTGTAGCCACCTGTGGTATTCTGTGGCATTGTATCTTGATAACTATAAACAGTAAATACAAACAGTTAATGTCTGAAAATGTGAGTCATTAAGAACAAAACCACAGCTTAAATTTTTATATAAATGAGATCAATTTCAATATGAAATTTGTGTAGTCAGTCACTATGAAGTCTTTAAGTACATGTATTTCATTGTAACCATACAAACTTGTTACTCAAAATGCATAAAAATAATTGAACAACTAACTTTTCTGGACACCTCTATACATTTTGTATAAGACTGAATGCAAGACAGTAAAGTCTATGTTTGTACTTCATGGTGGTATAAGGCCTATTGAATTATTTTGCCTGATGAGAAGATTTAAATGTGAATATGAATTTTAAACCTTTGAACTACCAGTGAATATGATAAAGATATCACTGATAATTTTTTTTTAAATTAAAAAAATGAATTTAAAAAAATCAAAGTACTGAAAGTACTCAGAGCTGGGCTCTATGAATCTGCATGAATTTATCAAAGGAAATGAAAAAAAATAAATAAAGAAAAGTTGTTATATTAAGATTATATTGCAAAAAATGATAAGAACCCATCAATCTATTGTTGTCAGCAAATTGTTAATACACATAATTGAAATAAAGTATTGTTTCAATTTTCAATATGTTCAATGCTTTCTTATTCTGTTAACTATGTAAAAGAGAAAATCTTTTATTTTTAAATCTGATGACTGAAGCTTTTAAAAAGTGAAGGGAACAATGAGCCTGGCTGAAAAAAAAATTAATTAATAGATAAATGTTGGATTTCTCTCAATTTATCTTACATCCTAAAACAAATGTTATGTAATGAATTTCAAAAATTTTTAACTAGAGCATTAATGAGCTTGCAAAATATTTTCTAGTTAACTTATTAAATTTTTTTCATCATAACCCTTAGAAATGATATTCATTTCTATCACAAAGATAATCAAAAAAACAAGGATAGTTTTGCTCAAAAATGATGTTAGGCTTTAACAAAAATTGGTATATTGTAAATCATTTAATGAGTAAAACAACTTGATAATTTCAACACCAATTTTTGTCCAAATGTTTACTTGTTAAATAAAGCCACTATTTAAATACATACACCTCCAAATTTGAAGTTTGGCAAATTGGCTGAATAATTTGAGCAACCTTAAATTTACCCCAAAAAAATTACACAGGTTGTAGATAATGTCAAAATGTTTTCTCACTGAGAACAAAGTTTGCAGCAAAATAGAATGTTCTTGAAAATAACAGGAAAATTTAATTTCTGAAAACCTACACAATTCTCATTATCTGTTAACACCATTTTTATGATTCTAAGGTGCAGTCAATGAACCTTTGTTAAGATTTCTCTACTGTTAAACTACTTTTATTTAATTAAAGATTTATTTTTTATATTTCTTAATAATTCAAGCAAACTCAGATTGAAATGTTAACCATTTCTTAGTAATTGGAGCATGAAGAAAAATAATTATAATTTTTCTGCTCAAATCCAGCCATTTCCACCATACAAGATAACTAGATGATTTTGATTTTTCTGTGATGCATAAAGGCAAGTTAAGAATTACATAATATTATAGTTGCATGTGTATTTGGTTATAACATCTCCAGAATTTAATATAAATAATTCTATAATATTGTTTACGATCTAACGATTTTTATCAACACATAGTATTTATATTTACCCAGGTGTATATATAATGTGATTAATTATTTACCTGGCATTTCATACTTAACAGACCAAATAATATCTATGGCACACAGCAGCAAAATGCCAATTGCGAAACAAAACAGATATTGTTGGAAGCAAAGTCTGGAAAACATGTAACTCTTGTGTCAATTTGCTAACAACTAAAAAAAAAACTAATACCTTACTTGGTAATTAATATAGGCTCTGGAAGTTTCGTTCCCATAACTAACTAAGAGGCCCATGGGCCTTTACCCTCACCTGAGTATATGTACAAAACTGTTTGTGAAATGAAAAAGACAAAAAATTAATAGTTTTCAAGATGATTCACAATTTAAGTCTTCTTATGCAACTACGACCTTGACCTTTGAATGAAAGAAATATCTTATTTGTAAAATTAAAATAAATAAATAAATGAATAAAGGGGCATATGGTTAGAATAAAATATTAATACACAAAACCTAATTTAAAAGCTAGAACCTGTCTATAGGAATAAACCATGGTGTATATTTACAGGTAGTTATAATTCAGAGGTGTTGGGTAGCTTTGGTTTGAAACAATGGAATGTGAATTTTTTTATCTAGACTGAATAACCATTGAATTTACATAGGATTTAAGTTTATCAAAATCTAATGCCATTTTGATGCTTAATACATATTTACTATATATTCTGTCATGTCACTTTGTCACAGTTATACATTTTCCTTATCTTCAAAAAGGCAAATATGAAATAAAAATAAATTGTTTTATTTTCAAGATATTCATGAATTCAAAGGATCTAAAATTTTCATTATATTTCAAGATAATCATGAATTCAATGACATTTTGTACATTACTTGACCTGAATTCTTGTTAAAAAATTTATTTCAAATGAAAAAAAAAAAAAAAAAAAAGACAAAATTTGTTTTAATTTAAGAAAAATCTTTCATCATGAATCATTGTTAAGTTGGGATCTGCAAAGCTTTTCTATATTTATTATACAAGTTATTTTACAAATAATTGTTGAAGTTTAAAGCAACACACCCTGTTTTCTTAAGTCACAAGTAATTATAGAATCACAGTAACCTTAGAAACAAAACAGAAAACTTAAGACATAAATAACAGATTGTATTTCTAAAATGATCCTGTTTCTCAAAAACATAACTGTATATTATTACAAACATAAACACTGTGTCATTGGAAAAATTGATTTTTATAAAATATACTTATCTTCTATTATTTTCTATTTTAATGTCGCTGTTTGGCTTAAAACATAAATTATAAAGACATTGACATCATGTTTTCAAGGTCTAACTTTGTTATTCAACATTTTAAATTAGAAACAAAAATATTTTTCATGATTGTAGTTAAAAATTGGTTCATACAAAATGTGTCATCTACAACAAAAATTACTTATTCTCTAATCCCATTATAAACAATTGAAATGCAATATATATATATATACAATGTATATGTATTTTTTTTTAAGAAGTCTGGCTTAAGTTTTCCCCAAAATGACATAATGACATCATGTAAATGTCTAAAAATTATGACCATACGTTCTTTAAAGATTAAAAAAATCAACATAGAAAATAAAAATATTTTTGAAAATGAAAGATCACATGATCATTTATTATCTATATATCACATATTAAATCAAAGCGTCACATATACATTTATGAAAGAAACATATACACAACTATATGTTTCAATTAGTTGAGTTCAGTAATAGTGTTTTATGCCCAAGATTCTATAATATATATGGAGGCAGTCAATTCTAAGATGGTGGAGAAAACCTGAGTGCCTGGAGAAATCCACAAACCTTCAGCATGTGAACTGACAAACTTTCTCAAACTAGAATGTTTCTAAGTAGGTTTTGAACCTAGGTGCTGTGAAGAGTAGCAGGTATAAACAGATATATATATATTTACACACTCTATATATATAAAGTAGTAAGAGAGAGTAAAATAAAACCTATGACGCAAGGTTTAAGCTTTTCCTCATACAAGATAAATGAGGTCCCATGTCATGGCCAGCATGGTGCGATAAAGAACCCTGCTGTATAATGCCATCAGCACAATGCAAAATTTCTGCACTTTGGCCTATAGCTGGCGACGTCTCGATATAAGTGAAATACTCTTGACTGGGACATTAAACACCATTACTCCTAACTCAACTTGTACAAGATTAGTTATAAAGCCTAATTACAATGTTACTGAAGTAAGTTTTATATGTTAAAATGTTCTTTACATTATATTGGTAATAAAACCAATGGAAGATAAATAATTTTAATTGTGTATAAAGTTCCATTTACTAAGTATCTAGGAATAGAAATTGATCATTGATATTTTTTTTTCTTGATGTAGCATAACACATGACCTTTATAATGCCATGTCCATCATCGTCATATGATGAAATTATTTCAGAACAATTGGAACTCTGAAATCCGGTATTCAATCAATATTATTTGTTTGTAGTATAAATTAAAATATGCACTTATAATTACATTAAAATATTAAAGGTTTAAACAGAAAAATACTGTCAATCAAAGCAAAATTACTGCAAGTTAAATGCCATTAATGTTACTTCTGGTTTTTGTTGTTCCAATTTATTTTTATCTTCTATTGAAATGGAAACTTTTAAAATACAGTAAAACCTGCTGTATTAGCAACATTTTTAAAATAATTATATGTTGATTAAGAACTGAGTTTTACTGTACTGTGCGTTTGTTTCATACTATGACCCAAAAAATCATCAACACAAAGACCACCTGTTGACTAAGATCAGTGTTTTACTGTGCTTTTGCTTTTTCTTAATAAAAAAAAAGATCCTCAAAATAAAGACCACTTGTTATTAAGACCTGTGTTTTACTTTGCTTTTGGCAGACTTCTAGAAAGTTAACAAAAAGGGTCAGACATGCAGTCTGACAACGCTAAAAAAATCTGTCAGATCCAAAATAAATCTGAGACTAAAAAAAACAATCAACAAAATTATGTTTTTTTAAATTGTAAGTTACACATATTGCTATTTTTATTAGTTTGCTTAACTTTACATACCTCTGATGTTTTCACTGTTTATAAAAATTAACAAGTTCACCTTAGAAATCTAAACATTCTTCATCAATGTCCAAGTCAGTATAATCATAAAGTTTTTTTGTTATTCGTTTTCTTCAGAAGTTTTCTCTTTTTTCCTAGATTGGCTCCATCATAATACTTAAAAGCTATTTTAACAGATGAGCCGTATGATCGTATTTAACAGTTATATTGATGGGATCACTCAAAAGCTTTTAACCAATGTAATTCTGTTTTACAAATTAGACTCAAGAATGGCTACTACTCCAAGCACCAAAAATTGAGTGGTGCAAGTTATAGAAAACCCTGAAAAAAAAACTGTGATATCAACTGACAAACTATCCGTCTGATTGAAAATTTGTCAGATTTGTCCAGTAGACTGATAGCTTTCAGGAAATCTGTATATGACCCAAAAAATCCTCAATATAAAGACCACCTGTTGATTAAGGCCTGTGTTACCGTGCTTTTGCTTTACATTATGACCAATAAAAAATATCCTCAAGATAGAGACTACTTTTTTATTAAGACCATTGTGTTACAGTGCTTTTGCTTTTTAATATATCCAAAAAGATCCCCAATATAAAGACCACCTTTTTATAAAGTCCACATTATGTCACATGGGTGGTCCTTATATACAGGTTTCAATGTTTATACTTATCTTTTAAACTTTTAGCATAGTTATACTACTAGTATGTCATATATTGTCTCCTTGTACGTTATTATTTTAAATGCAATTTTCTTAACACATATTAATAGTAAAGCTTTAGGAAATTAAGCGAGTTTTCATATTGCTTTTAATTTAGACACTGGCATTGATTAAGTAAACAATTTTGTAATTAGATTTGGAAATTATTTTGCTGGAATTGAAATGGAAACATAAATCAATATGTGGTAAAAAAAAGATTATATGCCATGTTGCTTAAGTCTGTCAGAGGTATATGTGTCTTTATATATAAATAATTAGTTGTTATGGTAACAACAACCTAGTTTTTGTATTTACCAGTATCTTATCTGAGTCAAAGGTTAGTGATTTGTTGATTATTGTTCAAATGTCGTATCAGCAAAACTTTAGCTATTCATAATAAGAGCAAGGTTATGAATCTTTAAAAGATAAATCTAAAAACAAGTTTGTGTATAATATGGTCCGTGTTGTAATAGCTCACGATTAGGATGACTTTTTGATAAGGTGCTAGGTCACCAAATCAGTATGCTACAGAAAAGCATAACATACCCAGGTGCATTAACCTGGCACCAGATGAACCAGTTGATACTCTGTCCCATTAATGCCAAACACCTGGGGAGGAAGCAGTATCTCAAATTTTAAAGTCTTATGTATGACCCTGCCAAGGTCTCCAAACCTACCCCAGACTCTCGAGGCAGATGCTCTACCAATAAGCCACCAAGGCAATGGAAAAGGTAGATAAAAAATTGAAGACAAACTTTTAATACAGTTTGAAAATTTCATTGCAAAAAAAGGAATCAGTTTTCATAACATTAGCCAAAATAAAGCAATAATGACATTATATTCTTACAATCTTGGAGAAAATAAGATTTAAAGAAAATTTTAAGAAAATCACATTACTATGGCTTGCAGTGACTAAATGTATCTCTGAGGAGTGAAAATACATCTGAAAATTGAGGAAAAATATTAAAATATCCCTAGGCTAGTAATTATTTTGACGATGGTACATTTGATAAGGATTACTTGATAAAAAGATTGTATATAACTGAATGACATTTTTTACCCCACACATACATTGCACCAAAAAATCAATAATTTTAGGATTGCTTACTAAATGAAGTCAATTCCTGAGTATTTTGTTTTCATATCAAAATTATCTAAACATCATATTTGACATTTAAATTACAGATTTTTGTGGAAGTATAAATATGAAGTATTTACAATGTAAGAAAAAGCTTTTTTCTAGCAGGTTCTAAAAGTCTTTCTTTAACATAACATCTTAATAGTAATAAATTGCTTTGTAAACATGTCTTTCAGCTTTCTTCCTCCATGAGTTTCTGTGTAGGTGTGCGATAACATATTAAAGTACAGTAAAACCTTGTCAGAGTGATCTTGATGGCTGTGCCACCTCACTTTTTGCCACAATATTTTCAAGTTTTGAAGTCTATTTCTTCATTTTCTCTTCCTATTTATCACCTCTTTATAATGACAAATGTGACTGAATGAATGAAGTTAAAGATCTGAGGTTTTATTGCAGTATATCAATCTGAAATTAGTCTTGCAGCAACAAGGACCACTAAGGACACAATGCAACATAAATTCTGAAGATTCAAGGAAAAGTTGCTGATTGTAAAACTTGTGTATTGGTCTGACACTGGGTATATAATCTAGATGTAATTAGAGAAAGGTGTCCAACAGAGTCGACGGAATATTTATATAGGTATCTAAGCAACTGAATTTGATTACCATGGGAAAAAATATACTAAAGTATACTTTAGTATTTTGCTATTAGAGTCATAATATGTTATATTCACCAGTTATCTTTGTGTTTCTGAATATGACTTCAGTCTTTTAATATGTTACATTTATGACATTACTTTGTAAAGCATAAGTATTAAATTATTTCTGTGCCTTTTAAACAATCTGCAGGAGAGACTAGTTTATAAGAGTCTTACTCTTGTTCTGGAATCCCTTAGATGTGTAATGTAAACTTGTTTTGTATAATTGCTTAACAAAATAAATACTGTTTAAACTAAACAATCTGCATAAAAATATGTTGTAAGAAAATAGCAAAATCTTGCAAAATCTACCTGTATTTCTGTATATCTAACTGACTATGCACTTATATCATGAAAGTTGAAAAACATTAATACTCAATATATTTAGTACCATGGTATATACACAACAAGAGTAAAATAACATAGATAATTGTTATGTTAAACTGAATACCTCTACTGAGATGCCCATCTATTTCATTCTATCAAGATCATGCAGTTCTACTTTATTTAGCTACTTGGAATAGAGCAATAAGAAATTATTGTGCAACACCCATCTATTTTACCCTACCAAGGTCAGCCCATGGTTTTACCAGTACCCCATTATTTAATGAGCTACACTCATGAAGTAGAGAATGAGAACTGCAAAGCTCAAGAATTCCTTGTGCAACAAATTTATAGTCAAGTCCATGACCCTTTTATCCACAACTTTAATCACTATCCACACATCTCCATACAATTAATTATTACCTGGGTAGTAATATATTAAACAAACAAAATTCCATGGAATTAAATGTCTCGCCTGGTTAGTTTTTGACTTTAACATAACTTTCACATTTTGACACGCCACCCCCATCGCCGACATCGGAAAAGTAACACCTAAGTCTAGCCTTATGGCGATGCCAGGCTCAACAAAAAATGTGATATAGGGAAAAGTTACCTGTGATCAAACTAATATTACAATGCTAATCTATTACTGTACCCTGTTAAATGTCACTGGGGTATATGTGTTAACTAAATGAAAAAACAGAATAGAACCTGATAATTGTCTTGTTAACCAATGATACTGAGGTGTAAATCATTGGGTTCTTATTATACAGGTTGATAGAAATCAATGTTTACATATGGTAATGGTCATTTGGTACATCAGAAATCATCTAAATGTTCAGATAATAATATTCAGATGATAATAGTTGTTGATAACTGAGTAAAATGAACAAATTGATGAGCTACCAAAAAGAATTTTTAATAAAAAAAGCATTAATGTTGTACAAACTGTCTGGTAAATATTGAGAGGTAATTGATTTATCAAAAAAGGTACAAATTATGTTATCACTTTATAATAAAGGTCTGACCTGGTCAAACAAGGACAGACTACAGGACTAGTACTTCTTCATACAACTGCTTAAAATATGCCACTAAAGGGAGAAGTTTTACAACCACCACGAGATTATTTTGACTATACTGAGACAGACCTGGTCTCCAGGTTTTGTACCTTCTACATAAGGAAGCATGCAATCTACTAAATAAACTACAACAACAGTTATTTATTAATATATGCATACAAACAACCAGCATAACAAAAATAATGTAACAATAGATCAACAACCAATCACATACCTGAAGTCATTCTCAGACTGAAAATTATAATGAAACACTAATGGACTTGGGGAAATTTTGTACATGATATACTAAAAACTGTAATATAGTTTCCTAGATACCAAAATATATTCAAAATGACCAATATTCAATTTACTTACAGAAAGCTATTAAATTTTTGTAGATAAAGGCATGGTCACACATAACAAAACTTATTTAATGTTAATGGAAACCTGAGAGTTTGTTCATGTACAATAGAAGGATAAAATAATCATATATGGAACGTAAAGGACTGATTGCTCATAACTTTTGTAATTTGAAGAAAAAGTAATAATAACAGAACTATTGTAAGATAATTATGGATTGGCCATTTTTGGAATCTCGTTTTTCTTCTCTAATCTTGAGTTGGTAAAATGTGAAGGACATTAATTTGTATTTATGTTTTTTATATTCAGTTAAACATTTTGGTCTCCTAATTTGTCAATATTAAAACAAAGCTTTTAAATCCCACAGCTATATGTTAAACAGTAAAACCTGCTATACTGTACACCTCTATATAAAGATTAATAGTAGCAATTCAAAATGGAAATTGGGGTTTTTTTCAGTAAAATGAAGAGATTTTTATCAGAATAAGAATGACATGTATTAACAATTAATGCATTAGTGTTGGGTGCAAAAAATAAAGTTAAAAGCTTAAACTATTGGAGAAACAATTTTCTTTTCATAAGAATGCAAATCTTATTTATGGCCATGTGTGCAATTAGCTGATCAGTTTTCAGTTGTCTTCATCACAACTTATTTATTCTTTTTGTCATACAACTATGGTAACAAACATTTCCCTGATTACCTATGATAATATCTGATAAAGTAAACAAATATGCATTCTCCTTCTTTTTCTTATTATTATTATTTGTTCTTTTTTTTTTTTTTTTTTTTAAAAAAAAGAGCAATGCCATAGATATGTTTACATACACAACATGGAGGTAATGAACAAAATTCCACTTATGGAAACAGTGGATAAACAGTTTTTAAAGTTTATAACTGATTCTCTGTGTTTAGCTAGCAAAAAGTTTATAATAAATGGTAATTATACAATTGATCTTTTTCCATGGAATATGTTCACAAGTCTTACCGTGAGAAAATTACCAGCTACAGTCCAACCTGCCTTAAAGGCCACCTCTATATAAGGAGTACCTGCTTATAAATGCAGTACAATTATTACCCATTTGTTCTTTAACTATGTTTGAGAACCTGTATATAAGGGCCACCTGCCAATAAAAGCCACTTTTTCTGGTTCCCTTGGGTGGCCTTTATAGATGGGTTAGACTGAATATATGTTTTATACCTATATGCAGTTATGGTTACAAACATACAATGAAACAGGGCATGAGATTTTAAATGTTACATCATGCTTAGAACAAGTAAGTGACAATCATAAAATATTGTTCTGAAATGCTAAGTAAAAATTTTCAAGTCTGACTTGCTGCATCCTGACTAAGTATTAAATCTTGTCCTCTCACTTATCTATTACAGGGGAGGACTTAAAAATAGAGGAAGAAAAAGTAGATGCCAAAGAAATCTTTATTAATCCTTTATTAATCCTCAAGCCCTATCAAACAAACAAACATACAAAAAAATTCAGTGTATTTCTTTTGACCAATTCAAGAATGTTGCTTGTAATATTCAAAACTCTATTGAATCTATCTGAATTCACTAGCTAACTCCACCATCATACAAAGCCACATGCCACTCTAACATTTGCCACAAGGGTGATGATTTTCTAGAGAGTTCCAAATTCTACCATCATACAAGGCCATATGCCACTCCAACATCTGCCACAATGGTGATGGTTTTCTAAAGGGTTCCAAACGACCATCATACAAGGCCATATGCCTCTCCAACATCTGCCACAAGGGTGATGATTTTCTAGTGAGTTCAAATCTCTACCATCATACAAAGCCACATGCCACTCTAACATCTGCCACAAGGGTGATAATTTTCTAGAGGGTTCCAAACTCTACCATCAGAGAAGGCCACATGCCCCACTCCAACATTTGCCACAATGGTGATGATTTTTAAGAAGACTCCAAACTCTTTCCAACAATACATTCTTGCAAATTCTATAAGTGCGTTAATTCTATCACATGCTATTTCTATACTTAATAGGTATGAAGATCCATTGTCTCTTTAGACAGTAGTTTAGGTTCTTTTGTAAGTTTCAACCATAAAGAACTCTATATCAAGACCACTTCTCTATAAATTCAGGTCCTGTGGGTTATCCCTATATACTGGTTTTACTGTATTTCTAAATTTGTCAGACTTAAATCACTTTTTTCCATCTTGGAAAACCTCGAAACACAAAATTATGAATAAAACATGAGTACTTCGTTGTTGTATTAACACAAGAAGGCATCTAATAAGAGTAATTTGTGTAGGGAAAGTAAATTTGTTTAATTTAAAAGTAAATATCCAGATGCCTACAATGTAATTATATCTCACAACATGGTACATATTACAATTTAATTATGTTATGTAAAGAAATAATTAAATTTTAAAATCAATATGCACAGATCACCACAAGCCACTTGAGAAGCAAAATACATGTGAAACATCGGAAGCTATTTGAAATAAGATTTCGTAAAAATTCACTTATCCTTTATATTCATTATAAATTTTAAATGGATATATTTCTGTTCGATATTTAAGTATAGTAAGATAATTACCGAGCGGACTACGAACTTATTCTCTTTTGTAATACATGTACAACCATTTATGTTTTTTAAAAATCATATTGTTAAACAGATAATATATGGATTTTTGGATTTTAACTTTATTGCTTTTGGATATTTAAATAAGTTTCTTCTTTTTTTTTTTTTTTTTTTTTTTTGGTTTTTTTGTTTTTAAAAAACAATTGTATTGAAAACAAATAATATATCTTGTGTAAGTGGTACGTTCAAAAAGCCCCATCCACAAATGATTCTAAAATTACAATGAAATTTAGTTGTTGAAAGCATAGTTGGCTTAACCAGCTGGTTCGCAAAATGTAGACCAATTCTAAAAGTCAATATTTTTTAAATTTTCTGTTCAAAAGTTAATAAGCATCAATTTTTCTTCTTCTTCTTTTTTTTTTTTTGTCTTTTTGTGTATGTGTTAAACCTGAAACATTTTGAGTCATAACCCCTTTATCGGTGAGAAACATCTCGACTTTCCAATAACCATTTAAACAAACAGGTCCATGTTACTACATAGGACAATTTTGATTCAAAAGACATTTAACAAAGTCTATATAAACATTAGCCTAAAACTTTAACAATTATACTGTTTTACTCAAATGAATAAATTACTCAGGTGGAATGGAATTAGAGTACTGGTAATAAGCTTTAGACCAAGGTCAACAATGTTTCATTTAAATGGAACTCAGCCAGTGTACCACGTGATCAATACCTCTTAACGTTTGTGTGGAATGAAATGGATAATAATTACATCAAATATTCCCGAAAAAATGTCATTATTATGGGAAAGCGTCACTTTATGCAATTCCATTGCCAATGAAAATAATTGTCCCGCACAAACGCTATGAGGTATCACGTGGTACACTGGCAAATTCCATTGAGATAGCCAGTTCCCAGTTTCACAATCATTCCTTAACCAAGATTTACCTAAACTAAAATCTTGTAAACTAATGAAAACCTAGTAATTTTGTTAATTATTAGGATATTTGAGAAAATGAAGGAGTCGTTTTGGAGATCGCCTCAACCTTGTCACATCTGTTTTTAGTTTTGTCGAATCTATTATAGTTTCAAAAGAGATTGTCAAAATTTGCTAAATTTAAGTCAAGATAATTATCTTAGCTAAGGAATCTTTGTAAAACTGTAACCAGTTCTAAGATGATGGAAAAACTGGAGTATTGTTGGAAAAGCAATGATGAGCAAGTGACCAGACAAATGTCTTAACACTTGGATCTACCCAATCAGGATTTGAACCTGTGACCACTTGACAATCAAAAATTGCAGGATTTGAACCTAGTCAGTAGAGACATTGATACCACTTGACAACCAAAAATGGCAGGATTTGGACCTAGTCAATAGAGAAAACTGCGACCAGTTGACAACAAAATATGGCAGGATTATTACCTAGTCAGTAGAGACATTGTAACCACTTGACAACCAAAAATGGCAGGATTTAAACCTAGTCAATAGAGACACTATGACCACTTGACAACAAAAAATGGCAGGATCTGAAGCTAGTCAATAGAGACACTGTGACCACTTGACAACCAAAAATGGTAGGATTTTTGGTAGGATTTGAAGCTAGTCAGTAGAGACACTGTGACCACTTGACAACCAAAAAGCTAGTCTAAATACATACTCTCTGTATATCTAAACTTTTCTTTCTCTGTTACATGTTTATTTCGTTGAATAATAAAGTACTAACCTATTTACCACATTTGGCAGATCAGTTAGCACTCTGCTCAATGAAAAATATACATTGTATAACTTTACGAAGTGTCAGTTTGACTGAATGAATAAAAAAAAATAAAACAAACATACCAGTCCTTGTCCATATCAATGTATTAAAGCCATTCAATTTTCTCATGCAAGACTGCATAACATTACGTATAAACTCAAGGGTTTCCGAAAACTCGACTTCCTACTGTAAATTATCTACAAATCATGGCTGAAAAAAATCGGCAATTTGGAGTTTTTTTTTCAAAATTTCCAATGATAAAACACAAACCATATTCAATCTATGTGAGAAACACCTATCTTACAGTTAGCTCTTGTCACATTACTGTTAACTGATGTTAAATATTTTGACAAATAAATTTTTTATTTTCTGAATGATCAATTTTTTCTAAGTATTACGGTATAACAGGAAGTAGTATTTCTGGCAAGCATGCGCAAAAACTTACAGGAAGGTAATGGAACTATTACAACACCTGATGTTTGCATTTTGCCTTTGCATGGAATCTGCAGTTGGGTAACTGGCAACAGGTTTGGTTAATACATTTTGGTTAACCTGTTTCAAAATTTCATAACCCTGACAGCCCTAATTTGAAGCTAGTCAATAGAGACACTGTGACCACTTGACAACCAAAAATGGCAGGATTTGAAGCTAGTCAATAGAGACACTGTGACCACTTGACAACCAAAAATGGCAGGATTTGAAGCTAGTCAATAGAGACATTGTAACTACTTGACAACCAAAAAGGCAGAATTTGGACCCAGCCAGTAGAGACGGAACACCACTTGACAACCAAAGCCAAAAAACAATAATTCAAAATTCAAAATAGCAATCCCATAACATCTTAAAGTTAAAATTATAGTTCTTTTTTGAATTCAAAACTAATTAAATGCTTAAAACCTATAAAAAATTCACAGAAAGATATATTTTCTTGTGAAACTGTAGATAATTATGAACAAATAGAAAAATTTTAACTTCATTTTTTAAAAGCAATTTGCATCAAAGAAAATTACATTATTTAAACCTAATTGTCAGTTGAAATCTAGACTAAATTATCATTTTTTAAATTTTATAAAATGGGTTATTATAACAAAAGCTTTTTCTTCGCCTATTTTTATTTTTAAAACTAATTTTCCTCGACTACTCCTAGTCAATAGTTTGATGGTCATGAGGTTTAATTCAACAGCAATTACAGGAATTATTCTTACCATTTTATTTTTATATTGATTTTAAGTAACGCAAATAATTTTTAATATCCTAAACATTATTTGCCTTACTTATTCTATAATCAAATTTACTAGTATTTTATCTGCAATTTTCAAAAAAAAAAAAAAAAAAAAATTCTGAAATTAATTTTATTTTCATAAGTGTCTTTTTAGTATCCTAAACATAACTAGTTGTTTTACTAATGTAACTTAGACAACAACTCAAATATGTTTCAAATTAAGAGCTTTAAATGAAACCATGATTCCTTGTCAAAAGCTGTTTTCAAATTAAGAGCTTTAAATGAAACCATGATTCCTTGTCAAAAGCTGTTTTCAAATTAAGAGCTTTAAATGAAACCATGATTCCTTGTCAAAAGCTGTTTTCAAATTAAGAGCTTTAAATGAAACCATGATTCCTTGTCAAAAGCTGTTTTCAAATTAAGAGCTTTAAATGAAACCATGATTCCTTGTCAAAAGCTGTTTGTAACAGCAACAGGAGATCTCAAAGGAAGTGTTTCAATTAGGAATCAAATGACAGACTCTCTGCAAGGTGACACAACTCTATCTTCTTTTCATTCTCTTTATTTGTAACAGGGACATCATTTCTGCCATGCATTGTAACACATGTAAAAACACATTTAAATTTATAGAAATATATTCACATTATGTACATAAAACTATTAGAAATACTGAAATATTTGGTCTTAATAATCTAAAATAAGGTTAAATAACAGCAATCACAAAATTGAAACAATTATGAAATATGTTCAGATCTTAAAGGGACACAAACATGTTAATCTCAGTCCTACCAAGTTTCATCATTTTTTCACAGAGATGTACTCTTAACAATAAAATCAAACCCAAACAAAAAATAATTATTGAAAAACCTAAAGGGTCATAACTTCTAGAAACATCAATGATCTGGAACAAGGAAAGCAATATGCACATCTATTATAATGTTTATTATATCTTTCAAGTTTCATACAATAGAACTTGCCAGCGTACCACGTGATCGATACCTCTTAACGTTGATGCAGAATGAAATGGAAAACGTCTACGTCAAATATTCCTGAAAAATGTCGTTATTATGGAAAACATCATTTTATGTGATTCCGTTGTCAATAGAAATAATTGTCCCGCACAAATGCTATGAGGTATCATGTGGTGCTCTGGTGAATTCCATTATGAACCGAAGTCCAACAAAAACAATACTTACTGAAAAAATTAAATAAAAAAGCCATAACCCACAGAACAATCAATTAACCAGAACAGGAAAACAATATGTATATTTTAAGCATGAAGTTTGTTTTCCTTCCTTTTTTTATTTATTTGTACGAAACAAAAAATAATAAAAATCTAGTCCACACAAAAAATAATTATCCAATCAGAACATGAAGACAATATGCAAAACTCCTCCTCCTACAAATTATTCCTGTAAAGTTGCATTAAAATCTGTTCAATGATATAGGAGTACTAGTGCAGACAAAAATGCAACATAAGAATAAAGGGATGGCCAGTAGGATGGAATGCATTACTATATATCCCCAACCTAATTCTTTTGGGGGATAATATGCTGTCAGACACACTATCTTCCTGTGTGAGAGGTCCTCTGTCAAACCCTAGAGATCTTATTTGATTTTTCTGTTAAATCTATGGTTTTCCATTTATATAAAAATCTGGTTATTGTTGTATTGTACACACACAATCACTTGGTATTAATCATGTGCTAGATGTCCATCAAAAAAAAGATTGGTAATGTAAGCTACAGTAATGAACAATAAACCTGCCCTAAATAGAAGTTAAAGACAGGGTTCATAATACGCTAACTACCATTTACAGCAACTTTATTGTATTTAAGTGATATAGCATTACAAAAATTAACAAGAAAAAAATCAATATGTTTAGAAGACATAATTGATATTAGATTTCTAGGTTTCTTACACAGGGTGTCTTTTACAATAGTGAAAAGATTTTGCTTATACTGTTACAGTTTTGTATGGAAACAAGTCTGAGTACTGAATTCCAGTGTTTATGTTTTATCATAAGGAAATAAATATTTGGGGGACTGTAATGGATTAAATTTTTTTGAGAACAGTTCTGTTTTAATAATTCCAAGGATTCATGCGACTTTTGAATGACTTTTATTGAGATTCTTTGTCTGAAGATTATTTGTTAAAATAAATCATCTATGTTTAATATATATAATGGTGTTATAGAAGATTAATTATCAGTGTCTCAAGTGGACAGCATTATTGAAGATATTGTAACATATATACCACACATCAAGGTAAGCCCATTTATAAAGATATATTAATAAGTTATATATATCGCATGTTTCTTACACAATAATATTTTTTTCTATAGGGTTTTAGAAATCAAGTACTGTACTTAGTGTAATATATAAAATTCATATAATATATGATACATGTATATAAATTTTCTTACTGATTTGTTATTTTGAAAAAAGGAATATTTCTTCATTTTGAAGTATATTCCAGAGAGGAAGTTTATTTTCCTTAAAATTTTTTTTAGAACAAATGCAGGCCATATTTTTTCATGAAGTGCGAAACACATGTACATGCCTAATGGGAGTCTTATGCTGTTTTAAAAGCACAACAATGCCAATAAGCACAATGTGGAAGGTTAAGGGTCAGTAAAATACTTAATTTAAACCACACCACTGGACACAAATTTGTCATAATTGACCTCTTTTAAATACAGGTATTCACTATCTTATACAGCTAATATCATAATCCATTCTAGATATCAATATAATATACAGCAGGGTTCTTTATCGTGCCATGCCTACTTGACACGGGACCTCATTTATTTTCAATTCCCATTGGAAAGAACCTTGACTTTTGTAATGCTGAGTGCTTGGCAAAAGAACAGTCACTACCCACTTTCAAGTCTTGGGTCAGACCTGGTCAGGGTTCAAACCTACAACCTCCAATTTATGGAGTGAGCACCCTACCAACTGAGCTACCACAGTGGCCTATATATATAAGGGAATATAAAACATATAAAACAATGGTTCACTAGTTTGCTCCAATGGTTCACTAGTTTGCTCCAATTCTTTTATTGATCTCATTTGTCTTAAAATCTTTAACACATATGAAAAAAAACCTTAATCTTGTGGACACTTTTCATTAGTACCATTTGCCACCCTGAATCTCAAACTCCCAGTGCCATTGATTATTTTTAAGTATATTATAGAGCATGTAGCCCTTATAATGATAATAATAATAACAATAATAATAATAATAATAATAATAATAATAGTAGTAATAATAATAATAATAATACAAGTAATACCCAGCTAAATCTGTATAGGTAATATTAATTATCTTATACAGTTTATTGCCATGACAACTGTATACATATCTTAAAGATTAAAATGCCTGATACTAAAGAATTTTTGCTTGTATATGATTTCCTACAAGTAACTCAATTTGATGATGTTTATAAAACAATATATATATTATAATATATAATAGTGATTTTATAATTCCATCCATCAATTTGGATTTTAACAATTTTAATTTGTGTGGCAAATCAGCTTTATTACAGGTAATCAAAATTGTTGATCATATACAGATTCAATTTTTTTTTGGAGGGGGGGGGGGTGTCTTGCTACCAGTTTATGATAAAGCAGTGTTAAGTAAACATTTACCACTTTCACTGACAATAGCAAGTTTAATTAACCATTTATTGCTAAAGGCACCTTTAGTCAAATTTTTCCTTCACTGCCATTAGTCTAAATCAGAGACAACTCTTATTTGCAATTTATGCTTGAAGTAAGTGACATCTTGACTTTTCAGTGGGGTTTCTCTTTTGAAATTCAGGGTTTTAAAAGTGAAAACAAAAGTAAAATATTACACAGAAAACATGTCATTTGAGACAATGATTGTTGAGAGAGCTGGTTAATATTGATAGGCACTTCCTCTACTTTTAAACTTATTATTTTTTATGATACCACTTAAATTTCAATGCTAGGGGGTCTCCTTTCACTATGTATAAAGGGCACTTTGTAAATTGAACTTTTGAAGACTTTATCAAAATTTAAAAAAAAGATGAACGTATGAACATCTCCAATAAAAAATAGGAAAGGTGTGTGTGTGTGTGTGTGTGTGTGTGTGTGTGTGTGTGTGTAAAATCTTTTACTAGACTATTTTTCTTTTTTGAAATTTTCTTTCAACAAGAACTTGATCAAAATCTAACAACCGTAAGTGCTTCATTTTTCTTTTTTTTTTTGTTTTTTTAATTATCCAATTTCTATTTCACATTTGACTTCATGTGAATTTGGAGTCAATATTGATTATTTTAAAATCCAATAATTGAATGCCCAAACAATTGGTGTCAGACTCATTATTATCAAGATGTGCAATTGGTTTTACATTTTTCGCAATTTTCCACATTCTAGTATGACAAATTAGCCCATTAAATATTACAACTTTTTTTTGTAAATTGATTTAATTAAAGTAAAATTGTAAGTGTGGAAAACATTTTTGCTTCATTAAGACCTAATAACCATTAAACTTCCACAGCTAAAATCTCCATTACTGATAAAAGAATATCATCACTTGAGAAACAAGTTTTATATAAGGTTATGTAAATTCACTGGGTTGTAGTAAAGAAACACATTTAAATCAGCCCTTTAAGCTTAAGTAGATACCAAATTGCAATTTGAAATTTAAAACCTGAACCAACTAGAATTCTGGTAAACAGACAGATAACCATTCCCCTTCCAACCCAAAATGTCATTGCATATAAATGCTTTACCTTTCTTACAACAAAACATTTCAGAACAATAATATCTGAACTTTAGTATCTGTATTTGCTCTGGCTGTCTGTCTGCCTGTCCATCTGTCCATTGTTCAAAAGATTTTTTCAAATATCATATCAACTCATTAAAGTTTGACATTTTTATTATTACCAATTTCAGAACTGATAACCTTGACCTTTGACCTTCCTTACATCAATTCTTAATTGGTCTGGCATACTATTTCAAAATTGTAGTTTTAATCATTAATTTTCGACTTTCAAGAAAATATGCTTTTAAGATTTAATTTGACATGCTATAATATTATAGGTCATTAAAAGGCTAAAATTTTCTCTTTTCTACAGATATGGTTTAAATACTTTACAAGTGTAATCCTCGTGGCAATTACAATATGCTCGACACAATTACAAAAGAAAGTTTTAAGTGATGATCTGTTTATTAAATTTTCATGGTTATATCATATATTTAATATATTTCACAGGAGCTAGTGGGTTCAGGCTGGAAGTCTATATACAGTATATGCCTGAAAATACACAATTACACAATATTTTGAATAACTTGATCGTCAAACATTAAAATAAAATTTAGATAATAGTAAATCATCAGATATACATATCGAAAAAACTATGTACATACCAATATAGTGGAACCGTGAAAAAGTCACCAGGACACAATGGTTGTTTTAAGAAAACGTATAATGGCTACTGTGAAGTGACCAATAATGCCAAGAATGATTAGTTTGGCGGTAAATTAAATAATGTCCAGTGCACATATGTTCTATGTTACGTCATGTCCAGTCACAGGTCATTTGGTTTACTAAATATAAACACAAACACGTGAATGACATTAACATAAACACTCATGAATGACACAGACAAGACAGACAACTAAAACACAGACGGATTATATAATATATTATATTATCAGCTGGTTACACAAGAAATAAATTTACAGTCCATTCAACACACAATATGAAAGGTTTTGCTGTATAAATGGTCATAGAAATATTTACTTTGCAAGAAAACTTAAGCTTTTCATGTTTATAATGTCTGGCCATACTCAAATAAGAGCAATAATTTTCAGATCCAATTTTCTATCCTAATGCTCTTTACATAATTCTGTTGCATAATATGCCACTTTTTACATAAATCTCAGACATAGTCTTATACAAGATTAAATCTATTAGAAAGCTTTAATCTTTTTTTTTTTTTTTGCTTGTAAACACTGTTCTCTGCGGAATTATTTATCATCTTTCTTACAACATCTTTGCCCTTCTTTAAATACATTGAATGTTTATAATATACAAAAAAAGTCCACTGATTAGGATTGAGAACTTAATTTAAAACCAAATGTTTGCTGTGTTCACATCAAGATGGTTCACACTGACAACCATATGTATAAACATTACTTGTACTTTTTCAGATTTGACACAAACATTAAAGTGGAAAGAGGCTTCGTGGTCTAAAAAAGCTACATGATATATTTAATGCAATCCATTTTGCTGTAAATATATTTAATGTATGGGGCAGAAAAGCTTAAGATCAACATTGTAAGACAAACTGATATTTCTAGCACAAAAATCGCAAAATACACAATTATGTCCCTTAATTCATTATAACTATCCAAAATCAAAAAAGTCTTGTCCTTATGAAACAAATGTTTTCCATGGCCAAGAATAAAACATAAATACAATTCTTGTTTTGTATCAATTTTATACTATAAAAACAACTTTTTACAGCATAGTTTGGATATGTCTTGCAAAAAACAAATTTTCTTTAGAAATACACTAATAACGGGAAAAAAGTTTTTGTTCCGTTTCCATAACTAGTTGTTATTTTATTAAATAATGCACTTTATCTGATCAAATAGTACATTTTTCTTTGAAAGTGCTTTTGTAATCATGTTAAGTACAAGTTTTATAGCCTTGTTTTAAATCAATCAGTATGTTTATTACAGAAAAGCATTTTTGTATAAACTTTTGCAATTTCTTTACCACTTTCAGTGCACTTGACCCAAAATAAAAAAAAATTAATGATTTTATTATTGCAAAGCACTGTCTTTGTGGAAGATTAAGTTTTCCACTAAGGAATAGAAATTAATGTCAAAATAAAAAGTACCAGGACCATTAAAACTACTGTTTTACAAAGCTTATATAAGTGGGTTTCCAAAGCCATATATATATATATATTGACATTGATAATTGTAAAGTACTTTCATTAATTCTAGTCATATATACATGTACCTAGATGTACACCCACATGGGCCTATATAATTATATATAGCAGTAACAGGATTTTTATGTACAAAGTAATGTTTAATTATAGGATCAGCTTATTTTTTTGAAGTGTTGGTTGCCATTAAAACTTGACATTTCCTGGCTAAATTGACAGGCTTAACAAAATGATCAGATATTAAAATTGTGAAGAGTTATAAATAATACACAGTAGTTCATTATTGTATTGCTTCAGCCAAGCATAACATCTTATTAATGATGAGTGAGCTTGTAAGTCAAAGATTATTTCTATTTATATCAACATGTAACCAGATAAAGTTGTAACATTATACCTTTGCTATGATGCTGAACAGTGAAGGTTCTTTGAGCCATTTCTTCTGTGAAGAGACACCAGCTGGTTGTCAAGGACTCGCTCACTAAAGCTGTTGCATACCTGGAAACAATATGTCATGTATAAATATAAAAAACAAACTTCACTATCTCAAGATTTAGGTTATAGAAGTTATAAAAAAAATCTATCAATCCCATTGCACTGTATGACATTCATCTATCTTCAATTTTTATTGATTTCAACATTATTACATAATATGATTCAAAAAAGCTCTGTGACAGATTTTCTAGAATTAAATTTGCAGTGTCATTTAATTTAGATATTAATAAAAAATAAAAATATGAAGACTAAATCATAACAAATGAAGGATCTAATATATCATTTTAACAGCTAAAATTGATAAAACCTAATAATCAAATATTCAATTGCTTGCTCCACTTACAAGGTTAGGCATGACTTTTTGCATGCTCTGTACCAGGTGTTCTTAAGATTTCATAGTAACCAAATAAATGAACATCATTAATCAAACCAGAGATGGTAGGCTTCTAGATAATATTATTTATGCTTTGAATCTGGATTTCTGGTCTATCAAACATTTTTTGGAACTTTCTCCAAAGGTTCAAGAAAATATATATATTTTTTTTAAGTTTAAGCTACTTTTGGTAATTCAATTATATTTAAATGGTAATTTAAGCTTCATGAATTTTTTTGCAAAATTTCATAAATTGTTTCACCTTTTAAAGTTGGATTTTTGGATGTAATTATGTTTAACGTTACATTAACAATGTTTCAGTAAGTGTGTAGAATGGTCAGCTTGTACAAGTGATCATGCAGGGTGACTTTTTGTTAAAGTCCTTGGTCACCAAATCAGTACATTGCAGACATGTATACTACTCTTCCAGTTTTATTTCCAGGTTGTGTGAACCAGTTGATTCTCTGGTCTCTTAGTGCTGAGACCAGACAAGGAAGCAGTGTATCAAAATATAAAGTATTACATATAACCAACCCGGGGTTCAACCATAAACTTCCCACTCTCAAGGTGGACACTCTACCACTAAACCACAACAGCATCTTCTTAACCTCTTAAGGAAATTTCATAATTCATAATTTTTATTTAATTGGTACAGAAAAATGATTATTGAATTAAAGCGTGTTTAAAAATTTCAATCTTAAAACCTGAAACAGTTTAGATAAAAATTTAATATTTCTTTTAGTTTATCCATTTTGCAAATCTAAGTTCATAAAAGTTTTTTTTTTTTTTTTTTTTTTTTTTTTTTTTTTTTTTTTTTTTGAAAAATGCAATTATTTAAAATGTTACTTGATGATTATCTTGGTTATGATAGTTTATCTTAGAGAAATATCAATTACTAAATAATGACTTTAATTTATAAATGACTATTAATTCCAAGATATTAGAGAACCTTATTGATATCTCTATACTTTTTATTGATATCTCGAGATCTTGATTGATTTTCTTTATTCTTAGTTTTTCTTTAGCAGACGAGATAAAATTCATTAATACTTAGTACAAGGTTATAATCCATTTAATAAAGACATTTAATCACCACATAAACCATTTATGGTACACAAGACTAATAGGTATTGACTTTCTCCTATGATAAATCTTCATTATCTTTTCTTCTATAGCAGCCATAGGTGTATCATAAAAATTCCAGGAAATCATTGAAGTACGAATTCTACCACAATTTATCTTTAAACAGTCATAAGTACAATATAACATTTTTTAAAATCGATAAAATATTATTTTTGCTGCCATTTTTTAAAATTAGTTCTGTTATTTAAAGCAGTCATAAGCATATCTTGTAGTTTCAGGAAATCAGTTTTTAAAAAGTAATAAAAAGTATACAATTTTTCTTTCAGAGGTCATAAATGTGTATTTCCATTTTTTTCTTTTTTTTTTCTGTAAGAAAAACAGTCTTTAAAAATCATTAATTTTGTTTCAATTTTTCCACAAGCAGTCTAAACCTATAAAGTATGATTTTTGCGGTCATTTTCCTTTTTAAACAGTTTTGATGTAAGAGTCGCAAATCTATCTTAAATTCTAGAATACCAGTCTAATTAGTATGAATTTTGTTACAATTTTTCCTCTGGCAGTCACATATATATAAAATATATATAAATATATATTTTTAACATGTACCATTTTCCTTACGGCATTCACATTTAAGCATATTTAAAATCTGCCTTAATGATATGGTGTAGTATAATGTTTACTTTGACCTATGATTAACAGTGCCAATGTCTACAACAGAATTCTATAAAAAAAAAAGTTTTTTCCTATCAATGTACATGTAATAAACATTTTTCCAATCTTTAAAAGGTTTTTTGAACCATATTTTATTACAGCATTAATTTCATGTTTTGTCAATACACAAGTTTTTTAACAGATAAATAATTTTCAAAGCAGTTTTTATCATAATGTTAAATATAAGTGATTATGGTATACTGGTTGAATATTAGTGATAGTTATACACTTAATTTATACAATGATGAATGTCTAAGCTGAAATATGAAACTGTTTTAACAATACATTTAAATTTAAACATGAGCATTAAATTATTACATTTAAATTAACATCAACCATTTCAAGTAGCAGCTAAGGAGGAAAAAAACCAAACAAACAATGTATGGTTTTTATAGGATGCTGTTCTTTAGAATTGTCATATATAAAATTTTTTAAGCATTACAATAACTTGATAACTTATTCTCTTTGATTTAACATTACCAGTAAGTATTACATCAAAACAAGTTCTGGTAAAATAAAATCAATTTAATAACAATATATTAAAATCAATTTTGAACCATTATTAGATATAGAAATATATATCTAAGACATATAATTTTTTTTACATAAACTAAAGTTATGATACAATTTTCACGGTGATTTCTTCCTCTCTCAAAAGCCAATGAAGCATGTCTTATGAAATGAAGTACAGTCTTATCTATCTATAACGGCCACCCAAGGGAACCAGAAAAAGTGGCCTTTATTGGCAGGTGGCCTTATATACAGGTTCAAATAGCATAGTTAAAGAACAATTGGGATATAATTCTACTGGCCATTATATGCAGGTGTTATTTATATAGAGGTGGCTTTTAATGCAGTTTGGACTGTATTGGTATATAAATTATGAAGTGTTAGTGTTTTTTTTTTTTTTTTTTTTTTTTTAGTGTTTTATGCCCCAGTAAAGTTTAAATGTTATGTATCAAGTTCAGAGAAAGTAAAGGCAAATGGATTACCCTGAAAAACGTTTTTGACAAGCAAAATGACTTCGCAACAAAATTCAGACTCTTTTAACATCTCTATTAAATTTGGTAATATAAAAACTTTTCAAAGAAAATCTTAATGAGGTTAAATATGACTTAGACAACCCCCCCCCCCCCCCCAAAAAAAAAAAAAAAAAAAAAAAAAAAAAAAAAAAAAAAAAAAAAAAAAAAAAAAAAAAGCATTGATTAAATTTACACATGCATGTACAAAACTTGGATATATAATGTGGGGACATTACGACTACAAATAAGCAGCCACAAATTTTGACATTATGACCACAAATAAGCAGCCACAAATTTTGAAACTGGAGACATAATGACTACAAATAAGCAGTCACAAATTATGAAACTGGAGACATTATGACTACAAATAAGCAGCCACAAATTATGAACTGGAGACATTATGACTACAAATAAGCAGCCACAAATTTTGACATTATGACCACAAATAAGCAGCCACAAATTTTGAAACTGGAGACATTATGACTACAAATAAGCAGCCACAAATTATGAAACTGGAGACATTATGACTACAAATAAGCAGCCACAAATTTGGACATTATGGCCACAAATAAGCAGCCACAAATTTTGAAACTGGAGACATTATGACTACAAATAAGCAGCCACAAATTTTGAAACTGGAGACATTATGACTACAAATAAGCAGCCACAAATTTTGAAACTGGAGACATTATGACTACAAATAAGCAATCACAAATTTTGAAACTGGCTTTAATGAAATAATAATTCAACCAGTGGGCCAGAATTGCTTATTGTGTTTTCTATCATCACTTCACGGTTATACATTTTAATCAAATTGCAGTTATTAATTTTTAAGCATATATAAAATATGGTACTCTAGGGATGCAAATATTTCAGTGGCAGTGCATTATATCTTTAAAACATCATTGAGGTTTACAACAATTGGTAACTTATAAGTTATGTTAATTGAGGATTTTAGATACAAAACCTAATGAGAACAATAAATGTCTATAAAAAACTTAATAACAACTTTGAAACATTAACTCAATAAATAGGTTACAATGACCTCATTATGAGTAACTTCATCAATGTAGTGTTATTTCATTTCGATTTAATTACAGTTTTAAATTGCTTAACTTTTTAAAAGCAAATTCTTAAGGGACTCTAAAAGTACACCAATATATACAAAATTTGAGAAAATTTTACTTAATCATGACATGCAAATGACTTTAATGCAATGTTGATTAAGGATTGAAGAGCGCTAACCTAAAGTCAGATGAAGCAAAATGTAATTACAACAATTCTGATCACAATATGTCCTGTCATTTATCTTTAATACTGATAACCTTGAAATAATGTAGATCACAAGTTTCTAAACCCTAAACCCCATGAGAACAATAAAAAACCCTTAATTCACATAAATAAATGTAATTACAATAAGCATAGTTATAATTTAGAGGAATGTAACGATATTGCTTACCAGTTCAAGTGGCAATGAGGGACATAGTTGGTGATCATGAGCTAAAAGTGTTTGACAGCAAGATATGAATTACTATTGAGTCCTGTACAGACTAATAATTTAATCTTCATTTTTATCAAATAACAAATAGTATAAATAAAACATGCAATAGTGCTGATAGCGAGAATTTGATCCATGTGTCGTATTTATTGAACTTTTTGGTTGAAAAATTCTGTATCTTCAGTTCCTTAGTGGTATCTGTATAAATTAACAAATAATTTACTATTTGAACATCAGAAAATTCTTGATATGGATCATACAAACATTATTTATACATTGGTTACCACAAAATGCTAATTATAGATTTAAAACTTAAACAAATAATATTTTGTACTACCTCACTACTTATGAACCATATGTTATAGAATTGTAAGGCATTGTGGGAGTTTTAGCTTTGGGTTTAATCCATGGCTTGGTCAGAGGATTGTGGGAGTTTTAGCTTTGTGTTTAGTCTATAGCTTGGTCAAACCACCAGTGAGTTACTGAAGTTTTGTTGAAACTGCAGCAGCATACTTACAGCTATTCTTCATGACAAACTTTAGCACCAAAAATACACAAACATGCTTATTCAAAATGTGTACTAAACCCTATAACATCAAATGAGGTTTTGTCTTAAACCTTCTATTTTAAAGCAGAAGATTTTCAAAGTTGTTTTAGGCAAGGAAAAATAAATTCTAATGACATCAAGGCACATTTTTCAAATTCAGGATTGATAACAAAATTTTGTGCTTTAAGCTATATAACAAATTATAAAAATCAATTTAAAATTATGGTGTCTGGTGCTAGATATACATATCCGTTCTTTGACAAACATACAATGACTTAACATTATAGTTCTGTTTTTAAATGCCCATATAGAAAAGTGGTCAGACCAAAGAAAAACCAAGAAGCATCTCTTTTTGTCAACTATTTATCATTGAAATGTTCATTTGAGATCTTGATGCATTGTTTATCAGTATCTGGACACAAAAAGGCCAGTTCATTGTTTATATTTATATTGCTAGCAGGTAAATTTGCCCAACTATTACAAGCTATTATAAACATTTTGAAACAAGAGAATTAATCTTACCAAATTAAAAAAATTTGCTATTTCATACACTATTCCTGCTAGTAAAATTAGAAAAAAAAAAGATTAGCCTGGCATTATTCAATCATTCATATCAATGAAAAAAAACAAAAACACTTTAAATATATATATCCATTGCAATCTTATTTTTGTCCTGTGATACACTGACAATTACCTCATAAAAATCAATCAAACTTCTACTGTTAAAAAAAAAAAAAAAGAATCCAGGTATGATAAAAGAAAATGGAAATGTTTCTATGGTAAAAAAAGAGCAACTTACGTGGGCTCTGAATGATGTATATATGTTGCTTGGCAACCATTATAAATCTCCATTACCTGTCCTTTAATGCAAATTGTCATGAAATGAACAAAAATAGATTTGTCTTGTGATTATGAATGAAAACAACAATGTTAGATAGAAAATATCTATTGAATTTTATGTGTATGCATACTGTAAGTAAATCTTAAATTAACTGAATATTTGAATTTTTCTGCTTGTTAAATATACAGGAAGGGCTAATGAAGCCATTCTATTATTGACAATTACATGTAACTTTGCACCTGGCATGGATTAAGTATACCAGTCCCCAGTTTAACAGAAGGATCAGGTACGTTTATGTAAACATAACTATGTTTTGATTAACAAACTTTTATTTTGCCTGCATGTTCAATTATTATTAAGGGTATCAATTTCATTTTTTAAAACATTGAATCAGTAACTATTTTTGTAAACACAAGTTCAAATGGTGTGTAAGTTGTTATGGGGATGGTTTTCGACAATTAATGGCTTAAATTTGTTTTGACAGCCTGCTTGCATATTACTGTTTAGTGGTTAGTTGAATTTTTACCTGGAGAATACTACTTATATTTAATTAATCATTAATTTTAGTTAAACAAAATTATTAAGTGTACACAATGTGCCAGTACACACACACATGCCCACTCTGTTAAAACATAACAGAAGGTGGCTTTGGTGGCTTATTGGTGTTAAGAATGTGCTTATAGTGCCTGCTACTGCCTAATCCCCTAGGGTAGATCCTGGTGTAAGAAAGTTTGTCAGTTTCTGGTTTTCTCCAGGTACTCTACCATTTCAGAACTGACTTGTCTTGATGTAGAAGAATCTTAACTCAGGGGTGATTAATTAAACACCAATTGTCAACTAACTTAAAACATTGCAGACTAGGAAGTCCACTATACTGACATGACAATGTTAATCTTACATGACTAGGAAGTCCACTATACTGACATGACAATGTTAATCTAACACTAGACTAGGAAGTCCACTATACTGACATGACAATGTTAATCTAACACTAGACTAGGAAGTCAACTATACTGACATGACAATGTTAATCTAACACTCCATTACATTTGCAACAGAATGATAAAGAAATTATTGTCAATTTCAGGTAAAACCTTGTTTTTAAGATAAATAATCAATACATATCATATAAATTTAATAGAAATTTAGCTCTATACAATACTTAGGGTTAACCTATGGTGTGCAAGTGTTCTTCAGTGCAGCTTACTGCATAATGGACAACTTCAAATATTCAGAAATTGTAATACCAGAAATAACTTATGTGTCCTCATTCTGAAAAGTTTGGGCTATAATACTGTAATCATTGTTTTTGTCAACATTGCTTAATATATCAAAATATAAATTTAAACTTTAAATTAAAATTTACCTGTATTGTTCTTAAAATATATCTTTATCTTAAAATACAGTTTTGCATTTGTTTTTTTTTTTATTTAAATGTAACAAATTCTTGAATTGTATATAAAAGGGGATGGATAATGTATTTTGATCTTTTGGTCAAATTTTGAACAAATGCTTTTATTCATAAATTTCTAAAGTAATTGATTTGAAATCGATATGCAATGTCTACAGGTGTTTGACTGATTGTGCATGGAAACCAATTCTTTTTTTTTTAAACTCAGACAATAGGGATTTTAAATTTCTTAGAAAATGTTGTTACAAATTTTGGATCTCTTGTTCATCAATGTGTAAATCTAGAAAAGCATTATTTCTAGGGAGACAGAATGTATTGCTGGTGCTTTGATAAAACAGCCTTTATTTCCACCCCCCCCCCCCAAAAAAAAAAAAAAAAAAATTTCACATTTCATATTTACACTGACAAATTGTATTTTCCAAATGGCTAAATTTACATAAGAAATCTGGTTGTGTTAAACACCAAACAGATTAAGAGAGTATTCCCTTTTTTAAAGAGTTGCTAAAACTTAAAGAGGAAATATATATAACTGTTTATGTTTTTTGAAGAATTCAGTTCTGAGATGGTGGAGGAAGCCAGAGTTCTTGGAAAAACCACCAATCTTTAGAAAGTAATCATAGGGCGTGTTTGAGTCAGATTCAAAGAAGACGACGAGAAGTTCCAAAATTTTTCTTTGTAGATCTTCAGTTACAGAGATTCTATAAAAGTTGTAGATTTTTCTTAAGTAACTGACATTGACAAGATGTCATATAAAGCAGCAAACAACTCACATTATTTCTATCACTACTGAATACTGATTCCTGATGTTATTGTTATAAATTCTGGAAAAAAAAACTAATGACAAGTCAAGTGCTAATTTGATTTCCTCCTCACAATATAAAATGTAACTCTAAAATCCACAGAATAATGGATTATATTTATCAAAGGCTCTTTTACATCATTTTATTGATTAGCAGAGAGATAAGAGTAATCAGTACAAGATTTATGTGGTTCTCTACCTAATATTAAATGTCTTTAACACTACACTAAAGATTTATAGAAGAGATTCTTTATACCAAATTGAAATCTGAAACTTAAAGTTTTCTTCTTCATCTTCTACCACTAATTCTTGTTGCTCTGCTGTAATTCCTCCCTAATACAAATATTGAGCACACTGAAAACAATCATAAATCTCGAATTACATAAAAACAACTAGCTTTAATAATAAAGGAAAGTCTGGTAGTGTTTTTATGGTTAAATAATATATGTTATATATTCATAGTAAGCTTTATTAGGTAAAATAATACATTGTACATACTTTGTGTAGGCGTAAACCTCTCGTATTTATTTCAGAAAGATGGTTTAGATGATATTTCTCAGTCACTTTTATGCTTGGCAATCAATAATGAGCCATGAAGAAATTTAATTACAGAGAGACAATACTTAAAGCTTAAAAAATCCAACATACGATTAAACTTTGTGTAAAGCTATACTGCATTAATTTTAAAGCTTAAAATAAAAAAGTAGGCAAGAGTTTTATGCTTGAGACAGAATTGCTTAAATTGAAGGAATAGTTGCATAATAGCACTTTGATAGGATCACAAAATATATCTTGCCACATTTGAACCACACACACACACACACACACACACACACACACACACACACTCTGATTAGGTTTTTCTTGACAAAAAATGGTGTTGTTCAGCTTTATGCAGTAGATGTATCCGCTAAAAACTGTTTATTGTCTAGTTCCTTTTTTGTCATTACAAAGTGCCAGGCACTTTCATGTCACAGAAGGACAACTTTGCTGTGGGGTCTTGGGTAGCCATTTTTAGTAATAAAAAATGTTGACATATTTGACCATATCTTCTCTAGCTGCCTTCTGAAAGTTTATTAAATCTCACAGTTAGATCACAAGTTTGCTGAGCATTACTGTTTTAGACACTCCTGTTCTCCCCACCATTCCAGCATTGGTCAACTGCCTCATTATAAATGAAATAACCTTAACTAGGCATAAAGTTGCCTCCAAATCCATCAACTCTCACTTGTGATGTACTAATTATCAACTACTATCAAAAACTGATCAATTTTGACCAGATTTTATAAACCCCTTCATAAAATCATTGAATAATTTTTGACCAATTCCCTTTTTTTGGAAGAAACTGAAGTCAGAAAACAAGAAATGACACATGTTAATGACCGTCTCTTTTCTCATTGGAGGATTATTCCCATTCCCTGGATCTAAAACAAAATCAAGAGTATTGCTACATTTTGATTCAGAAAGATTGATACATTTGGATTAGCAATGTTGAAAAACCTTGACCTTTAACAGGTAATATACAAAGGTGGTTTATTATCGTCAGGCCCACGCCTTCACAAACGCCGATTTTTGGCAAAAAACATCGATTCAAACTTAAAAAAGCCGATTGAAAAATTTCCGAATCGGCTTTTTTTCCCATAATAGTAAGACAAAATCTGATTGAAAATTCTTTAATGTCAGCTTGTTAACAATTAAAATTAATCAGGACAGTGTCACGATTCACTGAACTTCCCTAGTCACAGGTAATTACTTAATACCTTACAAGTTAATTGATTACAAGTGGCTCCACCTATTCACATCATTTCTACTAGAGTATACAAACACCTACACATGCCTGATCGATCCAGTTTATAGATAGTTAATAACCTCCCCTGAAATCTATATGCTAGAGCTGACTAGATTGATAACGACTGTTTTTCGGGTTACCAACAACAATAGATCACGACATTACACATGGTTTTTGTATTTGTTATATCATATATGTCGATCTTTTTTAAGTTACCAGTGATTGGATTTTTGCAAGACATTAATAGGCGGTATTTATGAACATTTATCTATATATGCGACATTTTGTCACACATCGACTTATAATTTATAATTTTAACTGTTTATTGACTTTTTTTGCATTGCCAACGACCGGAAAGTTATGTGAAGATAAAAAGCAGTACTTTAACAGCATATTTTCAAATAAAAAATTTTAATGTTTATTTCTTTACCTATCTGATGCTTGTTTATCAAAAAAACAGACCTTAGTTCCGGGGGTGGGGGTTACCCTTTGCCGATCATTGGGAGGGGGGGTTTGATGTACCCTTTGCCTACCGCCGATTGACCTTACTGGCTTTGGTGGAGCCCTGGTCAGGCCATAATATGTTCTATTGTCCTGAGAGTTCCAATTATGTTTTAGACCAAAACAAAATTGTATTATATTCAGCCCAGATAACATTCAATTCTTATTATGGTGTTCTCATACCTCCAGGTCTAAAGGGTTCTTTTATCTTCAATCCAGAAGATGTTCTTTTATCTTCAGGCCAGGTGTTTTTTATCTTCAGACCAATCAAGAAGGCATTTTTATATCTTTAGGTCAGAAGGGTTACATTCTATTGTTTTCAATACATTTTAACTTTAGGCTGATTCTATTGTATCTTTGTAACCTGAACAAAATGTTTAACTCCAAAGGCATTTCTTTTATAATACTGGTCATACCCTTTGAAGTATGAAATGAAAGACTACAGTCTTAAATAAAACATCAATAGATAAATTAAAATTATTGACATACAAGATGTCACTGACAGCTAAATAGACATTAAAACAATCTGGTTTATCTCAATGAATGAGGTCACAATTTTCTTGGAAAAAAACAGACACCAATATTTTCTGTTCTATTTTACATCAATAAGCCCTCTTTTTTCCGTTATATATTTTGTGCTTTATTGTATTTGGTTAACAAATGGAATAGTCTAGACAAACAGGACAAGCATTTTGTGCTAACATTAGCCAAAGTACAAAATAATAAATTTAATTAAACAGCAGATCAATTATGTTACCGGGTTTTCCTCTCAACTGAAATGCAGCGATTTTCAAGACACGTTTCCTCAAATGATTTCTGTAATTTGTTTACCACATATGAAATATAATTTTCTTATGTTAAACAGAATTGTTTTTGTTGTAATGTTATTTCACTGCACATCAGCAATTTTTCAGCTATTCACAACAAAAGTAAAGTTATTAATCTCTATGAATTGATAAGGAAAATATTCCTTATGTGTGAGATGTGCAAGGATGTATTAATGTCTAAACACACACTCAAGGCTCATTTTTGGTAAGACAATAGCTCTCTGAGTCAATATGCTGCAGACAAGCCTACCACTCCCCCAGTTCATAACCCCGACATTAGTAGCCAGTCGATACTCTGTCTTCCTAATGCCAAGAGCCAGACGAGGAAACAATAGCTCAAATTTAAGTCATGTATGACACGGTCAGGTTTCAGATATATTACTGAACCATAGAGGTAGTCTGTTAAATGGAAGCAAAAATATGTTTTAAAAAGATTGAGCTTCTACCATAAGGGCCTCAGTTCCAGGGTGGATTAAAATCATTTAACAATAAAAAATATTGTGAGTTTTCTTGCCAACAGTTGGTAGTTTTCTCCTCAGTTATCCCATTTCCTACACCATCCATTTCAAGAAATCAGACAACCACATTATAAAAGAAAGGAAGAACTCTTCACAACCATTACTTGACCCCACTCCTAGGTAATGATGAAAGTATTAATAACAAAGAAACTGTTAACAAGTATTAAAATTAAGCTCTATAGCTGACCTTGTCTGAACTTGTTCCTGAATAAGATACACTTTATATATAACCAACAAAATATTTCATTAGCTTGTTATAGACAGGTTCCACAGTAGTAAGGACACCAATTATACACAGTACAGCAGTCAATTATCAAAATCTAGTGAATACATTATTATTTTTTATATAAACTTTAACAGAATATTAGTAATGTTGGATTATATATATGTATACAAAAATTCCAAGGGTTTAAATGTCTGGCCTGGATAGTTTTTGATCGAGTAGAAACATAAATTTTCACATTTTGACATGCCTTTGTCGCTGTCGCCACCTACAACACCTGAAAAATAACACCTAAGTCTTGCCTTATGGCAATGCCAGGCTTGACAATATATCGGGTGTTTGAATTGTACCCACTTAAACAGGTGCTCTATTAAAGAACTTTCTTTAATTCTTGACCTTTATATGGTGCTGTGGACTTAGATTATTATTGTTGATATGTTTGTTAGTTGTTATGAAACATCACACCAGCAATTATTTTACACTGAAATCTTAACACATTATTGGCATTAAAAATAAAAATAAAATTGAAATTCAATACAAAATTATCAAGCATAACATACAAATACACTGTTTCCTATTACTAATGCATGTACAGAAATGTTTTACTAAGCTGTCCGATCTCACAAAATCATGAAGTAAAAGGAAAATATTTCCTGTTTATGTAATAAATGAAAGTTTAACAGCATAACAAATCCCGGCAGAAGTCAAAATCTCAAAATCAATTCCGATAAAGAACTATCCATCAAAATGTATTTATAGGTTTACGCTGTGATAGACATGGAAATAGAATTTTGATTTTGAACACCGAGTAATCCACTGAGTGAATGGCAGATTAATTATATGATTTAATCCAAACATTTCATGCACATGTAGCTAAACAAAAACGGTTGTATCAGTCTGTCTAAATGACTAATTAAAATTCTTCGTCAGATTTCTCCAGCGTTAATTGAAATGACATTTCAATTTAAAATGAAATTTCTTTTCTTTCTGAATGAAAGAGACACATTTATTTTTTTATTTATTTTTTTTTTATTGTTTTTTTTTAAAAACTTCTTTTCCTATTTAAAGTTTGATATAAAATTACAGAAAGTTAGTTAAGCTTAAATTTTTGAAGATGTAATCTTAATACTTTAATGGTTTATTTATCAATGGAATTTTTACTGACAACAGTTTTCCTACAACATCCCAGAACCCACCTTGATAAATTAAAAGAGATAATCTTAACTGCAAAGTAAAACATTATTACAATTCTACACTACACACAAAGTCAATAACCCAATTATTACATATTTTTTTTAAATTACACAGAAACATTATAATAAAACGTAAATAAATAAAATATATATATATCTTCTAACGTGTATTTATGTATACTTTTATTTTTCAATAAGCAGTACCAAAGACACGATTTGATAACTTTAAACAGTATTATTCAGTAACCAAACTCAGATCTAAAACAATAAAATTCTTCTATACAAGATCCTAGTGTGAGAAAGTTTGTCAGTTCGCTTGCCGAAGGTTGGTGGTTTTCTCCAGGCACTCAGGTTTCCTCCACCATCCAAGAACTGACCGCCTGGAAATAAGTGAAAGAATCTTGACTGGGGTGTAAAACACCATTACTCCACTCCCCTCTCTTTATATACATATGCACCCATATATATATATATATATATATATATATATATATATATATATATATGTATGTATAGTTTTAAACTGAGATCACAGCTTATTTGTAGCAATATCCTATAGAAAGGGAAATTAGTTTTTCTAAACAATAGTCAAACTGATGACCCTGTGTTACATCTGACAGTGATAAATAACCATATATATCTGTATCTCTTTGTATTTCATTAACCTGATCTGGATAGGAATGATACTGTAACCAGCAGACTGAAGAAAAACATAATTGTTACAATATTGGAAACATTTAAATTGTATAATCTATATGAAACCTGATAATGACATTTAATTGTCAATATCCTTCAAACAAAACTGTTAAAAATTCTCGTTATAAAGAAGATAATTACTGAAATGTAGAAAAATCCAATTTTTTTCTGGTTATAAAATTCAATAAATATATTTTTTGCTCCATTTAGATCTTGAAAACTGTAACAGTAAGCATAATATACATAATATCATCCATAGCAACCACCTTTTAAAATTACTACCGGTACTTGTATGTTAAAGTCTGGTAGCTTTATATTCCAATTAAATAACCTGTATAAAACAGTCTAATGTCTATAAAGTCTGTATTTCTGGAGTCTCGTGGGAGGTTTGTACTTATCCATTTTACCTAATTTACAATGAAATGTGTTCACTCAAACTTTGATTGAAATAACACCAGCAAGATGATGATTGGTTGAAACCTTCTTATTTAGAATAACAACTTAATGATTTGTTGATTATTAACTCAGATAGCTTCAAGTTAAAAAAAAACAGTGAATGGACCAATATTACTTGATACATCATATAGTTTATATACTATAAAGATGTTATACTGGAATATACAATATATTTCTGCCTGTTTGAAATACATGTAATACAACATTATTTTCAACATTTGCTCAAAATAAGCAACAAATGATGTCATTATCTAACATATAATATCATATAATGTTTCCTTATTGCTAGGACAATTATCTTACTCCAAAAAGTGTCTGCACTAATGGAACATAAAATAACAAGAATAGAATTCCTGGGTCCCCTGCCGGTCAAGCAGTATACTAGTATACTGTATGTGAAATTGCAATATTTTCAAACATTCAGGGCTGTTCCAGAATTAAATGTGTGGGGAGGTTGGGAGGAACATTTTTTTTACCCCCACCACCCATTTTTTTTTCTATTTTTCCTGTCGCAAATATATCCAAAATACTACAATCTAAAATCAAACAAATACCTATTAACATATATAAGTTTATCTAAAATGTACAAGACAATATCACTGTACAGTTTTTGTTTAAAAATCATATTCAAGTTTCATACTCTGGTTTACATACTGTATAAAATCACATACCTTATTGCAGAGATATACATGTAAGAAAATGGTCAGAATAGGGGACAGGAAAAACACAAGATGATGCCTCGTCATCTGTTGTCAATATCTGGTCAAGATTGTTCCCATGAAAATGAGTTGCCTTATTGTAGGCATGAAAGCACTTTCAATGTCAATTTTTGATATAATGAAGTAATTATTGTGGTCAAAGTCCCATAACTCCAACAAAAAGTATCCACCAAGGCTGATTTAGGAACTTGACCAAGGTATTAGTGGTCTTAACATTTGGTATAAATTTCATGTAAATCCGTCAAAATTTGTAGGCATGAGAGCACTTACAAGGTCACAAAGTCCCATAACTCCAACAAAAAGTATCGACCAATGCTGATTTTCAAACTTGACCAAGGTAATAGTGGTATAAACATTTGGTATAAATTTGTAGGCATGAGAGCGCTTACAAAAAAGTGTGAGGGACGGAAACATGGACGCACGGACGCCCGGCATTTCTATGTCCCCGCTCCACGTTGCGGCGGGGGATAAAAATAATTTAACATATTACAAAATAATTGATTGACTGATTGACTGATTGTTATTATACCAGTATGTCACAAATTACTGAATCATACACAGTACCTATTAATTTCATAATGCTCCAGCAAAGTATTACAGATAGGAATGAATGATTTAAAAAATATTATTTTCTATTCAAAAAATAAAAGCACTGATAACTTATTAAAGCTGCATTAAATTTTCCAAAGAAAAAAATAAAACGGTGCTAATCTAATAAATGATGTCCCTACTGAACAATGTTACATTTGGTTTCGACGATAAAAGCTTGAATAAATTCAAAAATTACAGTATTTACCCAGCGAGATGCAGCATTTCAGATCTCATATTAGAACATGATTACATCATCAAAACCCGGGTCATTTTAACACAACTTTAAAAACGGTGAAATCTGGATATTAATGAAGGACAATTAATGCAATTTGTGATGTTTCACCTTCAATTCAAGGGTTTTTCTGTACATCTGTGCACATGCTTCAACCTCATAATTACCATCGTTAGATATTGACCAGAGGATTCTGTTTATTTACAGCTAAAAGAAATGAAATTTTAGTAAATGAATCTCACGGATCGTGGTTAGAGGATATCTATTTTTAAAAAACTATAATTTTAAAAAATCAAAACAAATTCAGAAAATTGAAAAACTTAATGCAGCTTTAAAGTTATTGCAAACTGAAGCTCTGCAAAGCATTGCATTGAATGCCAGTGACATACTTGTCTTACATACAGATACATGTATATTTATCTTTTTTTTTCTAGTGATGAGTTGTCAAGTTGCCCTTAAACCAGCCATAATCAAAGTTATGTATTTACATAATTTTTGAAAGATATTTATTAGAAGAACACCTTAATCTGTTTTAGCAGCAATTCCTATGATTCAATGCCATAAAAGGTTTAAACAAACAGAATGTATTCAGTTTTTGCCAATATGCCTTACTGCAGCATTTGACCTTTTTTCGCAGCAATTATAATATATATATATATATATATATTTAGACAAAAAATGAAACAGTAGGCTAATTAAATTGGATTAATTGTGTTTTAAGCCCCAGTCAAGATTTTTCATGAATATCAATGTGGTCAGTTTAGGAAGGCAGAGGAAAACACAGTGTACAGAGAAAACCACTGACCTTTGGCAAGTGGCAAACTGGGTAAGAACATGTATGACAATGTGATACCCAAGGTCACTTCTGTTTTACTGTTGTTTTATTGCAAATTGATTTATTATAACTTCATACTTAAATATATTGTTTGACACTTACCCCAAACATATGGGCTTTCTTAATTTTAAATTTGTATCTTTTTTTTTTTTTTTTATCAATTAGTATTGCCTTAACCAATAATGTAAATTGTGTTTGAGCAATAAAATTATTATTATTATTATTATAATTATTAATAAATTAACTAGGAAGTAAGACTACTTAACACTAGTTGTTATCAAATGGAATTGATCCTTGCATTAAGTTGTGCTGTTTGAATTCTGCAGTGAATGATATTGATTTTTGTATCAATGAATTGACATTGTGATAATCATTGATTGGACTGAACCATGTCTTTCTTCTTTTATAAATTAAAACAGTAATTTTATTTTTATGAGCTTATCAGTTGTGGTTTTAAGTGACATATGGTGCTAAGGTGTGTAAATATCAATGTTTGCAATTAATTCTATAAACCTTTGATAAAACAAAATTAACCAGCAATCCTTAATATATAAACTTCACTGCAATTCAGCTGGTACAAAATTAACCAGCAATCCTTAATATATAAACTTCACTGCACTTCAGCTGGTACAAAATTAACCAGCAATCCTTAATATATAAACTTCACTGCAATTCAGCTGGTACAAATTTAACCAGCAATACTTAATATATAAACTTCACTGCACTTCAGCTGGTACAAAATTAACCAGCAATCCTTAATATATAAACTTCACTGCACTTCAGCTGGTACAAAATTAACCATCAATCCTTAATATATAAACTTCACTGCACTTCAGCTGGTACAAAATTAACCAGCAATCCTTAATATATAAACTTCACTGCACTTCAGCTGGTACAAAATTAACCAGCAATCCTTAATATATAAACTTCACTGCACTTCAGCTGGTACTTAAGGTTTTATTTCAAAGTAAAATCAATTTTACAATTTAAGTGAGAATATATCATTAAAATCTAATCACTGTTAATATATTTTAAGTTTCTTGTATCAAAATGTTCTATATCTCTATTTATATCCAAACATATATTCAGTCACATTTCTAGAATTTATAAAAAGTCATTGAAGTAATTTTTTAAGGGTTTTTTAAGATTGTTTGATTTAAACATTTGAGAATCAAATATGTACCAGATTCAATGAGCAAGAGTTTACATTCTTTTTAAAGATCATGATATAATGTTGGGACTGATCTATTTGGGATCATGTGTAGTTCTAAAAGACAATAACTTACAGTAGAATGTTGATAATATTGTTTTCTCAATTACCATAGAAACTTGAAATTATTTTCTTCTAAACTGCTGTACAGAAATGAATAAACTGCTGGCATCTTATTGGCATACAAATGCTAAGATAGCCTTGGAACTGAAGGTTTTGGTTATGAAGAGGTCAACAGGGTTTATTGTCAGTAAACTGCATAACGCTATAATGAACAAACCTATGGAAGCATTGAATTGTTGTCTAATTGCTGGTAGAACTTGTTAAGCAATCTAAATTTCTTGATTTTAGAGGGTTTTTTTTTTTACGTTTGATATACACATTGCCATAATTATAATTAAGTATTTATTTCTTTTCTGTTTCAGATGACTGACCAGTTTCAATGTTGGGATTTGTAATACCTCATTTTCATGTATTCAGGACAACAAAAATAATGATTAAAAAATAAGGTGGAATACCAAACTAATGGTCTGTGTAATGAGATAACAGATGGCTGCAGGTAAAATAATAGCTACTGTCTGAGTCACTGTGTTTGCGACAGTGAATTTTGTTTAATTTTCATTGAAAATCCAATAAACCATTGCTGCTATGGGGATTTTACATGTGTAACTTGGTGATTTTTTACCAGATGTGATGTTTTTGGTGATGCATTATGTTGTAAGTGCTAAAGAATCTACCATTTGCTTTGTTTTGCAATATTTAAAATTATGAAAAGGCAATTTTTACTGTTTTCAAAGATATACCAGGGAACTTACAAATGTGCATAATAATTTTCAGTTATAACTAGACTCAATTAAGTGAAAAATACCAAACTTTATTTGATTTTCTTTAAAAAGTTTTGCATAATTCACTGTCACAAACAGAGTGACTCCAACAGTAATCTTACTTTAACATTACAGTTAGCTCAGTGGGTAAAGTACTCACTCATTTTGAAGAGATTTGGTTAGATTCCTAGTGTCAGTCCTGAGATTTGGAAAAAAAGACGGTAATTATTTTTTTGCCGATATATTTGGGGTTTCCAGACTATTTTTCCTAATATTTGTTTATCCTTTCATTTGTTTGTCTTGTCTTGTTTGGCTCTCAGAACTACTATGGTAGCTCAGTTGGTAGAGAGCTTGCCTTGTATGTGGGAGGTTGGGGTTGATTGGGGTTTGAACCCTGGCTGGGTCTGACCAAGACTTGAAAAAAAGTAGTGATTGCTCTTTACTCAAGCACTCAGCATTTAGATAGATAACTTATGGGGTACTTTGGAGGAGACCTTAAAAACCAATGCCCTCTGTCATCAGGTCATGGCAGGCATGGTATGCTAAAGAACCCTCCCTGCACATTTCCCAAAACGCAATGCAAAGGTCAAAACTTCTGCCACATTACCTATAGCTGGTGATGTCTCAATATAATTAATTATTCTTGACTGGGATGTAAAACCCCATTTAATCAAATTAAATCAAATTGTTTGGCTCTGTCATTTTCTTGTTTTGTGCCATTTCTTGGTTGCATTAGTTCTTGCCATGTACATGTACATATTTTTAAGTTTCCCATTTCAATTTTTTTTCTGTTGTAAATCAAGTCACCTTATCATCATTATTCACATTCCTTTCATAGGATACTAAAACAATTAGTTTTTGATTTTATCAATTATATCAACATCTAAATAATGACATGATCATGAAAGCAAATCAGATTTCAAATTCAAATAGGAACATGTTAAATTTGCTATGCTACATAGTTATGAACTTCCAAATGTTCAATATGTGCCAAATCTAAAAAAAAACTTGGTCACTTATTAAAAAGAATGCAAAAAAGTTCTCCTGGAATTTGCTGATTGGTTACACAAGGTAAATTTTAATAAGATTAAAATGTGACCTATACATCATTGTAAACAGCCACATTTAGGCTTGATGAATATAACCCACTCATAATGCAAGGTATTTTGTTTCCTTTATTATTTTCTCAATAAATTAGTCAACACAATGTCACAAACAGGTGACAAGTTTACTTTATCTTTGGTATTACAATAAAAGTTTCCATAAAAAAAGCCAACTCTGGTTTGGATTATCAAGGTATTTCATAAAGGAAGCAAATCATACTTCAACCGAACAAAACATTCATAGAACTCATGATATTTTATGAGATTATGAGAAATGATCATATTATTTTGTTTCATGATGTAGATTTAATTTAATCTTTACAATTAGTGTCAAATGAAATAAATTCTTGAAAAAAAGCTTTTTTTCATGGAATTTTCCAAAATAAATTAATAAAGTTTCCATGTTGGCTTTGTAAATTTCCACTAGATTAAATGATCAATTTGTAGCTGTTTTGTATAGAAAATGTCAGAGATACATAGTTTGTAAAATCTTAATAAAAATAAATTTTAAGACAATGAAAACTCAGCTTACTCAAAAATTTTAAAATGTGGGTGACCTTGACCTCTGATTTTTTTTAAAATTTCAATTTCCCAAAGGGTTTAAATGTTAATTAACAAATCAAAAACAATGACAAACAATTTGATAAATAGAAAATAACAATTGATCTTAACCTGCTTATCAGAATCCTGAAAAGGGTCAATAGGACCATAGGACAAAACATTTTTTTATTGTTTTATAAATTTACTTCCAAGTAGGTATCGTTACAATAATGTCCAACACATGCTCTACTAACTGAGTTTCCATAATCAATAAGAAAAAAGTGAATTCTTCACAAAATTATTTTCAGATAATTACAGAAATGAATTAAATTACTATAGGTAAAAAAAATATTGGTTTTGTTTTATTGATACAGATAAATTAGGCTAGCAGAGACTTATGGCACCATGACATTTAAAGGAGGAAAATTATCAATATCCTGTCATAAAAGCCTGGGAAATAAGCAGATTTTCTTGTCATTCTGAAAAAAAAAATCAATGTCAAGAATGTTTACTTAGGTTAGGAAAAAAAAAGATATGAACTGCTATCCATGTTTGATTAGTGATTTGAAAATAAAACGAGGCTAATCAATTTGGATAATCAACTTTATCATTTACGTAATCGTCTTGACAACATATAAGGAAAGACATTCTTAATATAGAAAGCTTGAGTGAAAGGTACAATAAACTGTTGATTATGTTATCTTTACTTCCAAAAATAGATACATAATTAAGCTAACATGGGATGTAAAGGAAATGAAAATAACTGTGAACAAAGTTGACTAATAGCATCTTAAACACTGGTGACAATTTTAAGACAAAAATATCTTCAGGGGAAATGCTAACCGCGTCTGTGTATTGATTCATTAAACATGTTGCACATGCAAATGCGGTGAAAAAGAATTATCAAAAATAGCATACACCCGAGGCAATAAAATCATGAAATATTTATTTAACATACACATTGTATGCTTCCGGGATTCCCCCAGATTATGACCCTTTTAAAACCTGTCCCACCTGGTCACACGAAATTCTGAATTTTGCAACTGTCCCAAATTTTTAATAAAAATTCAGTCTCTAAAAAGAAACGCAATCATATTTCATGATAAAGAATCATTGTGAAGGATTATTTTTGTCATCAATATTTATAATGCAACTCTTATTTACTAAATATAATACTGCCATATATTGAAAAAATTTACCAACCTCTAAAGCTGTTTATACTGTTTTTGCATGTATAATTCTAATTCAGGTTCATCAACATTTTGTGTAAACAAATACAGAACATTGGTTTTTTTTCATCACAAGAGCGATTTTTAATGAAATCAAGAATGAGTATTTGGTCAGTATAAGTTAATTTTGTCAGATATAACTAGTGGTAATCTGGAAAATGTTTGTATATGGCAAATAAATAAGATGATGTAAACGGAAACAGCCTAAAAATATCAGCCAATCACATAGATAGACATAAAATGTACATTTTTATGAAAAGGCCTGAACATGTAAGAGCTATTTCTTCTCAAAACTCAAAATCAATATTTTTATTAGATTTATTGAATTTTGGAATTAATGTTGATTGCTGATACAATAATAAGAAGAATAATGTTTATGATTTTCACCTTAAATCCCAGATATTTTTTGTCTTATACCCCTATTTCTTTTTTAAAGTTATGACTTCAACAATTGTTTTTTCTACAAAATGTGGCTTTAATAATTATTAATGGATAATGGTACCTGCTTCAACTTAAAAAATCAAATTTCACAAAATGTGATGTTGCATTTCATGCACCTGAGATTTTTAAATAAGAACAGAAAAAAATTTTTTGTTGATAATTTTGATTGTAAATTTGTCTACTAAATTTTAGTGCAAAAAACATTTTGAAATAGAAAAAATCTATGAAAGTATTAGTATCTGGTAATTCCAACCCAACCCCACCCCAACCCCCAAACCATTTCACACTCAGAAGTGGGTCATTTTTTAGATGTTGTATTTAGTAAACATTTCAGTTATTTAGAAATGTATTTGAAATTTGCATGTAAAACAAAAGTTGAAAATAATAAAAGAACCTTAGTCAGCAAGCTCAAATACCCCATGCTCCCACATATTGGACCTAATTAAAAAAATTTCAAAGTCAAAGTGCTGTCATTACCATTAAAAAATCAGAGGACCAGAACAAAACACATACATAATCTGTAACTCAATGTGGTAGACTAACATACCTAAACAATGTGGTAGACTAACATACCTAAACAATGTGGTAGACTGACATACCTAAACAATGTGGTAGACTAACATACCTAAACAATGTGGTAGACTGACATACCTAAACAATGTTGTAGACTAACATACCTAAACAATGTGGTAGACTGACATACCTAAACAATGTGGTAGACTAACATACCTAAACAATGTGGTAGACTGACATACCTAAACAATGTGGTAAACTGACATACCTAAACAATGTGGTAGACTAACATACCTAAACAATGTGGTAGACTAACATACCTAAACAATGTGGTAGACTGACATACCTTAACAATGTGGTAGACTGACATACCTAAACAATGTGGTAGATTAACATACCTAAACAATGTGGTAGACTGACATACCTAAACAATGTGGTAGACTGACATACCTTAACAATGTGGTAGACTGACATACCTAAACAATGTGGTAGATTAACATACCTAAACAATGTGGTAGACTGACATACCTAAACAATGTGGTAGATTAACATACCTAAACAATGTGGTAGACTAACATACCTAAACAATGTGGTAGACTGACATACCTAAACAATGTGGTAGACTAGCTGACATACCTAAACAATGTGGTAGACTGACATACCTAAACAATGTGGTAGACTTACATACCTAATCAATGTGGTAGACTAACATACCTAAACAATGTGGTAGATTAACATACCTAAACAATGTGGTAGACTAACATACCTAAACAATGTGGTAGACTAACATACCTAAACAATGTGGTAGACTGACAAACCTAAACAATGTGGTAGACTAACATACCTAAACAATGTGGTAGACTGACATACCTAAACAATGTGGTAGACTGACATACCTAAACAATGCGGTAGACTAACATACCTAAACAAAGTGGTAGACTGACATACCTAATCAATGTGGTAGACTGACATACCTAAAGTCAGTTCAATAGTTGAAAGAGTTTAGGAAAAATTTGTAAAAAACTGTTCTTATGGTATGATTTTTAAAAATACTTATTAAGGGCTGTGATTTCCATGACACCTTAACCAAATAACTTTGGAATAATTCACATACATATAAGCCCTCCTTTCAGAAGAAATACCCTCCTTATTTTATAATTACTTGTAAAATAGTAATAAGATACCAGTCTTATAAAAGGCATGTACTATCTGTGTATTTTATTACTTTTTTTATTCATTGGAAATTCTGCAAAGTTATGGTTACAATACGCCAAAGTTGTAAGTTTTCAATAAAAATTCAATAGAAGAAAAAAATAATTTAATAATATCAGGTGCACAAAATTACTTCAATAAGAATGGTGAGGATAATTATCGCACATTCCTTTGTAAATCCAACACATATCAATGTTTTAAGTCTAAACGTACAAATTATTGCTGAAATAGAAACGTATAAGAAATATTGTTGTACAGGAAACGTTCTATCAGACGATCCGAATACAAGATAATACCTCCATTTATCATGTGACAGAGACAATAATACAATATATAAAACTTCAATCAGAATCTAAATTCCATGCTGCTTTGACTTGGGATAAATGTCACCAACATAAAAATTTGTTATAAACTAAATAGTATTTTCCGTGGCTTTTTCGATTTTCTGAATGTCTTCAGCTGAAAATGATTGAATCAATACCAGGGCTTAGATAAGTATTAACTTAGTGACAAATTTACCAAAAATAACCAGAATAGATATCCTTTTGATTTTACTGATGTCAATGGTAAAAAAATGACAAATTTATCCAAAATAGCCTATGAGCATACTGCTGTGTAACCTATTCATATAAATGATAGCTTAAATCTTATAAAAGATGACAGCTAAAAAGAGCGATATGTTAACCATTATTAGTTCATAATCATGCTGTCAGTATCTTTATACTTTAACATCTCTATAAAATAAGAAGCCAGTTAGTAACGTCTTGGTACTTCTTGCAAGGAAATAAGCGTTGTGGCAGTAAACATGTGTGATTTATATAGATTAAGATAATTTTACTTATATCAAGATGACACCAGCTGTGTGAGCCAAGACTGTCAACAACTTTATTCTATAAATTTACAATATTACAATAAATTCTTGTTTTTTTTTCTTTTAAAAATATAAAATTCTCCCTCCCTATCCATAATTTTTATGTAACCTGGATAAAAATCAACTACTTAAGTTGCATTGGCCTAATATCTAAGCAAATTTGAGTTATGACTGACAAATTTAAAAGAAAAACTCATGTAGATCTTTTCAATGTTTCAGTAACGTAACAAGTTTTTATGACAATAAATATTAGTAAAGAGGGTTAATTTAGATTAACTTAGGATTTTACCTGATCATTATTATTAATTCATGTTTAAAAGCAAGTTTGTATCTCTGCTAATAGTTGTTGCTGTTATTGTAATGTTGTTTAAGGCTGCATGTATCTGCAGTTTATAGACATCCACAACCAGGAAAGTGCTAGCCCACCAAGTCAGTATATAGCAGACAAGCATTCATGTACTACTCCCCCAGTCCATTATCCTGGCACCAGGTGAACCAGTCAACACTCTGTCCTCTAACTGCCAGGCAAGAAGACAATATCTCAAATTTTTTAGTTTAATGTATAACTTGACAAGGGTTTGAACCCCAATCTCCTGCTCTGAAGATCAATGTCATCACTGACTTCCATAAAAGTCTTTATGATAATGTATGAATTATAACAAAACTTGTCAGAGGAAAACATGGATGTCGGGACCCCTTTACGTTTACAGCTCTTAGAAAAATGTTTGCTTATAAAACTATTATATTTATCGGTGCTTTATTGTCATAAAGCAAAATACTAGCTATATCCTAGACTGGTCGAACTCCTTTTTTATAATTATAAGGATCTATTTACTTTGATGTCTAAATAATTCCCATTATTATTCAACAAGAAAATGAGTGTAATAGTCTAGACTTGAGTTCTTCTATAATACACATCCTATACAGTTTCCCTAATGATCAGAATGATAAAACAATAAATATATGTTTTTAAATGTTACATTCAGGACTGGTATTATCATACACAGACTATATAAGTAATAGGGAATAAATGACCCATTAATAAAAAAGTCTTAAAAATAAATATATAAGTGATCCCTTTTTCTACTTGAATGCTCCCAGTGCAGACTTATCTCTATATAACTATTATTATACCATACTTTTTATTGATAACAATATCTTTAATATATTTGTAGCGGTCTGGGTAGCTCAGTGGTAGAACACTTGCATATAGTGCGGGAGGTGCCGGGTTCGATCCCTGGTCAGACCCTGCATTTTTTCTCCCTCCTGTTACAGTTTGGTGGCCAGTGTGGCCCTCGAAAGTGGTGGACTGAATATATAAAGTCCATCCGAGGGAATTTGGGGTGAGATTTCCCATAGGATCATGGGAAACTCAAGAATAACAGGGGAGGAATGTAGCGATCTGGTAGCTCAGTGGTAGAGCACTCACCTATAGTGCGGGAGGTCCCGGGTTCGATCCCCATTCAGACCCTGCATTTTTCTCCCTCCTGTTACTTATTTATGGTTTCATGAATCAATAACTCTATTTGAATGGTTGTTTTCCATCAAGCAAGAGGCTCTTCCATTACCCAAAATTTTCCCACCTTTATTTGTGACTAATCACATCACAGATTGTAATCTTGTAATTGTCATTCGACTGGTAAAGTGCTCGACAGACTTTTCACTTCTAAAAAGACTGTTGTTAATGAAGGACATGCTGAGAACAATTTACCAGTTGAATAACAAAAATAACAAACATAAAGTTGTTTGTAGTCTGATTGGTCAAAAATAAAAAAGGTAGGAAAATATCGTTCAATGAAAAAGCCTCTTGCTAAACAAAATACAACCAGTCGAATATGGCTACTATTAATTGCAAGCATTGGTTCCTCAGTAGATTAGTGGTCTAAAGTATGGCTTACATATTACAGTGCCTATTACCACTACGTTTAAAATCCTATTAGAGTAAACTGGTGCAAGATAGTTTTTTTTCAGTTTGCTGATGTGAAATGTTATTGAAAAAAAAATTCAAAAATTCCAGAAACAGATGCTTTTTATTTACAGCCACATGAATAGTACAACAAACCTTTACTTAGTGATACATTGCATACCAATGACATGTTTTCCCAATTGTAGATTTCTAGAGTATATATTATAACATTGTTATGCTGTTTACGGTGTCAATATGCCAATATGCAAGTAGCAGTGTAAATGTCATAATGTGAAACACTTTACCCATGATATCCACTAGCTCTGCATGTTTTAATATGACAAGCATCCATGGCAAATTTTATTAATATTGCTTAAAATATTAAAAAAGTTATGAAGCAGACACTGAAATGAGTCTTTTAACCCATGACAATCAAACTGTTATGATCCAGATTGAAATTTCATAACATAAATACCAAATTAAAGCTTATTGTAAGCAGTCACCTAGCATATATATACACTGTATATATATATATATATATAAACTACAATTATTTTTAATGTTTAAGTACATTCAGGATTCAATCCTTTTAAAATCAAATTGTTTAACATATAGCATTTATCTGCATAGCAGTTTATAATCCAGTATAATTTAATTAACTGAAATCTTAGTAAACTAACATTGTGTCTCAAGTGTATAGTGTTTTTATGAGATTCTCTCATTAATACTGTTAGATTAATTAAACTGTATCAACTTAACAAATTTATCTTGGAAACTTCTTGTTTATAAAAAAAATATTTTACCCTGAAAAGGTTTAATTAGTTGAAACATTTTCTACTCTTTTGACCTACTTTTACATAAGCATAGAGGAGTAAATGTCAGAGTCAAAAACATTTCTATTATATAAAGATGGTCAGTTATGAGAAGGTAGAGACAACTAGAGTAGCTAAAAAAAAAAAAAACAGCCATCTTTGGCAAGCCTACTAATACACATTGTAAACCAGGATCTAACAGAGTGGGATATGATCCTAGGTGGTGAGAGGTACTGTGATTTGTAAACCAGGATCTAACAGAGTGGGATATGATCCTAGGTGGTGAGAGGTACTGTGATTTGTAAACCAGGATCTAACAGAGTGGGATATGATCCTAGGTGTTGAGAGGCAATGTGATTTGTAAAACAGGATCTAACAGAGTGGGATATGATCCTAGGTGTTGAGAGGCAATGTGATTTGTAAAACAGGATCTAACAGAGTGGGATATGATCCTAGGTGTTGAGAGGCAATGTGATTTGTAAACCAGGATCTAACAGAGTGGGATATGATCCTAGGTGTTGAGAGGCAATGTGATTTGTAAACCAGGATCTAACAGAGTGGGATATGATCCTAGGTGTTGAGAGGCAATGTGATTTGTAAACCAGGATCTAACAGAGTGGGATATGATCCTAGGTGTTGAGAGGCAATGTGATTTGTAAAACAGGATCTAACAGAGTGGGATATGATCCTAGGTGTTGAGAGGCAATGTGATTTGTAAAACAGGATCTAACAGAGTGGGATATGATCCTAGGTGTTGAGAGGCAATGTGATTTGTAAACCAGGATCTAACAGAGTGGGATATGATCCTAGGTGTTGAGAGGCAATGTGATTTGTAAAACAGGATCTAACAGAGTGGGATATGATCCTAGGTGGTGAGAGGTACTGTGATTTGTAAACCAGGATCTAACAGAGTGGGATATGATCCTAGGTGTTGAGAGGCAATGTGATTTGTAAACCAGGATCTAACAGAGTGGGATATGATCCTAGGTGTTGAGAGGCAATGTGATTTGTAAAACAGGATCTAACAGAGTGGGATATGATCCTAGGTGTTGAGAGGCAATGTGATTTGTAAAACAGGATCTAACAGAGTGGGATATGATCCTAGGTGTTGAGAGGCAATGTGATTTGTAAACCAGGATCTAACAGAGTGGGATATGATCCTAGGTGTTGAGAGGCAATGTGATTTGTAAAACAGGATCTAACAGAGTGGGATATGATCCTAGGTGGTGAGAGGTACTGTGATTTGTAAACCAGGATCTAACAGAGTGGGATATGATCCTAGGTGTTGAGAGGCAATGTGATTTGTAAACCAGGATCTAACAGAGTGGGATATGATCCTAGGTGTTGAGAGGCAATGTGATTTGTAAACCAGGATTTAACAGAGTGGGATATGATCCTAGGTGGTGAGAGGTACTGTGATTTGTAAACCAGGATCTAACAGAGTGGGATATGATCCTAGGTGGTGAGAGGTACTGTGATTTGTAAACCAGGATCTAACAGAGTGGGATATGATCCTAGGTGTTGAGAGGCAATGTGATTTGTAAACCAGGATCTAACAGAGTGGGATATGATCCTAGGTGTTGAGAGGCAATGTTATTTGTAAACCAGGATCTAACAGAGTGGGATATGATCCTAAGTGTTGAGAGGCACTGCAATTTGTAAACCAGGATCTAACAGAGTGGGATATGATCCTAGGTGGTGAGAGGTACTGTGATTTGTAAACCAGGATCTAACAGAGTGGGATATGATCCTAGGTGGTGAGAGGTACTGTGATTTGTAAACCAGGATCTAACAGAGTGGGATATGATCCTAGGTGGTGAGAGGTACTGTGATTTGTAAACCAGGATCTAACAGAGTGGGATATGATCCTAGGTGGTGAGAGGTACTGTGATTTGTAAACCAGGATCTAACAGAGTGGGATATGATCCTAGGTGTTGAGAGGCAATGTGATTTGTTATTCAATATCTGGCAGAATGGGATATGATCATAGGTGGTGTTAGGCACTGTTATTTTTAAACCAGAATCTGACAGAGTGAGATATGATCGTAGGTGGTGTCAGGCACTGTGATCTGTGAAGCAGGATCTGGTAGAATGGGGTATGATCGTAGGTGGTGTGAGGCAATGTGATTTGTAAACCAGGATCTAACAGAGTGGGATATGATCCTAGGTGTTGAGAGACAATGTGATTTGTAAACCAGGATCTAACAGAGTGGGATATGATCCTAGGTGGTGAGAGGTACTGTGATTTGTAAACCAGGATCTAACAGCATGGGATATGATCCTAGGTGTTGAGAGGCAATGTTATTTGTAAACCAGGATCTAACAGAGTGGGATATGATCCTAGGTGGTGTGAGGCAATGTGATTTGTAAACCAGGATCTAACAGAGTGGGATATGATCCTAGGTGTTGAGAGACAATGTGATTTGTCAACCAGGATCTAACAGAGTGGGATATGATCCTAGGTGGTGAGAGGTACTGTGATTTGTAAACCAGGATCTAACAGAGTGGGATATGATCCTAGGTGGTGAGAGGTACTGTGTTTTGTAAACCAGGAGCTAACAGAGTGGGATATGATCCTAGGTGTTGAGAGGCAATGTGATTTGTAAACCAGGATCTAACAGAGTGGGATATGATCCTAGGTGGTGAGAGGTACTGTGATTTGTAAACCAGGATCTAACAGAGTGGGATATGATCCTAGGTGGTGAGAGGTACTGTGATTTGTAAACCAGGATCTAACAGAGTGGGATATGATCCTAGGTGTTGAGAGGCAATGTGTTTTGTAAACCAGGATCTAACAGAGTGGGATATGATCCTAGGTGTTGAGAGGCAATGTGATTTGTAAAACAGGATCTAACAGAGTGGGATATGATCTTAGGTGGTGTGAGGCAATGTGATTTGTAAACCAGGATCTAACAGAGTGGGATATGATCCTAGGTGGTGAGAGGTACTGTGATTTGTAAACCAGGATCTAACAGAGTGGGATATGATCCTAGGTGGTGAGAGGTACTGTGATTTGTAAACCAGGATCTAACAGAGTGGGATATGATCCTAGGTGTTGAGAGGCAATGTGATTTGTAAACCAGGATCTAACAGAGTGGGATATGATCCTAGGTGTTGAGAGGCAATGTGATTTGTAAACCAGGATCTAACAGAGTGGGATATGATCGTAGGTGGTGTGAGGCACTGCATTTTATTAACCAGAATCTGAGAGTGAGAGATGATCCTAGGTGGTGTGAGGCACTGTTATTTATAAACCAGAATCTGACAGAGTGAGATATGATTCTAGGTGGTGTGAGGCACTGCATTTTATAAACAAAAATCTGAGAGTGAGATATGATCCTAGGTGGTGTGAGGCACTGCATTTTGTAAACCAGAATCTAACAGAGTGGGATATGATCGTAGGTGGTGTGAGGCACTGCATTTTATAAACCAGAATCTGAGAGTGAGATATGATCCTAGGTGGTGTAAGGCACTGCATTTTATAAACCAGAATCTGACATAGTGAGATATGATCCTAGGTGGTGTGAGGCACTGCATTTTATAAATCAGAATCTGACATAGGGAGATATGATCCTAGGTGGTGTGAGGCACTGCATTTTATAAACCAGAATCTGAGAGTGAGATATGATCCTAGGTGGTGTGAGGCACTGTGATCTGTAAAGCACATCCTTAAGATCACTTATTTACTTTTTTAATCAACTTCATAAATGAATCCAAAAACACATTAATAAACCAATGTAATATCATACAATTTTCAAGCCATTGTTTCAAACTGCCTCACATATTTCCGTTAAAGATGTTAACCATATCACAGAAGCTATAAAAAGAACAATGATATCCTTGCTGTATTCTTTGTTTTATTATACCAATTCTTCCAATTATTTACAAATTTAAAAAATAAGCCATGACTATTAGTAATAAGTCACTTCACACTGATTGACAATGATGTAACAACTTTAAACTCCCTTTAAAATAATCAATACAAAAGCACTAAGTGCAACTTTATCAATCATAGAAGTTTACACAACTGCTAACATCTTACATGACACTAATTCTGATATAGAGGGCATAGGCATGCATCCACTTACGCTGGGAGAAGGACAGGTAAGAGTGGAATTTAATAAAGTAATGGTGTTTTACATGTGTCAAGATTAATTCACTTATATCAAGACAGTCAGATTTTGGATGGAAATCAAAGATCTTTAGCAAGGTAGCTGGCAAACGTTTTTACACTTTTCTTATACCTAAGTGGGATTCAAAATAAGGCCATGCAGTGAATGATAAGCTAGCTGGCAACTTAGAACACTTTGCCACCAAGGCCCCTTAGACTGGCAAAAAAAGGGATGAAAAAGCAAAATAAAATTCAGATTTAGTTGTCAATAATACTCCTTTAAATTCTTACTTAAGATACAGAAAGTTATATAAAAAGTAAATAGATAAAGCCATTACTTCCTCAAAATTAAAAAAAACAACAACCAATAAATAAAACTGAAATATCCATTAAATTTACAAGTATACTTTGTATATGACAACAGTTGATATCAATTCAGATGTCTTTAGCTCATGAACTTGCATCTAACAGTTAACAGATAAACCTGAAAATACAATGCTCAGACAAATAAACTAGACCATAATATTTGGGCTCTGATAAGACAAAATGACAGATAAACTAGACCATAATATTTGGGCTCTGACAAGACAAATTAATGACAGATAAACTAGACCATAATATTTGGGCTCTGATAAGACAAAATGACAGATAAACTAGACCATAATATTTGGGCTCTGATAAACAAAATAACAGATAAACTAGACCATAATATTTGGGCTCTGATAAGACAAAATGACAGATAAACTATACCATATTATTTGGGCTCTGATAAGACAAAATTACAGATTAACTAGACCATAATATTTGGGCTCTGATAAGACAAAATGACAAATAAACTAGACCATAATATTTGGCTCTGATAAGACAAAATGACAGATAAACTAGACCATAATATTTGGGCTCTGATAAGACAAAATGACAGATAAACTAGACCATAATATTTGGGCTCTGATAAGACAAAATGACAGATAAACTAGAACATAATATTTGGGCTCTGATAAGACAAAATGACAGATAAACTAGACCATAATATTTGGGCTCTGATAAGACAAAATGACAGATAAACTAGACCATAATATTTGGGCTCTGATAAGACAAAATTACAGATTAACTAGACCATAATATTTGGGTTCTGATAAGACAAAATGACAAATAAACTAGACCATAATATTTGGCTCTGATAAGACAAAATGACAGATAAACTTGACCATAATGTTCAGATTCTGATAGACAAAATGACAGATAAGCCAGACTATAATGTTCAGATTCTGATACACAAAATGACAGATAAACCAGACTATAAAGTTCAGATTCTGATAGACAAAATGACAGATAAGCCAGACTATAATGTTCAGATTCTGATAGACAAAATGACAAATAAACTAGACTATAATGTTCAGATTCTGATAGACAAAATGACAGATAAACCAGACTATAATGTTCAGATTCTGATAGACAAAATGACAGATAAACCAGACCATAATGTTCGAGGTCTGAAAGTCACTATATTTACAACTGAAGGGGGATAACTCTGAGTTTTCTTAATGAATGTCTTACTCAGGTACATAAAAAAACAAGCAAGCCAGGTCTAAAATAGGGGAGAAAACCTAATTACCTTAGAAAACAATAAAACTATGACAATTATGAGGATCAGATGAAGCATTATTCAAACCTAAGCAATGGCAGTAGAAGTAAATACAAACCATTTAGTTACCAAGACCCTTTTATCCTTAGTTTCAGTTAAAGGAGATATAAAACCTGATTAAAAAAAGATCTGTAGATAAAGGCTCACCTTATATTTAAGTTCTGTATTTAAACAATTTGATCCCAAAACAACAAACAACATTTCTAACAAAGACTACATGGCTGCTGCATCATATATTTGTCATGTAGTGTTTCTCACATCTTCAAAATCCCAGAAAAGAATATATATATATATATATATATATATATATATATATATATATATATATATATATATATATTATATACATGTATATATATATATATATATATATATATATATATATATATATATATATATATATATATATATTTATATATATATATATATATATCATAGTTGAATTTTTCTTACACTGCAGTAATATTTAAAAAATATTATCCAAAAAAGGTAAAAGGTTTAAATATGAGGAGCAATCTTTATACTTTTTGCTTGAATTCTGTAAAGTGTGGAAAAAATTCTTAAAAAGTTAGATAAACATCTTCAATTTACATAGAGGAATTTTTTGAAGTTGAAGAATTTTTGTTGAAAACTGTAGGATGTGTTGATTTTACAAAATAGAATCATTATGTTCAAAATACTTCTAGAAAACAAGTATGTTCTTAAGTCAGGAAAAAGGGTAATAATGTAAATGATATAATTCTAGAAAGTAAAGACCTTACCATAAAGGATCTTTTTGTTCAAAAAAGCTAATAATATCCATTTCAAAATAAGGAAAAGCTAAAACCACAACAACAATAATGATAATAATAATGATGCTGAACAATTTCATAAAATGATGTACACATGGATCTTTCATACATTTAAAACATTTTGTAAAGGTTCTCGTTAGAAAACTTTAAAAGGGGTTGTTTTAATAAAACAGGAACCCCATTTTTCCAACTCATTCAACACTATCTATACTTTAAAGCCAAACTTTACTCTTTGCAACCCACTGGGCAAATTTCTAAACGATTGACTAATTTATAATGCACAAAGTAATATACATTATAACCAATTAACTGGTTATGTTACCTAATTTTTGAATCAGACCCTGATATATAGTCAGCTATCCAAGAAATTCTGAGCATTGATCCATCGTATAAGGCTTTTATCAATATTATGTTCCTTTTGCTGACTTAAAAATTTCAGAATTAAAAATACCTTAATTGTGTTGTTTTATTTTTCAGACTCATGACGAAATGCACAGAGATGATCTTAATGCTACTACAGATAGCATCTATCATATATACAATGGAACTCTGGGAATGTTCGAACAACTGACGAAAAATTTTACTGAAAAAGTTTCTTATGATATTGTGTCTTCTTCTGAAAAATCTATTCCATCTGCAACATTAAGTGCTGAAGAGCAATTCCGTTTACAAGAAGAAGAATTTTATAAATCATATAATCCAGAGGTTGGGTTCAATACTGCTATTGTTTTAGGAGGAATGTTGGTACTTCTTGTTGTGTATGTTGTTTATCGAACAAAGTGTCGCAAATTTCTCATTCGTCAGTGTAACAATCTATTCAAGTCTAAGGACAAAGAACTAATTGCAGGGGAGGCAATGAAGTTCAATTTTGATGACAATGACATGGAGGCAGCAAGGGAAGAGTTTCATGAAAAATTTGATAATCCTGGCATTGGAAGTGATGACGCTTCTTGTATACAATATGGTAGTGGTACCAATGCTTCATATAGTACTGGTAATCGAACACCTATTCCATATCTTCCTCATCAAATCTCACTAAAAGATGAAACAGGTCAGAAAATTTATAGGGAAGTACCAAGGCTTACCATATCAAATGAGGATAAACGACTACCTGTTGTTGTCATGGATATGAAATTAGCAACTGCAGACTGGGTGCAAAAACAGTATCAGTTTCTGGATCCTGGTGGTATAATTCTTAAAGTGAAATCAGATACTATTTGTCCACCAGGCAACGAAATCTATCCGTCCAACTCATCGGGCACAAAGTCCAAAAGCCCTTGTGCTAAATCACATCATATCTTAAATTCAAAGGACAAACAAGACGGTGCTTCATCTAACTGTACATTAAACCTCAATAACAGTCTACCTGTATTAGAGATTCCTGATATATCTATGTTAAACCAAAGTTCTCTATATAAAAAACGGACAGATTTTAGAACAAGAAAATTTCCAAGTGTGTCTTCAGAACCAAAATCTCCTCTTCAACCTCCGGTGCATATAACACCAATTATTAAAATTCAAAATTATGACAAATCACAACGAAGACAAAATAGTTCTCAAACAAAGAGCAGTAGGGATTCTATTAGCAGCAGTTCTTCTGATGATCCCTTAATATACAGGATTCCAGAAGATGAATGGAGTACACCTCGTGCTCAGAGGCGTAGCGTTGTATCAGACCAGGGAGATAACTCAAGTGCCTATATTGCATGTTCATTAGGTCAATTTACACCTACACATTCATGTCATAATAAAACTGATGGATCAACCAGGCCTAAAATACCTCAAAAACAACAGAGTTTAACTATACCTGTATTAAAGTACCCAAGTCAACGATCACTTAGTAGATGTCATACCACAGAAACACCTTTATAGTCTAAAGTGTATAGTTTAATATAATACATAGGTATATAATATTTCTTAATCAGAAAATTTTTGCAATTGTTAATTTTTGGGAGTGACAATTCAATTAATTTGACTATCTAAATTTTCTTGTTGTCAGTTAACATGAAAATGCAAACAACTTACATCAAATTTTTATAATTTGAGATTAATTAATTGTTTTATTTTCTTGTTTTGTTACTCCCATCAATCTTTGTAAAAATAAAATAAATGCAAAAATTAACTTATTCATTTATCATTTTAATGGACATATTTCATGTATAAGACACTAGATTTGCTGTACAAGCAAGCACTGTATGTCTTAACATGTGACCAGCAAGTCATATCATGTGACCAATAGATCATATCATGTGATCAGCAAGTCATCATGTGATCAGCAGTTCTATCATGTGACCAGCAAGTCTTATCATGGGACCTGCATGGCTATGTGATTTCTAAGTACAACAAGAATTCCACAGAATTAAATGTCTCGCCTGGTTAGTTTTTGACTTTAACATAAACTTTCACATTTTGACACGCCGTCACCGCTGCTGCCGCCGACACCGGAAAAGTAACACCTAAGTCTCGCCTTATGGTGATGCCAGGCTCAACAAAAATAATTGTTGTTATTGGAGACCCTGTTAAATGATGTCATGCGTGAAGTGAATGTTTTGAAGTAACAAGTGGTTATATTTTTTCTCAGATATCAGATTGATATATCTTGTTTTTAATACCTAGATAGACTAGGTTATATCTGTTTGAATAAGTCAACTGAATCCTAAATAAAACATGTTCAAAATTACCATTTGCTGCCTCTCAATCTAAGAAATCAGGAAAGAGTTAACATAAGACTTGACCATTTTAGTTACTGTTAATTTTCTTAAAGAAGAATTAAATACAGTATAAATCTAAATATCTTTTTCTGTAATTCCATGAATAAATCAAGGTCAATTCTGGTCCCATTTTATGCAAAACAAGTAACCAGATTTTAGATAAATTTTATAAAATGCACAAATTATAGCCTTGAGACCTTGTAAAATCAAAATATCACATCAGGTTTCTCTTCCAGTCATCCGTTTCGGAAAAAATAATTAGAATTTACTCGCTTTGGCCCTACAGTCAACTGCTTTTGTCACTATGGGATTCTTTAGATAAAATTAAAAGGCCTGTCCAAAAAAAAAAAAAATGCTTCTTCCCAATAGTTGAATTCTATAAGTTTCAGAAGAAGTTGTTTAAGTGAAAGTTTACTGAAACAACGAATGATACCCAATCAATGGGTAATTTTGGTTTGTATAAAATCTGTACGTAAATTCATGTCAAATTTCTCAGGTATCTTGTATAATTCAATACACATTCCCAAATGAAATTATGCATACATTATTTCCTTTTTATAGAACTCTTTTAATTTGAAAATATAAAACAAATGAAAATGGGTACAAAGTTGTTATTACTGTAAAGATTGTTCTTCATTTGTTTATTACTTGGTAGTAACACTTTCATATTTGATCACATTTTCAAGATCATTGAGTGGCTTAGGAACCAAAACATCAACATTACAAGTGATGTTTGAAGGTTGACCTAAAACTCAGTTCAATACATCAGTTTACTTCTTTTTTTAAGAAATAGCATCAACATCCAAGCTCATGCACTACAGATAATGGAAAATGATTTTAAAAATCACTTTATTATTTTTTTTTTTTTTCAATTTTCGGGCAGGTTGATTTGTTTATATAAATTTATTTAAGAAACAATACCATGATTAATCATAAAAATTTACAAAATTTTGTTGCGTTTGGTTTGTCAGTTCCCTCAGTTTGGTTAGAACCAGTTGCTTTTTAAGTCATAACCACAGTGTTTGAAAGTAGAAATTATTAAAAAATGTTCCACTACAATTTTCCAAAGCAATATCATTTAAAATGATGAGAAGAAAGTAGAAATACAACAAGGAATTCAAATGTGAAACATGAGATTTCCCATGAAAACAATAATTCAATAAGGATTTTGTAACTGAAATTGACTGTCTGAATAGTTAAGATAAGTTTAAATGTGCTGAACAAAGAACAGTTAATTGATACATCAGGCATTCATTTAAATGTAACAAAATTAAATTTTCTAATTGCAATCTAAAACAAGTGCTAATTATTGTACAAATGTGGTTTTCCAACACCTTTAACTGCAATTAACATTTATCAATGCCACACTGAAGATATGTTTTCTGACAGAATTTTTATGAGATGAGGACATTGATCTCAGGACATATAATACTTGGGAATTTTTATAGTTTTGTCAATACTCCATTACAAGTTGAGTACATTTAATTGCAAACAATAATTGCTTTAGAAAGCTGCAGATGCTGGATATGTGACAGAAGAATTCTGATGCTTAGTGTTACATCAGGCTCGACAAATCTCATTTTAAGTCTTACTGGTTGTATGGACCAATCTACCTTTAAGTCCAATACAAATAAAAGACCCTGTGAATCTCTTAACATGTCATTTTGTCTTTCTTTTTCTCAGAATGTTTACCGAGATTTGAGTTTTATTTTTACATATGATATTAGTGAGAAGACATTGAATACTTAATCAAGTCCTCCCTATGGAAAATCTTGATCGTCATGGCCTGGAAAATCTTGATTGTCATGGCCTGGAAAATCTTGATTGTCATGGCTTTGAATTGTTGGAAATTTTTTATTTCTGCATCTTTTTCTGAAAAAACCCAGACACACTATAATAAAAGTTGTCATGTGAAAAAAAAATTATATGGTATCTTTTTGTTATTTCGAATTTTCAAATTGAAAATTTGAAGGCACAGAAAATTTGAAGTCAATTTTGATGCTAGTCCAATTCCCTCCTGAGCTAAACAAGTTTTCCGTATTTTTGTCCACTAAATCTACTTATCTATCTGTTTATTCATCAGTGATTTTCTGGGTAAGTGTTTGTGGACTTGTAAGTATTATTACCTTTAGAGATGGTGAGTAATTTTGTCTTGAAATTGTCGTACTATTTCATAGTTTATAACATCTTTACATTTTCAGTTTGGTTTTATCCAGTAAACTAAACAATAAATAAATAATAAATATAAATAAACAAACAAATAAATAAACAAATAAATACAGTAATAATATAGAGGCTACTATTATTAAACTGTAAACACTTAATTCCCTGTAATTACAACATGAATCACACCATGTCTCTTATCACCTAGGTTCTAATCTCACTAGGGTAGATTCTAGAACGAGAAAGTTTGTCAGTTCACTTGACAAAGGTCAGTGTTTTTTTTCCAGGCACTTTGGTTTCCTCCAACATTCCAGAACTCAATATAATTGGAAGAATCTTGACTTGGGCATATCATACCAATACTCCACTCCAATATCACAATACATTGCAATATTGACAAGTGTTACACAATACATATTGCAATATTTTTTATCTCAAATTTTTTTTCACATACAATATTAAAAAATGATTAGTATTTCATTTTGCTATACCAGTTAAAGCAAATTTATACTGCCAAAAATTGGTACAGTTAAAACTATATATTTTGTTATGCAATAAAATTGGATTACTAATTACACATGTATCATGTATTGCAATACTCTGTTAATTAAAAACAATAGAGTAAAATATACATGTATTGCTAAAACAACTTCATAGTTTAAGCATATTATATTACCCAACACTTGCTCAGACAAGAACATTTCAGTTATCTACAGCCAAAACATTGTTTCAAATACTTTAGCTGACAAAAATTCATAGGCTTCACCACAGTATGACCTACTCTGTGTAACCCAAGAACTGTTGCATGTTAAAGAAAACATAAACATTGTAAATCCCCCCAAAGAAAAATAACAATACATATCAACTCAATATCCAATAAAAACAGTTCCACACAATTGCAAGGTTTATTATCAGGATATTACATGATTACATAACTATATATTAATGATGCAGGGTGAAGTCAATTAACTGATCCATTTTATATCTAAAAACCCCGAGACAGTTAAGTTCAATACAAATTTTGAAACTCAATCTGAAGTTTAACTTTAAATACCTAAATTCACCAATTTGTTACATTTATTGTAGCCTCAGATTTCTTTAAATTTGTTTTTCAAAATCATACTTCTCACAAAATTAGCTCATTAATTTATATACAAGTGTTGTCAGAAAACAACAGCTCACCAGACCCTAAACTTGTCAATAATATAATAACTCAACATGCATCAAAGTACATGTATTTTAACACTGTATTATAGAGAACAGCTAGAATGGAATTGCAATTAATCTCTTCAAGATGTGAGACCTAAAATAAACAATATGTTCTTACTATTATAGACATTTTATTAGTGATTTTTAACTTTTGTATTTTGTATAATTTGTATGAAGTAAATATGTGAAACTGTAATTATTATTATAAAATGTGTAACATTGACTTAATTACCTCCAAATTAAAAGAGTTCATAAACCAATGATATCCCTAAACATGTGTTGTGAAACTAATTTCAAGTGAAATCACATTTTTTTCCAGATGGTGAAACATGTTTTGAATTATAATCCATATTTCAAGTTATATGAGTCCAAAACAAAAGAAAATGACAGTTCGTTCTCTACAGCTATTACTTGTCATCACATGTTATGCAGAAGAAATATTCCACATAACAAAAGCTTGAATATTTACAAAACTTGGTCTTGGATAACATGTATGAAACTGGATATATCAAATATGTATCTAGTAAATTTGTTTTTACAAAAATAATAGAGTGCAATAGAATTTCAAGTCCTACATGTATGAACCAATAAAATTTTTGGAACAATAGAAACCACTGTCCACTTTTAGTTAATGTAAATCCTGTATAAAAGACCATGTGAGAGATTTTTACCTGTGAAAATGTGGATGGAATAGATAAGTCTTTATATAGAGAATTAATTAAGTATAAAACTAAAACATATACACATGTAAAATGGTTCTACAAAAAGGTTAAAGGACCAGAACAATATGATGTGTAAAGAGATTGTAAAGTACTGGTCTGTAACAGACAGGTGTCCATATATAGAGGTAGTCACTATATCAATTATCACTGTATCACATAAATTATACATTATAACCATGTCTTTGTTCACACTGTATAGCAGATTTATATAAGACGTATTGGGTGTCTTTGGGGGAATGTTCTTTGATCAAGAACATTGGTCTCATGTTGGAATTTCATCATAACAAGAACATGCACTGAGAACATTGTTAGCAGAACAAAATCTCACACTACCTATCTAGCAACAACAGCAAAGTGATAAGGTCAAATTAGCATTAAAACCCATTAGATATTTTGACAATGAAGATCATTCGATAATGTGTTTAATAAATATTACAAATGGTATGCATTGACAAAATTTTGTTATCAACCTTGAAATTATACTTTATTAAACTTATTTATCTAAAAATTTTGTATTCAAGCTTGAAATTATACTTTATTTTGCTTAATATATCTACAATAATATCAAAGTTAGGGAATCTGTCTCAAATCTGTTAATCAAATGCTTTAACTAACTTTTTACAGAAAACTGGATCTTTGTCCTGCTTCACTACCACACAAAAAACTTGTAGAATATTACCTCAATGTAATTTCCGTTAAATGGTAAGATTTTAGGCATTGTTTGCTCTCCATGTTGTTTACTATTGATAATGTTCTCAGTGTTATTGTGAATTCACTTGAGAACAATTTTTTATTTACTCTAAAGTTGGAATATTAATATCTCACCCAAAGACACCCATGTAGTAAAGAAAATATAATAAAAATTTATCATCACTATGTAGTAGAGAAAATTTAATAAAAATTTATCATTGTAAAGATGATCATTCTCCGAGTAATACCATGTTACTTGTCACAAATTATTTTTGAAATTAAAAAAAAAAACTTTTATAAAAGTTTTAGTGATTGTTATTTGTAAATTAAAATTTGAACTGATGTCGTCTTCATTTCACTTGACCTGCTATAATATATTTGATACAGGGGCAGAGCTAAGATGAGCTCTTAAATTAAGCCTCTAAATATCAGGGTTCAAATCTCATTCTGTAAAATACCAGTGTGAGAAAATTTTATTTGCTTCCCAAAAGTTGGTTTTCTCATAAAACCCTTGTGTTCTTTGCAATCCCAGATCCGACTGCTTTGATATAAAACAAAATCTTGACTCGGAAATCACACATTGATTACTTCATTTCTTAATTTCAATCCAGTGTCTACAAGCAGTAAATTGTCAGAGAATGAAACATTGTTCATCTGCATCAGGTTTTTTTTTTTCTGAAATTACACTATAAAGAGTATCTACCCACTGACCTATTTTTGGTAGCATTTGACAAGCAACAACAAAGGAAAAGACAGTCTATTCATTACAATTCATAAAATGTGTGCATACTAGTATTAATCCAGTTAGGTAAAAATATAAAAAGAATGAGACAAACAAAAAAATATGTGCTTCAGGTTTCACTCTCTTAAATAAAATGGGATTGGTAGATATCTCAAGATTTTCTTGAAACCTTTGGTCATTTCAATGCAAATATTTCACAAAGTAAGAGGAAATGTTGAGAAATTACTGAAATTAGATCAAGAACTCTTACTCCTGTTTATGTAAAAACCTCTACAGGCATTGTAACATTCAAACATTTTATAACAGAAGCATGAACCTAAACACTAGAGTGAAAACCATTAAAATGGTAAATTCTTGAATACTGATTGGAAAAAGACTATACAGTGATTTTGCTATAGTTTTTAAAAACCACCTTCCACCTTTCAGATTGGGAAAATTTGGAACCTTTTTATGTCAGTGTCACATATTATCCTCAGAATTTTGAAATTCATTGCAAAGATTTTAAATTGTGACAATATCTAACATTTTTTGTCTGTCAGAACAGTTTTGAACAACTGGATTTAACTCAAACTATTTGATTGTGTGTCACTGTTGCCTTTTGGGGAATTTTAGCTGTCAAATTGGGAAATTTTAGTCTTATTTCTCAAGGGGAAACTACCTTTATTCAGTTGTAGTTTTAGGCAAACAAACCCACTGCTATAGGGTTGATTTTACTGAAATAGGGCTGTTCAGGAAACCCAGAAAATCACTTTATTCTCCTGGACAGGAATCTTTCATTAAGACTTTGACATTTATACATTCAATATATATCAGCACATACCAGGAATTGTTTATGGATTGAGATATTTATGATAGAAATGTTGTCAAAAGGCAGACTTTTGCATACCATGCCTATAGAAATAATTAACAAATAGTTTTATACTTGAATTTCAATTAACACTCACTTATACTGGTTTTGGACATAGGCTCACACTCCTGCTTGCATGACATAACACTTCTCCTGTGCTTAGTTGATCTGCATACTAGACAAAGTCAACTCTAATCCAATACATTTACCCTAGACCTAAGCATTTTTAATGTCCCAACAACAGGTTGTATCTGTCAAAAATACCAAATCAAAAAAGTTCAAGCAAACTCATAGACAATTTAAAGGGAGACAACTCTAGTACTACAATCAGTTTTAGGTAAAATTTGCAACTTTACTTCAAATGCTTAGAAATGAAGTTTTATATAATTAATTTGAATAGTTATATATGTTTTTAAACAAGAGCTGTCAAAGAAACAGTAAAAGCTTGCCTTAGAAACTATTAAAACTTCTCACTATGATTTTGTTTGCTAAAATTACAAATTAATATTGGTAGATCCCTGAAGAAAAATGACTAAAATTTTCCAAACTTACCAGTGAAATTACAAGCACATAAATTCATTTACTTTGGAACTTCCATTTATCTGATTCATAATAATTTGTGAAACTTTTAAACATTATATGATAGTAATCATCATCAAACAGACTTCAGTACTTACCACAAACAAGCTGAATTCAACATATACAGGTTTGGTATACAAGGACCAATTTGTACTTTACTTGAATTCATTGTTGTATATGAGATGACATCTTTTGTCTAAACATTCCATCCCTCACTACCAAATACTGCCAGAGAACATCCTTCACTACTAAAGAAAGTATATATATATAATATATATATGCACAGCCTTTTACAATTTTTTGAAACAAATTTAAGAATAAATCAAGATATATAAATCCAGCTTAACTGAATTACGATATATTATAGCAATTTCATCATTTCCTTTTTCATCAGGTGGTACATACACCTTTGCTTAAGCTGTCAAGCTGTCAAAAATTAGTAGGCTAAGCTGATGGTGCTAGATGTCTGGGATTTACTGCCGGACTTTATTCTTTTTAAAGCTTGTAGAAGAGCACTTGCTAATCATCAATAGGCCTACTGTAAAATGACATTCTACAAAGCAACTTAAAGAGGAACTGTGTGTCCATCAAGATAACAGGGGAGTGAGAAGTGTAATCTTTACCACATCACATTAAAATTGTATTAAGCATAACTACTGGTGTTTGTCTTTGTGGCAAATAACCTAAACTAATCAGAAATGTCTAGATAGTGGTACTTGTAAATATTTATATGCCACATTAACAAAAACTGGGATTTTCTGAAGATTTTTTTGGAAAGAATCCCCACAGCCAAATCAGTAATTAGATAAAATTGCTGAAGTTGCAAGAGCATACAAGATGACTCGGGGAAATACAGAAGTAAAAAATGTCAGTTTGTTACCAATCACAAGTTATAAAAACATGCATTTTCCCTAGGGATAATGTTTACAATTTATCAAGTTTCAGTTTTGGCAAGAGTTGGGTAATGTTGTTATACACAAAGTCAAGAATCTTTCACTTACTGGGACAACCCAACTGGGATTTGAACCTAGGCAGTGAGAGGCACTGTAAGCTGTGAATGTGTGCTTAACACTCTGCCGCCAAAGCCCCGTTTTTGAAAAAGGCTGTAAGTATCACATCATGTATTTATATATTAATAACAATACTCTACTCACGGATAAATGTGTCATATTTCGTAGGAAAATGGTTCGGTTTGATCTTTGTATACTAGTCGTATGGTAACTTGAAAGTAAGCTTAAATTGCCATAATTTTGGGTTTATGTGACAAGTTCAAGCCAAACATATACGCGCAAGATCCTGCATGGTATTTGGAAGTATTCTTCAACAATTTGCAGAGTAAGCCAGTGCGCATGTTAAAAGCGTGTATATCTGTTATATTTGCAAAACATCACTACGCATTACTTCTAATTCCCGCCATAATTCCGAGTAAGCACTTGGGCACGTGCCTATAAATTTACAAACCACAAAAAGAAACCAGCAATCTGTATATTTCACTGTTACAGTGATCAACTGTGTACTTTATATGAGTATTAGTTATCAATTGTTGAATTAGAACAGGAAAAAAAAGAAAGTTATGAAAAATGTTGCATTGTCCAAGCGACATTTAAGCTGGGCATTTTTAAATGTCGCTGATGAGCCAACAGAAGCAGTTCGTCTAGTCATTCCTACGAAATTTTAAAAACTTAGCTAACGATTAGACGCCAGTAGCATCGCGCGGCATCTACATGTGTCATGTTCAGAATTTTGAATTGTGTAACATAGAAAAAACTTCTGAACAAATTGCCTTGTGCAACATTCTGAATATTTCTTTTGGTAATTCAGTATTCAAAACTTCCGTGACATTGCACAAGCATTATTGCAAGCGAAAAATGAAAACCGTAAAACTGTTATATCTAAGTGTTCTGGCAACAGTCAAATTATTGTTCATCCCATGTATAGGGATGACTCGTATGAAAGTTTTACCCTCGGCCTAACGATCTTGGGTATAGCACCACCAGTTATCTCTAGGGTCAATATGATTGACTCTTCCCGATGAAATAATTGTATGCTCATTAGCATCGCCAAAATTTAACCGAACAAGGCACAATTTTAAAAAATGTCAACAAAGGATAGAAATCCGGCGAAAAAGAAAAAAAAAAAACAACAACCGTTGAAAAAAAAAAAAAAAAAAAAAAAAAAAAAAAAAAAAAAAAAAAACAAGAAACCCAATTCATTCAGTTTCGTAAACCAGAGACATTATATTGTTATATATGTCTCTGCGTAAACTACTTAAATATTTTTTTAATCATCGGGTTAGCTATATTTCAAGTATTTTTGGCACTATGTTTTGTGCTAAAATTAGTGTAAGTGTTTGATTATTGTCTAAAATTAACTGAATAACCAAAACTTATTCTTGACTGTTGCTTAAAACTACCGAATTTATTCTGATGTACCGGCCGCCTTGGGAAATTCTTTGCACCCTTGGCGTTTAATTTTCTCCAAACTTAGGCTAGGCTGGCACACACAGTCAGAAACAAGTTTTAAATCCGCTGTTGGTAATACTGACTGCCTTGCTGCATTTTGTATACAAAAGACATGAGGGATAGAATGTAATTGAATATAAGTAAATAAACTTGAGCTCGGTCCAAAATAAAATAGAACACGGTAAGCCAAATGAACTGAGAAAATTAACCATAATAAATATAATTTCATAGAAAAATGTAACATATTTCACAATATAAAGACGACATGACATTTATTTACTGACCGAAACTTTCACTTGGTTAACACAGCGACATTTATCCGTTTTAGATATCGCTCGGAAACCACTAGTGGGTCAATGATTGGAAAGGTAAGGGCGGCGGGCTTAGAGACTAACCTGCTCCATTTTTCCATCTCTGTTTCAATAAAATATCAAAAACAATATAAGCAATTTTTGTAAAGAAGATAAAGTTACAGGTTCTTAATAATGAATATTTTGCATAACGTTTTCTATTTAAAACTACTTTTCCAGAAATAGAAATGATAGGGAGTTTCCGGAGTTTTTATAATCAGATCATATCCCATTTGCCATTTACATTATAGCGGAAGTAAGTTGCGACCGTAAACAACAGCTAAAAAAATTTCCGACAGGTTCTCGAGTAATATTTTCACTCAAAGAAATTCACAAAAAGGTACATGCAAAAACATACTATATATTTTAGAAATGGTGTAAGAAAAAACCAATATACCATATCATCGAATAGCTCAATGGGACTTCCACCTTGATTAAGAAAGGTCAAAAATGAAAATAATGTGATGCCTGATGGGGCACACAACTGGATGTTTTTAAGATGCCACATATTGTTAACAATGTTAGCATCCTTATGATGTAAAAAAAATCAAATTTTTGTTTTTGTACATGTGACTGGCTCTTCTTGTATGATACTTAATTAGTTTCGTCGGGAAAAAACTTCAATCTTCGGCACTGGGAGGCTGAGAATTTCCACTTTCATTTGGCAGTTGCATTGGGCACTGAGAGAATAGTTTCCATTCAGTGGTTAAACCAGACCACTGTCATATTTACCTCATATATATTGCTATATATACATAGCTATATTCATTAAAGGTTCTAAATCTCAGTACCTAGCACACACCCAGTCCTTGTGAAATAATGGCAGCCATATCACCATACAAAACAAGATTATTGTTGTAGCTTATCTACCAATCTTGGTACATAGGTCATAGCTCATCTTCTACTGCCTATATTACCTGTAGTGTAGATGGTTCTAATTGCATGCACTATATTGCCTTCTTCATCTTAAAATTATTTGGAATTTTGGCATATAGATAAAGGCCATACAAAGTTGTAATATAAGGTTTTTTTTATTATTATTATTATTTTTTTTTTTTTTTTTTGATATATCTCTACAACTAAAACATCTGATAATCTATTGATAGATCATTTTAGTTAATTTTTTATTTTGTAGATTGATCATATGGTTTATGTTTTGAAATCTGAACTATGCCGAAATTACTTTCCTGTTAAGCATGGAATTATTTGAGTACTACACATTTACCTTTTCAGTTAATTGAGCATAACACCATAGATATAAAAGTTATCAGAAAAATTTTAAGATATTTATTTCCAACTTTGTGGCCTATCAGATGAAAATGAAATCACAACTGATAGAAGAAAATCTGAAAAAACAATCAGACATGTGTCGTCTACTACAGGAAGCTGTGATAAACTTATGTCAGAAAAATTATGCAACTAGTGATGTAGAAGTTGATGGAATTATATGTATATCATTTCAGAACTCATATCAACAGCATGTTGTCAAAATTCATGAAAAATTAAAAAATGAAAATGAGGTTGATGATAACATCAACCATGCAGAATTTGAAGAACAAAATCCTGGTCTGGTTGTGTGTGATTTGACTGAAAGTTATAACTCATCTCAAACTTTAGATCATGTCAGCAGAATTTATGGTGGAAGTAAAGAAAATAGTTTTAGAAAGAAATCTGACTCTTTATTGACAGGGATTAAAGAAAATTACAGTGGCACTGCTATTGGTACTATAAATTCAAATAGTTTAATGCCTGGGCAAAAGTTTACAGGCAGTACTAAGTCCAAGAGGAAAAATAGAACCCCATCATATATAGCAAGTGTAGCTAAACGTAGACAAGATGTCTTTCAGGGCAGGGGTAACTATGGAAACGATGGTGACGAGAGAATGCAACAATTGTTAGACACTAGTGAAAATAATAGTTTAGAGTTTAAAGGAACTCCCTTCCATGAGGAAAGTATGAATGATGAAGAAAAATTTAATTCTGATTTTATTGTGATTAAAAGTGAACCAATTGGTGAAGATAGAGACTTAGTAGATACAGCAGAAGGGGAGACAACCTTTAATGATCAGATAAGAAACAAAGATGAAGAAAACTCTGTGTCCATGATAGAAGATGGGTCAGACACAATGTATATTGTCAAAAATGAATACAGTTACCAGGATGAAGATAAAGATTGTGCAAATGATTTCAAAGATGACATCACAAGACAACAAGATTCATATAATGCATCATTTTTACAGGAATCATTATCAGGGAATGTTGCTGAAAATATGCCTCTTGATCATCTATATAACTCACTTAAACACAGTAATATGCAAACTGGAGATCATCCTGAGGAAGAAAGCAGTTTTAGTAGTGAAGTTTGTTCAGGTAGTGAACAACAAAGATATCCTCCCTATAAATCCACACCTAAATCATTTCCTCATCTAAAACTCAAGTTAACAAACCCTTCAAGAATGTTCTCCAATAGGAATAGATCAGATTCACAATTATCAACAAAATCTCCAAGATCTTCGCGTTCACCACATGGGTCAAGAAAACTCAATGATTCATCAGAGGTAAGTTCACATTACAAATCCCAAGTTGATGAATATGACAGAAGGAGGATATATTTTTGTCGTTATTGTGGTAAAGGTTTTACCATGAAGTGTACACAGATGAGGCATGAGAAGACAATCTGCGAGGGAGGTGGGGAAGCTAATTATAAGTGTGATATCTGTGATAAGTTTTTTACCAGATCCGACAGTAGATTGAGACACATGATCAAGACACACAAGATAAATACTATGAGCTTTATGTGAAAATTTAGTTGTGAAGTCGATCCTAACTACCACATCTCAGTGTGCATATTTGCATCAATTATTGTGATCTGATGATAGAGCTAGTATTTTATATAATGACAAGTTTAAGTTAAATAATCAAGAAATAACAAATATATAGAAGGTTAACTTATATTTGTAAATACAAACATAAAACATTAGACGATTTATATTTAAAAATTGTCAAGGGTGAGAAAATATAAAATAATTTCACTTTATCAGGGACAAAAAAATTCCTTTTTCATAACATAAAATGTATCCATTGTTTTGCATTTTGGTGATACTGAGTGGTAACTGTATATTAATTCTTTATTTGTTTCTACTCAAAACAATTCTACAACATTTTATTTATGTAATATATATACAATAAAATTTTTTACTTGTTTTCAAATGCATGTTTATAGAGTAAAGCTTTGAAATTTCACACTCCTGAATATTTTTACCTCACATTTGTAGAAGTCTTCAGATATATTTCATTTGTTTATAAATTAGTTAAGATACCGTGTGCCACTGTGGCAGGGTGGTTTAGGCATTAGTAGATCAAAAATACTTGCACAAAACTCATGCAGCATAAATTCTTGAGATTTATATGAAAAAAGTCTTATCACAAATAACTTTTAAAAAAGGTATTAATGTCAAGTAAAACAATCATTCAATCCATGTTAACATTGTCATTGTTATTTACAAGGGCCACAACTCTATCCTACCACCACCCATGCATAGCGAGACTAGTCTTTTGAAACTTGTTGTCAAGTCTGGCATTGCCATAAGGTGAGACTTAGGTGTTACTTTTCCGGTGTTGTAGGCGGTGGCAGTGACATTTCAAAATGTGAAAGTTATGTTAAAGTAATGAATTTTCTACTCAATCAAAAATTAATCAGGCCAGACATTTAAATCTGTGGAATTCTTGTTTTTTAATGTTGTTCGATATATATACCAGTGACAGATATCTCCATTTGCTTTTGTGATGTAGTATCAATAATCCACATTTTGACATTTCCAAACTTTTGTATTAATTTCAATTTTTTTTTTTCAATTAAACAATCAATCTTATTTGATAGATTACTTACAAAAAGTTCTACAAAAGTTCCTATAGATTATCAAACCTTGTCATACTAAATGAACTTAAAAATTAAAATTACAGCTTTAGTTAAAAATGAATTTTAAATGTTTGTAATTTTTGTACATTTTGTTGATTAAACAAATTTTCTGAATATAAAAAAACTAGAAAAAAAAATTTAACAGTTTAAAACTTTAGTTTAAGTCACTGGAAAAAGGGAAAGTTTAAGTCACTGGAAAAAGGGAAAGTTTAAGTCACTGGAAAAAGGGAGATAATTTATATTTTATACCAGCTATAGACCTCACCAAAGAAGCTGTTCAGTTTTCTAATTCTGAAACTTGACCTGTAACACCATACCTCCCTAAAACATAAGTACCATAAACCACATTTTATCAGATAGACCATGTAATTTATACATGTTCAGTGTATGTGGCACACATTATTCATGTTTATGATCTTAAAGTATGTATATGCTTTTAAAACTGCTTCGAGAATTCACCTTTTATAAGGCAATGGTCTTTCGGGTTTCGGTTGTATAATCTGAAGTGACTGCCTATTGACCAAGACGTAAAACACATTTAATCCAATCAAAATATGATATAAATGTTCATTTGTTATTATACAAATGTTTTACAGTCTACAAGTAAATTGTTATACATGAGTTTTAAAATATGTTCAAGACATCAGTACATGGCTGAATGTTGAATACCTTAGGCTAAGCCTAAGCTTGAATACAATGTATTATCTAATCATATAAAATTAACTGTATAATCATATCAGATAGGATGATATAATACCTGTATAAATTATCAGACTGACCATACACCTGTATGACTGACCATACACCTATATAAATTATCAAGTAGACTGATTATACACCTTCATAATTGATCAGACTGACCATACACCTGTGTAACTTATCAGGTAGACTGACCGGTTCATTCCCACTTAGCCAACATTTTGAAATTTTGTACATATATAGGTAAGGTTTTAAATGTTGGCTAAGTGGGAATTGCTGTCAGTTGTAGGATTAAGCAAAACAATAGGTTTTAATTACAGGTGAGTGTATAGTGTGTTTCTGGAAAATATGAAAATATTGATGTTAAATATTCTTAATAGGTACATGTATCACATTATAATTTTATGTTAAACATCAGGATTAAATTCGCCTTAAAATGAAAATTAGACTTTGTGCACATCAAGATGATATTTACAAGAAAAATATTTTACAATGCAATCTCAGAATTGACCCTATATATAGAGAATATAAATAAAAGAATCTTGACAGTGTTATAAAACACGATTACTCCACTATCATTTTCTTTAAAATATAACTTATTTATTTATTTATTATTTATTCAATTATTTTTTATCTATTTTCCAAAATAAAATGAATGAATGAATTTAAAAATAATATTAAAAGGGGGAAAGTTATTACATTGTATTTTAATCTAAAATGATATTGGCATTATGGTACAGTATAGTACTATTATGTCATTTTGAATTTCGTGTTTTATCAAGGAAGTTTGTATGTTAAAATCTCTTTGAGCTCTAAATTTTTAACACTGGTTAAAGTTAATTGGCCATTTGGATTTATCTACGGATTAAATAGATGAGCTATTTGATTTGATTTTCTACTGCTTTACAAATTTATGAAGATTTACTTAGCATTTTAAAAAGTTAAAATGTGGTCTTAAAACTTACTGTTTACAAAATCAAATGGTATGGATATCCAAAACTTCTGATGGTAATGGACATTTACTGAATTTGAAAATAAATACCAATATTTATTAAATAGTCTGGTTATCTTTTGTTTGATTTGGAGGAAAACATTTGCGCAACGAATATAAATGCAAGGAACGGATTCAAAATATTGCTATTACCTGTCTAAAATTTAGGAGATTTGTTTAGTGGTGTGTTCTCGTATCATACCTGTACATGTGATATTTGTTACTCAGTTTTGAAATAACTATTCATATAAAGATTACAAAGGGTTTAATTTATGTGAAAAATGGATGTTTTTTTCTAAATGACAAATAGCATTGTATATGGAGTAAAATTTCACAATGCATTATTGTTTTACAATACAGTATTTAAATAATTAATAAAAAAAAAAAAACAAGAATGTTTAGTCTGATTTGCCTATTTTACCCTGAAGAATAAAAATTAATTTGAATAATTTCACCATATTATCAAAGAAGTATCCTGGAAAAGACTATAGCAAAAACTTTCCAGGTGGGATCTTAATTGTTTATTTAACAATGTTGGCTAAGTGGGAATAAGAAATTTTAAAATGTTGGCTAAGTGGGAAGACACCGACTGACCATACGGCTGTATAGCTTATCAGGTAGACTGATTATACACCTTTATAATTTATCAGACTGACCATACACCTGTATTACCTATCAGGTAGACTGATTACACACCTGTATAATTTATAAGACTTACCATATATTTGTATAACCTATCATGTAAATTGATAATACACCTTTATAATTTATCAGACTGACCATATACCTGCATAACTTATCAGTTAGATGATTGTATACATGTACCTTTATAATTGATAAGATTGACCATAAACCTGTATAACTTACCAGGTAAACTTATTATGCAACTTTATAATTTATTAGACTGACCATATACCTGTATAACTAATCAGGTAGACTGATTACACACCTTTATTATTTATCAGACTGACCATATACCTGTGTAACTTTGCAGGTAGACTGATTACACACCTTTATTATTTATCAGACTGGCCATATACCTGTATAACTTATCAGGTAGACTGATTACACACCTGAATAATTTATAAGACTGACCATACACTTGTATAACCTATCATGTAAACTGATTACACACCTTTATTATTTATCAGACTGACCATATACCTGTGTAACTTTGCAGGTAGACTGATTACACACCTTTATTATTTATCAGACTGACCATACACCTGTATAACATCAGGTAAACTGACCATATAGCTGTATAACTAATCAGGTAGACCCATTACACACCTTTATAATTTATTAGACTGACCATATAGCTGTATAACTAATCAGGTAGACTGATTACACACCTTTATTATTTATCAGACTGGCCATATACCTGTATAACTTTTCAGGTAGACTGATTACACACCTATATAATTTATCAGACTGGCCATATACCTGTATAACTTATCAGGTAGACTGATTACACACCTTTATTATTTATCAGACTGACCATATACCTGTATAACTTATCAGGTAGACTGATTACACACCTTTATTATTTATCAGACTGACCATATACCTGTGTAACTTTGCAGGTAGACTGATTACACACCTTTATTATTTATCAGACTGGCCATATACCTGTATAACTTATAAGGTAGACTGATTACCCACCTTTATTATTAATTATCAGACTGACCATACTCCTGTATAACTTATCAGGTAGACTGATGACACACCTTTATAAACTATCAGACTGACCATATACCTGTATAACTTATCAGATTGGCTGATTTACTTACTTGTTTCAGGTAAGCTGATCTACACCTGTGTGAATTTTCCAGGTAGGTTTGTTTAACATATCAGGTTGGCTGACTATATTTTATATTTTATCAGTTAAGCTAACCATACTGTTTTATATCAGGTTGGCTGACTATACACATGTATTACTTATATGGATTTCTCCAGGTAATAAAAGCTGCTTTCCTTTACCATCTGAGAACTTATTCCCTGGATGTAAGTGAAATTCTCTTGACTGAAGTGTAAAATTCAATTACTAATGCTACTTTTACTGTCTTGATCTGCATATATAAATGCACATATATTAGTCAATATTTGATTATCTAATTAGAGTTAACTGATTACAATGTAACTTGACATAAACTATGTTTTTCATTATATTTTTACACTGTATGAAATGTTGTCAGTCATTAAGATCAGGGTTTTGTTTGATTTTATACAAACATATAGAATTGTCAGAGTAAAATTTGACATTGACTCTGGATACATCTTGTCAAAATTTAATTCAAACGACTTTTGCATTTGTAAGTTTAAGTATTGTATATGTGGTGTTACAAAGGACTTCTTAGTTTGTCAAGTAAAAACTTAAACATGTATTCAGAGTGTTTTATGTTGTTTGCATATTCAGAGTTAGCCTGGGAGCAGGTATTTGCTTGATACTACTGTAACAGTTACACAATCATTTCTTAACTAGGTTTATCTTGAACTTTAATCTGGTGAATTTCAAATCATCATAATTTTCTTTATTGTTAAGGTATTCAAATGATAAGGTGTTGTTTAAAAGATCACTTCAAATTATAACAAATGTATCTAATTTGTCAAAAATTGTAAAGTCATAGTTACAAAAGTAACTATTGTTAAAATTTGCCAGATGTAAGTTCAGAAATATCTTAGTTAAGGAATGATGGTGAAACTGGGGACTACCTATATATCTGGATTGTTATATCATTATTTTTTTGTATCTATCATTATTCAAATGTTTAATTTAAATTTACTTATTACATACTTTGCTAGTTTACTACAGTAAAATCTCTTACAGTGATCTCCTCTATATAATGACCACCTGTCCATTTGGACCATCTTATCAAGATCCCATTGGTTAATAAATTTTAATATTTTAACCAAAAAAACCTGTAAACAAAGACCACCTTTCTATGTTCCATTTAAAAAACAAAAGAGTTTTATCAAAGGGAAATAATTACTTTATTCCCGATCTCATACTCGGAAATATATGACAGTATGCATTACAAAATTTGTTTCTGAACTCTTCATCCCTGGAATTTGAATATTATTTTATTTCAATTTTTATTTATTGACACTCCTAAATGAATTATGAAACAGACATTAACAGGTCACTTTAACTTTCATCAAAATCTCAAAAGTCAAATCATTTAAACAAGATTTCATTTTTCCAGAAAGCCAGAAGTCTTATTCAATTCCCACAAGTCATGAGTATAGTAAGTCTCAAGGGTCGGAAGAAAACCCAGAGTGTGAATGCTAATAAACTTATTATATGTTTGAATGCTAGTAAACTTATTATATGTTTGAATGCTAGTAAACTTATTGTATGTATGAATGCTAGTAAACTTATTATATAAATGGTTTTTGTATGTTAGATAATGTGTTTTGTTAGACTGTAAATGTTTATTTGTAGACCCTATTTAATACTGAATTATTTTGTGATTTTGTATGACATTGTACACTTTGCATATCTCTGTGAATTTTAAATTCAAATCAGTAAAAATATTGATTTTTTTAGTATAATAAATATCATGATTTTTTAAAAACTATATTTGTTTTTTATACTTTGGTAAATGTTTATGTCAGATGTTTACTGAGAATGGAATTTGCCAACATACCATGTAATAAATTCCAAACAACATAGAATTGGAGAAAGTTGTTTATGTTAAAAACCATTTTTATAGGAAAATGTTATCTTATGTGATTCCATTTGCAACAGGAATTTTTGTCTCACACTTATTTTTGAAATATCTCATGTTAAGCTGGTGAATCCCATTTCAGGTACAGTATATAAGGTAATTGATACTTATTCCACATATAGATTAGTGGCTTCTTTATACCTGAACTTTATTTCTTTCAGTACAATAGAACTTCACTAACTTGAAGTACATAGAACATTGATTTTGACTCCAAGTTACCCAGAAGTGAAGTTTTTCAGCATTGTATGTTTTATATGTTAAACAACAAACAATTTAAATAAAATAATGTTACTATGATGTCCATATTATTGGATACTATTGGAAAAACCACCTTCAAGTTATCAAAGTTCTACTGTACTTGAAGTGCATCAATGATACCATTGTTTCCTTCACCCTTCAAAAGCCTGAAATACTTGTTATCAGAAATCTTGATATATTCATATATTCCATTGTATCATATCAGTTTTTCTTATTTTTGTGTCTTATGTTGTGGCTTGTCATACTCCCATAAATTAGATTTGGGCAGTATATGAAAATCACATTGTCCCTCTTAACATTAAGTCTGCTTCAAAACTTTAACTTCCCTTTTTTTAAACAGATTTTGATCAAACTTGACAGAAATGTTAATTAACGTGAGGTGACCATTACATACAAAGGTTAGGTGTTCTGATCATAGGCCAAGTCCAAAAGATTAAATTTAATACATGTATTTGTTCTTGTACAGTAGAAGTGTTTAACTGTAGAGACTGCTCAAGTAAGTTTAGAGGATACTAGTACATAATAGAGTACTACTAGTTTTTACACATTATTTTCTATAGTTCATCTTATTACATGATGCTTACAAATTCCATGTGGCAGAGCTTTTTTGTCATGTGACAAGCATGGGTTTGTGATTTATGTGTACCTAACACTTAGTCTGATAAACCAGATTTAGAGACCTACTTCCTGTTGAAACACTACTTTATTAACAAAAGTTTATCATACATACATGTATATATTTTCAAAAAAGCTTTTAGACATGTATAGTCAAGTTACCTATGGTAGTTTATTTTACACCATTTTGAGGCTAGGTATTTATCTAAGTATGTACTGTAAAATGCTCAAAGTTTACTTTTGCTGGTGATTTTAATTTAGTTTACTATAAAATATGTGTACAAGTGGTCATGTAAGTATCACCAGGACCAGAGAGGCATTTGGCCATCCATGGGTTGAGGCCCCCATTGACATTTCCGATCTCATTGGTCCCCTGTTTGGCATCAAGTCTTTGAGGGAATTAACTCATTCCTTTGGTTCACAGAGCAAATCAACAAATTTGTTTTTTATAGTTTTGCATTTATTCAATCACTTCAATGATCTATATTTATATATACATATTCATTTTACAACTCTAAAATTTTTAAGTCACCATATCCGATAAATCTACAGTATTCACAAATTATAATTGATCTCTGTCTTCCAAAATTGATCTCTTTGTTTTATCTCCATTCTCTCAAATTTTACTGTGATATTAGTTTCCTAGTAACATTTTAACATAAAGCTACATTCAGAATTGCTCACATTGAACATTTAAACATTAATTGGAGTAAACATCTTTAATCAAACTGGCTATTATAAGCTATGATTGTTGTCAATCCAACTTGAGATGGTAAGCCATATGGCTAATTTATCAGACATGGTTTTAGTCTATCAAACCAGAATGGTAAGCTATAGGGTTAACATTATTTGCTATGGTTTTTGATTATCAAACCAGAATGGTCAGCTATAGGGCTAGTGATGTTTGCTATGGTTGTAATCTATCAAACCTGAATGGTAAGCTATTAACATTATTTGCTATGTTTGTAGTTTATCAAACAAGAATGGGCAGCTATATTGTTAGAGATGATTGCTATGAATTTAGTCTTTCAAATAGGAATGGGCAGCTATAGGGTTAGTGATGTTTGTTATAGTTGGAATCTATCAAACCAGAATGATGAACAATAAGGTTAGTGATGTTTGCTGTGGTTGGAATTTATCAAACCAGTATGATTAGCAATAAGGTTAGTGATGTTTGCTATAGCTGTTGTTCATCAAACCAGAATGATAATTTACAAGATTTGTGAGGTTTGCTATAATTGCATGCCATCAAACCAGGATGGTCAGCTATAAAGTCAGTGTTTGCTGTGGTTGGAACTTATCAAACCAGAATGTTAAGCAATAAGGTTAGTGATGTTTGCTATAGCTGTAGTCCATCAAACCAGAATGATAATCTATAAAGTTAGTGAGGTTTGCCATGGTTGTTGTCCATCAAACCAGAATGATTAGCAATAAGGTAAATGATGTTTGCTAATGGTTGAAATCTATCAAACCAGAATGATTGGCTTTAAGATTAGTTATGTTTGCTATGGTAGGAATCTATTAAACCAGAATGATTAGCTATAAGATTAGTGATGTTTGCTATGGTAGGAATCTATTAAACCAGAATGATTAGCTAGAAGATTAGTGATGTTTGCTATGGTTTTAGTCTATCAAACTATTATGAAAAGCTATTTACATTATTTGCTATTGTTTTATTCTATCAAACAGAAACGGTAAGCTATAGGGTTAGTGATGTTTCCTATGGTTGTAATCTACAGAACTTGAATAAAAAGCTATAAGGTTAGTGATGTTTGAGATGGTTGTAATCCATCAAACCAGAATGATTAGCAATAAGGTAAGTGATGTTTGCTATGGTTGTAGTCCATCAAACCAGAATGAAAAGCTATAAGATTTGTGATGTTTGCTAAGGTTGCAGTCCATCAAACCAGAATGATAAGCTATAAGGTTAGTGATGTTTGAGATGGTTGTAATCCATCAAACCAGAACGATTAGCAATAAGGTTAGTGATGTTTGCTATGGTTGTAGTCCATCAAACCAGAATGAAAAGCTATAAGATTTGTGATGTTTGCTGAGGTTGCAGTCCATCAAACCAGAATGATAAGCTATAAGGTTAGAGATGTTTGAGACGGTTGTAGTCCATCAAACCAGAATGATTAGCAATAAGGTTAGTGATGTTTGCTTTGGTTGTAGTCCATCAAACTAGAATGGTTAGCTATAAGGTTACTGATATTTGCTATGGATGTAGTCCATCAAACAGAATGATTAGCAATAAGGTTAGTGATGTTTGCTATGGTTTTAGACTATCAAACCAGAATGGTCAGCTATAGGGTTAGTGATGTTTGTTATGGTTGGAATCTATCAAACCAGAATGATTAGCAATAAGGTTAGCGATGTTTGCTGTGGTTGGAGTTTATCAAACCAGAATGATTAGCAATAAGGTTAGTGATGTTTGCTGTGGTTGGAATTTATCAAACCAGAATGATTAGCAATAAGGTTAGTGATGTTTGCTAAAGCTGTAGTCCATCAAATTAGAATGATAATCTATAACATTTGTGATGTTTGCTATGATTGCAGTCCATCAAACTAGAATGGTCAGCTATAAGGTGTGTGATATTTGCTATGGTTGTAGTCCATCAAATTAGAATTATTAGCAATACGGTTAGTGATGTTTGTTATGGTTGTATGCTATCAAACCAGAATGATAAGTAATAAGGTTATTGACGTTTGCTATGGTTTTAGTCTATCAAACCAGAATAGTCAGCAATTGGGTTAGTGATGTTTGCTATGTTTGTAATCTATCAAACCTGAATGATAAGCTATAAGGTTGTCGATGTTACTCTGAATCAGCATGTTATGACTCGTACACATACCTACACAGATCAACATGCAGTCTGACAAACATCATGATTCCTTTATACTTCAATACCACTAAACAAAAAATAAACTTGTAAACTTTAATGTTATATATAAAGAGGATTCACTTCAATATTTTTGTGAGACATTTCTCTCAAGCATTGAAAAAATCAATTGCTTATTTCAATGCTTGTATAATTTCAGACAATTGTTCACCATGTAATTAAAGTAGATGAAATTTAACATACTTGATTATTTAATTCATTTTGTAAGTTTTGTTTTATTGATATACAAGTATTTGAGGCTAAATTCTAGAGCAACCTATGAACAAATCACAGAATCTTTTATATCAATATGATTTTTCCAAACGTTTGATTCAGTTCAATAAAATATAATACTTGTATAAATACAAGTATGTATAAATTAAACAAAGGCCCATGCACCTTAAAGATCACTTGAGGATAAGTCAAAAATAGTTTGCAATAGACTGAAACTTTCTAACTTTTCTCAAATTTAGAACTACCAAAATACTTATACAGAAATATCTAGTCACATTGCACGTTTAAGTAGCTAATATGCATGTTGTAATTATAGTACAATGAATACATTCCAAATCATAAACCACTTCAGTATACTTATGCAGCTATGTCCTTGACTTTTGAACCTATGACCTTTAATCATATATCAAAATGATCATCATATCAATATCAACAATATATTAATAAACATGCCCATAAAAAGTTTTCATGATAATTAACAATTCTAATCTTCCTATGCAGCTATGACCTATACAAAAAGTAAATAGTTTTCAGAATAATTAGCAATTTAAGTCTTTTTATGCAAGGAGACCTTAACCAATGTATGCCCATGAATTATATATTGAAATGACATTCATATCAATATCTAAAACATTCTATTATGCCTATACAGAAAGTTAATAGTTTTCAATATAATTAACAATATCTGTCATCTTATGTAGCTATTACCTTGAGCTTTGAAACTATGACCTTGAACCATATATCAAAATGATCGTTTTATCAATACCTACAATATTCCATCATACATACCTATACAAAAAGTTAAAAGTTTTTAGGATGTTTTTACAAAAATATGATTTAAGCAATTTACCAACCCACCCCACCCCAGTGTCTAAATTTTTCTCCATTTTAAGCATCATGGCCACCATATGTGCAAATCTGAAACTAGATGACCCAACATTATCATAAATGAAACTACTAAGGTATATCTCTTGTATGTTTAGAGGAGAAGGTTTTAAAAGTTTTTCACTATTTCCCCCTTATGGGGCTCCAAGGGGACATTGCACTTTTATTTCTGCCAATTTAAAGGCGTTTGCACAGGCATGATGGCATGTTTAATTATATTTGGCCAAAAGCGTTTTAGAGGAGAAGATAAAAATGTTTAAAGTTTATGCAAAAGGCATGACAGACGATACACGTCGGACGACGGACGATGGATAGCAATAGTTCATCTGAGCTTACAGTTCAGGTGAGCTAAAAATAATGTCTAGATCTGGGACTGGGTGCTCCAATAACCCAACATGACAATTATATTACTGATATACATTGTCATATATATTTTCAATTATCCATTGATAGCAAGTCAAGACATACATGTACTTTCTTATTTGATGATTTGTCAAGTCCTTCAACCATTATCTCAGTTTCACCAAATGTTATACTAACTACAACTGTTCGATTGAGACCTCCTCGAGTATCAGGCATATCTACAACCATTCTGCCCAGATATGAACAATCTTGGTCAGTAACGTATATTGGATTTTTTCTTCTAGACCTGTAAATCTTGACTGACATTTTTGTCATGTTTTCCGATAAAGGATGAACCTCTGTTTCCACTTTATCACCCACGTTATACGAACTTCCAGCTTCTGCTAATTTGTGAAATACGTCTTTACAATAAGGTTGTCCATAATACTTGACAAGCTTTGATACGTCATCAAAATCTTTCATAAAAAATCTATGCATTGCTGTGCCATATGTAAAGGGACAAATTCGAGATTTAATAATGGCAGGCGTTTGCCCAAATAAAACTGCACCTTTTAAAACTGCCAATCCTGCATCATGTGGTATAATCACTCTCAAACCTGGGAAGTTTTCTCGTAATTCTTCTTTAAGATATTTACATTCAGAAAACCCACCAACACATATCAAGTACTCGACACCCTTTGCACTTTCTTCCCCGAGAATCTTTTTTGTGTGTTTCAATATGTTTTCTATGCATGGATTAAAAAGTTCCTTAAAGAGACCTTTATCTATCTTTAATCTTTGTTTTCGTATTTCAACTTTTCCGGAATATTTTGCAGGTATGACCGGCTCATCGATACCAACTTTGAGTGTTTTAAATGCTTCCATTAATGTATTTGGAATTTTGATATCTAATGTATTTGTTACAACCGAATCCACGTTTCGTTTGCTAGTTTCTATAGCTAAGTCCAACTCAAGATGATCCAATCTATTTTCAGATTTGAATTTTCCCATTGCAACGGTTCCAAAAATATCTTCAAACAGTGAATGGATAGCTTCATTGACCTTTTGACCTCCCCATTCTCCACCACTAGCTTCATGCAAATGCTCGAGTTTGTCATCTTCTGATACTTTCGTTACCGTAGCATCAACCGTTCCTCCTAAAAGACAATTGATTAAACACCTGTTTAGCTATAATATTGCCAAGTTGAAAAAATGTCATCAACATGCAAATACGATTCTTTTTTTCATTTACAGTTTTAATTTTTATTATAACATGGTCATGAAACCAATCACCTTTAGTGAAATATGTATATGAAACATCTAATTTTATGTTGTGATATTGTATAAAAAGAAGGTATGTTTTAATTCCTAAAAAAGAAATGCGAATATCAGCGACATTTAAAACGTTTTAAATGTCGCTGACGTTCTAAATGTCGCTGCCAATATTAAGCGGTAACACGTAACTGAAAACCGATATATTAGACATTTTCAGTTCAATCAGTAGATTCTTATCCATAGTGGACAAAAATTATGGGTAGGGAGGGAGGATTTAATTTTTATTTTTTCAATTTCAAAAAATTACAAATAAACGTGAAGAAAACTGTTTTTAACTAACGGCGTTTCCTTCCCTTTTGAATCGGTTGCGGGAGTGTCTAAACCTCCTTAAGAAAACCGAAATGGACCTCTCTATTAACGGGGCCTTAAAACCGGTAGCGATATCTTTGTGACAAGTTCTCACAACTCTAGTAATAACTGATAATTATTTCGAAAGTGAGCAGTTTTTACATTAGTTCTGAATTGGGTAGTAAAACTACAACACATTCACAATGACTTCCGTGTCAATTCTAAATATTTTCAACCTAAAACATAAGATTTGTTGTTGGATAATAGTTTTACTAGCGTTGATCAACCTACAGCTGAAATTTGTAATGCGGAGCTAGAAAATGTTTTTTCCTAGTCAAAGTGCTAAAAAAAGAGGAAACTATTAAATTTTATCAGCAGCTGAAAAGGCAGAAACTGGGCGATATGCTTCTCAACATTCCACGCCACAAACAATAGCACATTCTAAGATCGTTTTGAACAAAAACAAACTTCTTTTAGAAACTTTAAAGGAAAATATATGAGTGAAGTGTCACGAAAAAGAAAATTATTTGACAACAATTCTAATTCTGATTGTGAAGTGTTGGAATTGAATTCGCTATTAAAACGTGGTAGGCTGCTTTTGCTTGATAATGAACTTGACAATAAGGATCAAATCTTAATTAATGAACTTAGAAATAAAGACGGAAACATTAATACGAGAGTCGTGAAAGCTCTTGCCAAGGTGTTGTTTTATCACGAGACAGGGTTCTTTTGTGCGAAAATGGGGGAGGAATCGATATAATTAGAAACTGGACACTGTCCATTATGACACGCATGAATTAAGTTAAGAGACGTGGTAATAGTACGAAAAAAAAACCAGAAATCAAGGACTTTGATGTAAAAAAAGCAAAATTTCTAAACAATATAAAAGCTCTTGTTGACAAACACAACATTTAGTTTCAGTCAGTCGTTACCTTAATTATCGACTAAATAATTACCTCCGACGTCTAAGACCAAGAATTTTGTTCCAGGTTTAAAGGAGGATAAACAAGGGCTTTTTGATTCTTCTGCATGTCTTTGTATGTTTATTTGTTTTACATAAATTGCTGCAGCCTCTGGCTCTAACGCTAATGCTAGCCTATTCTTTAATATACCAGCCTGAAATATAAATGGAATTGCATTTGTTTATATATATATATATATATATATATATATATATATATATATATATATATATATATATATATATATATATATGGTTTTGTACGGGTTTGTAAATTTAATATATTATTTGCCTTACTTGCGACTTGTTGATGAAGTTGCTCGCTTTAGAATATCCACTAGATGTATTCAATAGTTGTTGTTGTATCAAAAACTTGTTTTCAAGGATTTGATGATTATCATTTGATTGAAAAATTTCGTTTGAAACACTTCTTCTATGCTTTATATGAATAATCATAACTTTTTATGAACATTGCGAAACATAAATAAGTTAAATAATTATGCTGGTTAAAAAAGAACAAGAATTATCAGTAAGACAAGGGTTGCACACTGTTATATTGTAGAAGTATATTTTAACATAAATATCAGTTTACGTTACTGGTATTGGGATGGCAGTTAAATTTAAAAATTGTCAGATGATCTTTTTATACTTTTATTACGTCTTCCAATAAAATATTTGTACCTGATGCGCAGCCTCTCTCATGAATTGTTTAGCCGGTTCGTCCCATATAGCTGGAACAGTTAAAACCCATGTAATATTCTCCTCAAATATGTCCTTCCCTTCTGATATTTTATTTATATCTTGCAATAAATCATCTTTTAGATATTTTATTGAATGTGCAAAAATATCTAGAGCTGTGAGTTCATGACCTTGATCATCTTTGATTTTGGTATCCCGCCGCAGGTCCTGAAAATTAAATGCACACAAAGAAATTTAATCTGAAATCCAAATTGGTTTATCTCATTATACATGTCCTGATTTAACATGGTAGATAATTTTCTAATATAAAATCTTGATGATAATTCACGTATAAAAACAGTACTGCAGCTTCCTCTCTATTTGTCTTGTTTTAATATCCAGAAAAAGAAAAGTAATAAAAATTGTATTTAGTAAATTTTTCAAACTAATGATCGATTTTAATAGACAATTTCAAAATATTATCAACAATGTAAGATTCAAAGATTCAAATATTGTACAAATTTAGGTAAAATACAAATACCAAATCAAATTATTTTATACATGTTTCATTATAAATTGATACTTACAGGCTTGTTATGCAAAAGCATTTTGAATTGTTTGAAATAATGCCAGTGGTGATGTTCTTCCTCTTCAGCAAGATCAAAATATTTTTCATCAGCTTCGAAACCAAATGATCCGAATGATTTGTCTTTTTTTAAAAGCAGACATGATGGTGTCTTTAACGATAACAATGAAGTGTTTCTGTTTGCTTTCCAATGTTTGGTTTTGATTTTTGAAACTGATGTTTCACCGATGAAGGAATATGCAAAACCTGAATAAGTTGTTCCAAAGTCTATAGCCGCTACAACTTTTATCTGTGAACTTTCAAGAGGAGGTTTTGATAAAAGCATTTCTTTTGGTTTTGAATCAACACCCTCATCTAAAACGGAATAAGAACTGCATAATAGATTTCATAGAAATAAAAAATTGAATATCTAAATAGAAAATCCTGAAAAAATGTTAAGCAAAACCTTTACAAAACACACAAAAAATTATTACAATCTGTGGTTAAATAACCAACGTTCATTTCATACGTGTATTTGGAATTTTGCACACGTGATGTTTGCAGCTTTTGCACTTTTAAGTTATTTTTTATGTATTTTAGGCGAACATTTCAAATCAAACCATAGATAAAAAGAGATTTAAACCATATTTATGTGACAAGTTCTAAGCTAACTTTTCAAGAGTTATATTTTATTTTATTAAAATTCAATGAAACATCTATTTATTTTGTGTTTAAAAGACAATCAGTATACCTAATCAACCCTCTCTCTCTCTCTCTCTCTCTCTCTCTCTCTCTCTCTCTCTCTCTCTCTCAAATTCATCTTGTTGCATGTGCTTGATTCTGACTGATACCAAACATAGTATATTTTCATGAACTTGGAAACCAAAATCAGCTTGTGTTAGGGAGTATTCGATATTCTATAAACAAAATTTCTCACACTTTCACTTTGATCTGCCCTACTGGGAATCCAACCTAGGCCATAAGAGCTCAGGGCACAATGATCAGTAAGTACATACATGTCAGATAACTTTGCCACCAACTCCCTATAAATGGTTGTTGAAATATTTTATTTTGTGTGAAAATATATTTTTTTAATCACTAAGCAAAGTTAGGTTGAAATTAACTTGAAATTTTTACAGAGCCATATTTGAAACAAATTCTATGAATCAGGACTTTTTGGTTTTTGTTTTTTTCAGGTTTAATGTGAAACACTGTATAAATACTTTGTAAACCTCTTATGTCATTCTTATGAATATTCGACTTCTCAAGTTTTGGCCTCAAACACAATATTGGTTAAATTTCAATCATTATGTATGATAAACCACATACACAAGCCTCAGTAGGATATGGTAACTACAATTTACTTTTACAAAGGTGTGCTCAACTGGACACTGAAACTTGGCATGACTTGTATATAATCGAAGTGGAAAAATAATATTTTAAAAATAGAAATAAAAAACAATACAATAAAAATAACCACAATGGCTGAATATTGTTATTACCTATCCTACCACCGCCAGCATATTCTACATGAAATAAGTCATAAACAACTTGATCACATATCTGCTCTTGTAAAACATCTGCAAACGTTGAACAGGAATCTGCTCCTTTGTTAGTTATTATGTTTAAAAGTGATATGTTGGATCCATAAATACATGTAGTCGCTTCCTTCATGATGATTTCTTTTTCAAACAATGTTAAAGCTCCTCTTTCAACCAGTTCCACGACAATGTCAGGTGCTGCGAAATAATTTGACAATTTGTCAAAATTGTCTTCTATTGTCTTCTTGTGTCTTTCTAATTTAAAAAAATTCTTTTGTAATAGGTATGTAAAGAGGCATTAAATAAATTCAAAAATACATTCATTACAAAATGTTCGATTAAAATTATAAAAGATGGTATTATCACAGTTGTAAATAGGAATACAAGGTTCGACAGGGTTCTTCATGAAGCTATGTCAACAGACACAAAATTGACAGACGAATCAATGAAGTAGATAAAATCTTTTTTATAAACATTTAGGCTTAACAGTTATTTAAGAAAATTACAATATAAATAAAACCAACTTGAATAGCCATTTAGTGGTCAATTTTATTTCCGAAGATATCTTCGAACATTTGTTAAAAGTTTTTAAATTCGCAACCCATTGTTCTGTGACTACAAGATTATGTTCTGCTAGACACTCAAATGATAAGCTATTCCAATATAAAAATTAAAAAACTAAAAACTCTTTCTTATGTATTGGAAAATAACACATCATATGATGCAAGCAATAAAGGCTTGGATATGGAAAATATGAGTTTATCCATAGAAAAACATTAAATAAACGTAAAGGTTCTGAAAAATGAGTTAAAACAGAAAATGCCAAAAAGAAAAAATGCCAAAATATTGACAAAACTTTAATCAATTACTGTTTGACTGGAGATTAATTTTGTCAGTCATATTAAAAAGTTTTAAAAATAACATAGTGTCTATACAACCTCTAGTAATAGAGCCTAATCTGAATTGGAAATGTATAACATTAATTACTTATTTTCAACAGTAAAAACTTTTTTTGGAATATATGTCGTGTTTGACTGTTAAAATTGGGAGTGTGTTTTTTCCATAACTATGTGCTTACCAGTAAACAATATTACTATAAATAGAATATGCCCTGTGAGATAGTTAGATATGAATATATAACTGCAATACCTGTTAAATTTGATGAGCCATATGTGCACATTTTTGGAAATCATTCCTATCAGTGACACCAAAACATTTGATAAATAAAATATGGAAGCCAAAGAGTTGAAAATTCATTAATCTAAAGGTAAAAAATTATATGAATTCAAATCCAGCTAAAGAATATTTTGCATGAGGGAACAAACCTTAGTTTTAAATAAATTTTAAAAATTAGTGCGGCTTAAAATTTTGCTAAACTTTGCTAAATTTTGCTAAAGTTTTGTTTTCACAAAATTATATGTTGTAAAGTATAATCACGTTTAATTTAACTACCTGCCGTTTCTACATTTACTTGAGCATGACCTTTGGAACAAATATGAACTCTCTGTGCCGAAGTTTTAACTTCAATCAAATTAGATAGCCCGGCAGCAAACATCACATCGTCAAAAATAAGTAAGGATTCATCAGAATTTAGGAGAAGATTTAGAAAGCTGTGGTTTCTCTCCTTTCTTTCTTTTTCTGGATCACGGTACAATTCATATGGAACATTTTCACATCTGTCTAAGGTACTGTGTATCGTGATGGAATCTAGTTCTTCCACTAAGTTTTCTCTGCATTGTTCAATCCTTTCTCTTATACAATCTACAAGAACAAAGTTTAAACAATAGACCCATGGGCCTTAACGCTCGCCTGAGGATATGTCCAAAATTGTTTGCAAAGTGCAATAGACAATATATTAAGTACAGAAACTTTACAAGTTTTCTCAAGTTAAGAACTACCACAAAACTTTATCGGACATATCCAGTCACATTTCGTTTATAAGTAGCTAATATGCATGAAGTAACTGTAGTGCAATGAATAATTTCCAAATCATTAATCAATTCCAGTATACTTAAGCAGCTATGTCCTTGGCCTTTGAACATATGACCTTGAACCATGTATCAAAATGATCGTCATGTTAATACCTACAATTTTTTAATATACATGCCTATGCATAAAGTTAATAGTTCTCAAAATAATTACCAATTTAAAGCTTCTTTTGCAGCTGTGACCTTGACCTTTCATCACATGACCTTAAACCATATATAAAAATGACCGTAATGTCAATACCTACAATATTCTAATATACATGGCCATACAAAAAGTTTTCAAGATAATTAGCAATTAAATCTTTTTCTTCTGTTTTTATTAGCTCGACCTTTGAACATATGACCTTAAACCATATATCAAAATGACCGTCAATATTCTAATATACATGGTCATACAAAATATTTATAGTTTTCAAGATAATAAGCAATTTAAATCTTCTTTTGCAGCTGAAAACTTGACCTTTGAACATATGACTTTGAACCATATATCAAAATAATTGTCATGTCAATACCTACAATATTCTAATATACATACCTATACAAAAAGTTAATAGTTTTCAAAATAATTAGCAATTTAAGTCTTCTTTTGCAGCTGTGACCTGACCTTTGGATATATGGACCTTGAACTATATATCAAAATGATCATTGTATCAATACCTACAATGTTCTGATATACATGTCTATACAAAAAGTTAATGATTTTCAAGATATAGTGACAAATATAGAAATTTTAGCAAGGGGACATAACTCCTTCATTTGTGCAAATCTGAAAGGACTTAACCAAGGCATAATTGTTAACAAGTTTCAATAAATTTGACCTATTGGTTTGAAAGAAGATGATTAAAATGTTAAAAGTTTACGGATGACGGACGACGCACGACGGACGAAGATGGATAGCAATAGCTCTTCTGAGCTTTCAGCTCAGGCGAGCTAAAAATCTGATAAATCTTCCCAGGCATACCTTAATACAATATCAGTAAAGTAAACTTATATACGTTATTTGTTTTTGAAATTAGCTTAAACGACTTATGTATGTGACAAAACAACGGTGAACTGTATGGAAAAAATAATAATAAAAAGAATTAATGAAGCGATGCTCTCATTTTAAGTACATGTAATAAAAGCCCTTTAAGAATACGTTTTTTGAAACTTTTCAATACAGATATCGCTAAATTAGACTACGTATTTGATAGCATTGTAGTTTTCTAAATTAATTATCATATAATTGAATTTAAATTAACAAAATGTCCTACTGATGGAATGCACATACAACATAACTAAACCAAATTTAATAAATCAGATTTACAAACCTGCACACCTTGAACTTTTCATTCTATGAAATATATGGGTCTGTTTACTACACTGGAGAATCGAGAAAAAATTGTCCACATCACTATCATTCTTAGAGAGAATTATCTTCAACAATGTTTGTACTTGTAAACGTCTACTTGTTCTCTGTAAAATGCCCTGTATTTCAGTTGCTGTCAAGAACATTCTTTGTTGGTATTCTTTCAGGATCGGTGATGGATTAAGTTCTTCAACAAGATATGCCATATTGTGCAAGACGCATCTTTGAGCAGAGCTCCATTCTTTCACTTCATTTACAAAGAGAAAGAACTTATGTTTTATATACATGATGATATGTTTATTTAAATAATACACAACTTATCATAACTCATTAATATATTTTTTCTGTTTACTTTCGAGATAGTACAAATACGAACATACTAGGTGATCTAGACAGGTGATTCTTACCCTTCCCTTCCGAAGCACTCAAACTTACTTCGTTGATGGAAGATTACGTGTATACCTAAATTGGCAAGTTTTTACTTTCGTTTTTGGGGATTGTGATTTGGACATGGACTGGCATGTTTGTGTTTTATTTTGTACATGAAACAAAAATTCGTGTTGGAAAACTTTCAAAACGTTTCATTTATTAATAACGCGACAATTGAAAGGCTAAAAAATGATGTAGACATAAAAGTCAGATCAAAATTGGTTACAGAATAATGCAAAAAGCTAATTACCACAATTGTTATTTACGTCTGAAAAATAAGAAATAAGTAACTGTTAAGTTAAATAACAAGACTTCAAATAAAAAGATATTTCGACTATCTTTTATTTATGGCTTTTGATTCTCAGTTTCTTCCATGCATTTAATAAAATAAAAATGTTGTTTCTTTCTACTTTTCTATAAATGGTTTTTCACTTACCAATAGTTTATTTTTAAAATGGTGTTCAAAAACCATTTAGACCTGTAGACGTAATTTAACTGTATGCTGTCAGAAAATGTACTATTTGGTAAAATTTTCAGCCGTCTCATTTCTTGAAATTTATTTGAAACTAACGTTTGTTCCATCGTGCGAAGCATTCCTAAGCTGGATTGAAATTTGCATAATTTTCGAACTTTAGATTCATTGATTTTCAACTGTTTGGTTTCTTTTTTTTTAATCTAGGCAGTACTTTGTGCTGTCAGAAAATGTGCCACTTAGTAAAATTTACAGCTGTCTCAATTTTTGAATTTTATTTGAAACTAAGGTTTGTTCCGTCATGCAAAACATTTCTTAGCTGGATTTGGATTTATATAATGTTGGAACTTTAGATTCATTAATGTTCAACTGTTTGACTTGTGTTTTTTATCTATCAAACTTTTCGGCCCCTAGTGTCACTGACGAGGAACGAATTTCCGAACTGTGCACATAAAGCACATCAAAATTTAACAGATTATTTTGGTATTTATTTACTACCCCTGAGCGGGTTCCGCTGCTTGTGGAGTAAAACTCCCCAAGGGTATCCACAACTCAGTAAGCAGTACCTTGTGCTGTCAGAAAATGTACCATTTAGTAAAATTTTTAGCTGTCTCAATTTTTAAACTTTATTTGAAACTTAGGTTTGTTCCCTAATGCAAAGCATTTCTTAGCTTGATTTGGATTAAAATAATTTTGGAACTTTAGATTCTTTGATTTTCAACTGTTTGGCTTTTTTTATCTATCAAACTTTTCGGTCCTTAGTGTCACTGATAAGGAATGATTTTCCGAAATGTGCAAATATAACACATCAAAATTTAACAGGTATCTTTGTTGTATATATACTTTACTACACTATGAAACGGCTGTTTTATAGTCGCCCAGTCGCTCTTTTTTATTGATACACTTTTTGCCATATCAAAACAGATTACTATAACTAACTAGATGGAAATCTGAATTTAAACTGGTAAAATTAAAGGTTTTGATCCTTGTTTTTTGTGACAAATTTTGATATGCTTGGTTTTTTATAGGCTTCTATTTCTTTTTTATTTTTCATACTGAAATAGTTAATTACCTTGTTCTGAAGATCCGTCCTCCTCCTCTTTAATCAAAATGTCAACTTCAACATTTATTCCATCCTTTGGTATTAATTTATGAATGTCTGTATACTCCAACAGTCTATTGACAAAATTTTCAACTTCCCCATTTGTGACAGCATATCGAAATCTATTAACATGATTCACGGACTCCAGTTCTAGATGTATCACTATTGAGCCATGTTCAAAATCCTTAATGGATAGCCTAGCAAAATCATCTGCTAGATCATCAATCATATCCTTTTCCTGTTGAAATATACTCATCACTTGATCTTCAATATCTGGTAACGCTCTTTTATTACTATCAGTAAATGATAACTTGAAACTGACCTTGGTAGATGTCATACCTTTGTTAAAATAGAAGAAGGAAAGTAGAAAGTAACAAGTAAAGAAATAAACTTGGCGACAACGAACACAAAAAACCCACAAAAGTAAATCAAAAACAGCCAAACAAAAAATTACAAACATACAATTTAAGTTATGTCCTATTATAAAAACTTTGCAGGGGTACTTTTACAAAAGATGTGATTATTGTACTTTTGAAGTGCTTTTAACCAATCCTTTATTTTGCAATCAGTGGATCATAATAAATATTTTGTAAAATTTAAAACGATCAATTTTACCAACAGGTATTAAATGTAAATGTTATATGTTCTGTCTAATGGTTTACGGATCAGATATTTAAAACTTGACAATTTGTAGTTGCATGTATTTCTTTTTGCAAATTGCAAAGGCAGATAAAATGAACTTGTGAATCCACTTAACTTAGTAATCCAAACAACTGTTGTTTTCGAATATTTTTGGCTTAGTTTAACTTGATTTCTCAAATCGCAACGACTGTTTTTCCAATTAAAACATTGTCTTATCTTTTAAAAGAGAACCAATAGCTAAAATTTTTATCACATTTTGTAAATTAGATAAAGAGGAAGCTATGAATGCCAAGAGAAAATTCTTATGGAATTTATAATGCCAGTTTGTTGCTCCATATGTATGCAAGCTAAAGTTTATTTAAAATATTTGAGTATGCTTCTACTGTAAAATATAGTGTGATGGTTTTGGTCAATGAATAGTACATACACAACACAATAACACCACTTTTCAATTTGTGAGATCAAAATGGCTGTATGGAAATATTGCAAGCAATGTGAAAGGCAATTTGTTTTTCGTGAAACTATCATTAAAGCTGTATTAAATTTACCTATTATTGAAAAAAAAAATTATATTTTGTATCAAAATAAATTGGTTGTTATAACGATATATGCGATTCATTCTCACACATACACTCTTATTCTAAAACGTTTTGGCAACTCGATAATTATCAGCTTGGTTCATTGCTATGGACACAGGTTAGGTCATCGATATGATCAGCCACCTCATGCAAGGTGTTTCATGTGAAATATAAAGTTATTGTTAAGAAAAAACATGCTCTTATTTTATTCGACTAAACATATTGAAATTCTAAAACCGACTTTAATGAAAAACCTTATGTGTAGCAACGTGCTTCTTTGCTTTGTTTGTTGACGTTGTCTCGTTTTCGATTAAGAATCGCGTGATCAAATAAAATCTTTGATGGATCAAGTTAGCAGTTGGTTTCATCCCAAATTTCAACTTAAGAAAAGGTTTTATCTTTGAACCAAATATTTCATTTTTCATTAAGGACAAAGCTAAGAAAAAATGTTCCTTTGTATATAAGGCATAGGAAAACTTAATACAGCTTAAAAACTAATTCAGGAAATAATATAGAAAATAGTAAAACATATAACTTTTATGTTTAATTTTTTGCAATGATACTTTAAATTTTATTGGAGTGTCTTTGTGTCCAAATTATTTCAATCTTGTGTCAAAATTTTTAGCCGTCTTGATTTTTGAAATTTGAAAATTTGATCCCTTATGAAAAGCATTCCTTAGCCGGATTTGGATACATATAATTTTGGAACTTTGGATTTATTGATTTTTAAATGTTTTGATTATCTTTTTATATGTATCAACTTTTTCGGCCCTAGCGTCACTGTTTAATGAATTTCCGAAATGAGCACATATGACAGAGCAAAATTAAGCTGGTTTTTGTAAAATATTTACATTTAAAGTTAAGATGGTCTTAACCAAGCAAATAAAAAATATTTAGACCTTACGTTCTACTGCAGCCTTCGCATTGTCTGTAGTTTGTATCTTGATTCTTTTACCTTGAAAAATGCACAAATAATTGAGAATTAATTTTAAAATTTAAAAAAAGTTATAAACATATGTGTTGAATAATGCATTAAATTTCTAATATCCTTTATTTTTTATTTTACATATTTACTTATTTTGGAGGAAAATAACTTTATGACGTCTTTTTCTTGGATAAATAATTTCACCTATAACATAAGATAAATGTAGTAGCTACTAAGATTTGTACACTGTACCTTCCCAGTACTATTTAAATGGATTCTCAGCCGAGACAAATATTGCAAGTTGGATAAGCATTGTGTATTGAATCAAATGTCAGTGACTACTGATTCAAACTGTCTTATAGCTTACTTGCACTGTTAATGGGTCATCAAATAAAACTAACCTTTCTCTAAAGTATTCTTCTGCATCTTTCCAACGCAAGATTGTAATTTTCTAAAAATATTTTTATTCTGATGATGCTCTGTATTTTCAAGTGGAAAATGAGACTGTAATTTTCTAGCAATGTTTTTATTCTGATGATGCTCTGTATTTTCAAGTGCATAAAGAAACAGATTTAGCGCGGTCCGGTCTTTCTTTAACAATTTTGCAATCATCTCTTTAGACATAGACCTTCTACTTTTGTGATACACGGGATTGATTATTTCCTCATGGTCAAGATGTGATATTACATATTCCTCCAGCAGTAAGTCGGCAATTTCTTCAGGCTCCATGTTATCAACTATATAATCATGTTCAAAATTTAAATGTTGTGATCCAATAGCATATGTAGCTATATTTATTTCTAAAAGAAAAATCAAAGTTGTTATTTGTTTGAAGTTATTTATGAATCGGTTTATATTGTATCTTACAATGGGGGTTGATAATGTACCTAATGACCATTTTATATTTTTACATTTGTAGAATTTTTTTATTCCTCAGAATAATGTAAATACACGTATTACATCTAAGTTTAAATGGAAATAAATTTTCTGTGCAATGTTATGCTTTATCACCTTGTATGCTGTCAAACCGCATTATGCCTATGATTCAATGTCACTTTTCTAAGTGCCAAATTACCTAATAAAATGGTTGTATTCAAGACTGGTTCTCTTTAAGTCTTGTAGTAACAAAAGTACAGTAAGTCTAAGCTACACAATGTATACCTCTGGACAACATAATCTGCAATTTTTCATATACAGTAAAACAAACATAATGAACACTCTAATAAATAGTCATCTATATCCATGTATTGAGATTAAAGTTTTAGATTCTTTTTTTTATTATTTCAAAAACAAAAATAAATAAATAAAAATATCAAGAATAAAAGAAAGAAAGAAAAACCTTTTTATTACAAACACTTGACTATAGAATCTATATATCTATAAATCATGTCTGTGAATGATTTTTATTTACAGGGTTTACTGTATTATTATATGCTGGGTATTTCAATTTTATATTTTACATACTTGATCTCTGCAGGTGCCTTTGATGCATTTCAGAAGGTATAAATCGATATGCCTGTAGTTCTAAAAAGGCATCTATTAAACATTGACATCCTCTTTGTCCATTATCTAATAATTTTTTCATCAGTACATCGACTTTTCTTCGTCTTTTGCTTTCACTTGAAATATCCTCTGTCTGGTTACTTGTAATACATTTCTTCTCAATAATAATATCAATTACTTCATCCGGGTCCAGATCTTTCTTTAGAAAACTGAAGTTTGTTTTCACATTGTCCTCAACAAAAGCTTTAAAAACAAAATGAAAATTTCTCATATTTGCACACCGATGATTTGAGCCAGTTGATTGTTTATTTAACTAGAATTTTTCTGAGAAGAAATAGTGCAATAACCAATATTTTGTAATTTTCAAACTTACACTGTCCTTGTTCTTGACTTCAATATCTTGTCTTGGTCTAAAGCCATGACATTCAGACCATACGGTTTCATTAAATTCATTCAAAGCATCAGTTGTATTCCAGACACATATTTAAAGACAAACAGGAAGCAGACAGACCGACAGATAGACGGGCATATGGAACCTATATATCCCCCTCAAATTCATTATGAATGAATACATAGTACAAAATTGTATTAAAAAACTACAAAAATACTTAATTTGACAACAATCATTTTACAACAATCAGAAAACAAATGACCAACAATTGGCTTTAAAAGAACCAGAAAGATACTGTGTTCCTTGGGCAGATAAGGCTGTGTAGTTTAAAAGTTAAAATGGTATAATTAAAAAATATTAAGTATCAATAAAGATTAGCCAACACTCCTGGATAATGATAAGCAATAAATATATTAAATAAGGGGTTTTATGAGCAGATGTATGTTTTTTGTCAATTGCATTGGCTTTAAAGCTCTCTTTTTTAAACGGCTTAAAACAACATAATTTATTGTATATTTTTTTATGTCTTACCACATATTTTACAGTTTTCTTTAGTTGTTCCTGGAGTTACTGTTGGTCTTGACGGTTTTGATGATGCACATGCACCTGAAAATAACATGTTTATTTTTCTCTTGATTTAAGCTTTTAGTAAACAAAAATAAAGAGTACAATGTAACAAAAGTACTTTTTCTAGAATTTTCCATGGCAATTAATACATTATTAGTTTTTACAACCCACAAAGAACTTGAAAAAGATACCACTATATCTACAGTATTTCCAACAATATTTATTTTCAACAATATTAACAATGACTAGTTGAAACGTAAAACCACTTTTGTTGTTTGATAAAAAGCAATTTTAACATGAGATATGAAAATCTTAAGGTTTTTTTGCTTTTGTAAAATGCCACATGTAAAATACATTTTCTATTTGTGCCGTCAGAAACTGTACCTTGTGCCAAAATTTTCAACCGTCTTAATTTTTTTAATTATCTTAAACTATTTAAAGCTAAGGTTTGTTCCCTCATGCAAAGTCTTCCAATTCCTTAGCCGGATTTGGATTCATATACAATGTAATTCTGAAACTTTGGATTCAGTTATTTTTTTTTAAAGTTTAGATTATCTTTTTTATATATCACCTCTTTCGGCTCCTAGTGTCACTGATGCGGAATAAATTTACGAAATGTGCACTTATGGCACTTCAACATTAAATAGGTATTTCAGTTAAATATTTACTACCCTTGAGAAGGTATCCCTGCTGGTGGAGTAAAACTCCCCGAAAGTATCCATAACCCTGTAGGCAGTACTTTATGCTGTCGGAAACTGTACCTTGTGGCAAAACTTTCAACCGTCTTAATTTTTAAAATTATTTCAAACTAAGGTTTGTTCCCTCATGCTAAGCATTCCTCAGCCGGATTTGGATTCATATAATTTTGGAACTTTGGATTCATTCATTTTTTAAAGTTTTGTAATTATCTTTTTATATGTTAACTTTTTCGGCCCCTAGTGTCGCTGATGAGGAATAAATTTACCAAATGTGCACATGTGGCACATCAAAATTAAACAGTTGTTTTTGTTATGTGTGTGTTTGTTCATTTCTGTCACTACTTTGCTAATGCAATATGTAGAAAATCTACCTTTTGACATGCTTTATTATATCTTGCACATTCTGAAGAAACTATAATAGTAATAGTTTTAGTACTTTAATTATATTCTGAATCAAACAAAATGCCCTCTTAACACTGTTTTTCATTACCTAGATTTTCATGTGTCATCTCGGAAGCCTGATGGCTTTTCGGATAACTTTCTTTTGATGAGAAAGCTAGCTCTTCTTCCTTTCTAAACTGTAGTGATGGTTCTAAGGTTGCTGTAAATAAATCATATAACTGTAAAGTTGGCTCACCTGCACTTATATAACAGACTTAAACTCCACTCAAATTTCTGTCAACGTTTCGAAAACATTAAGAAATTATTTTTTTCGTTCTTTAAGGCTCAAAAAGAATTCTTCTTCTTCAAACATTTAAGATATAATGGTCAGCCAAAAAAATAAGGATATAAGTGCAATACATACTTAATTCTCTACTCTAAATAGAAATTAACCATAATGACACAATTACCTTGATCAAAAATTTTTATTTAACATTTTGATCAAAGATTTTGATAACATTAATTTATCTTCAGTTATTCTAATTGTACACAAATCACATGCCTTTCATAAGAGTCTGTTCCAAACTTTCTGTTAAAGATTCCTGTCTACTTGTATTATTTATATCTTCACGAACAGGAGGCATATGTCTTTCTGCAAATAAAGATTGATTTATTAAAGTTGTTTATTGTTAAATTATTTGTTATAACACACTATCCGCTTTTCTTTCTATATAGATTAAATTAATAAGGTGTTCGGAATTCTTATGCCCCATTTGCCTGACTCATTATGATTTGAAATCAGGCATGTTGTTTTTGTTTAGTTGTCCCTGGACAGTTGGTATTTATTTTTTTCACTTAACTCTCGGTTACAAATAAAATAAAAATCAAGAAATTCCTATAAAACCAAGGAGGACATTAAAATCTTATTTAAAAAACTCATAACCTCAACTAAGATTGTTTAAAAACATAATCATTTGACCTGATACGCTCACGTGATAGTTAATATTTCTTTAAAATGCTGAAGTTCTAACATTATATTCACTTGTCCTTTGATTGCGTGATGAAGTGCATTGCATCAGAGCTGTAATGTAGCAAAAGTTCAAAGGAATAAAATTAGATCATGGCCTTGATCTTTTACTACCACCCAATTTTGAAGATTCACAAGCCTAGAAAAGCCAAATATCGCACCAGTTTTTTTCCCAATCATTGCTGTTAGAGAGGACTTTTTGAAAAATATTTTAGCAAAGCCATTACAGATCTAAATTGCACCGGCCTTTATATACCTCTGAACAAGTTTCATTAATTTCTGTTTAGTAGTTTAAGAGGAGAGGTTAAAATAGTTGTCAACAACATACACAAACACACAAATATGCTAAATTTAATAATAAACTAACATCGTATGTCCCTTAAACATTTATGTCTAGACACATGTCATTTAGATGAAAACAAACAAGATCTATGCATATATATTGTAAATCAGGATATTAATGCGAAAAATGCGAGATCCGTTTTAAAATATCGCACGCCTTTATTTTTCAGAATTGTATATTGAGTTATCTCCCTTCAAATAGAATCGTTTAGAACGTATTTTGGATTTGCAATTAGGTTTTGTTATTCATCATTTAATGGTGGTGTTGATGGAGCGAAAAGAAAAAACATTTAGATATATACATACGTACCCGTAATCGTAATCGTACTCGACAATTGCAGTGAAAGGTTATTGTTGCTATACACGCTATCAGAAATCGGCTCTACCGATTTCATGGCAATCGTTTTTCATTATTCCTTCTAGAAAAGTAGTACCTAAAAAAAATAAAATTATAATGAATGTAAATAAATTAATTGAAAATTAGTGTTCAAAACAGTTTGGTTCCGTAAGCCATAAAATTTGTAAATTGAAATGAAAATATAATAGCTAAAAATTATTAACATTAGCTACAATTATCAAGAACACGTAAGACCACCTCGGTTGCTCACTGGTAGAAAGTCTGACTCGAGAGGGAGAGGTCGCGGATTTAATTTCGATCAGGTCATACATAGCCCACCTAGGGATCTCCCACATCAAATTTGGTTCCATTTGCCATAACAAGACAATGAAAAAGTTACAGAAAAACCCGTTAAATCACAAACTTTAATCTGCTCCACCTAGGGACCTTCCACACCAAATTTTGTTTCATTTGGTCATATGGTTTCAGAGAAGAAGATTTTGAAAGAATTGGCTATATTTTGCTGCGAATTTGCATATTGTGCCAATTACATGCAGACAAAAATGTTACAGAAAAACCTGTTAAATACATTAAATGGTTAGAGTTCTACATTCTATCAGTACCAAATTTGAACCAAATCGATTAACAAATAAATATATATGGTATGGCCATTTTCATGTTTGTACTATTTATAGTAACAGCAATCACAAACTTTAATCTACTTCACCTAGGGACCTTCCATATTAAATTTGATTTCATTTGGTCATGTGGTTTCAGAGAAGAAGGATTGAAGTTTACGCAAGCACGCATGTATGGACGCTTCGCCATAACAGGCTCAGCTGACTATAGTCAGTGGAGCTAAAAATCAATCAAATGTCTGTAATAGTAGATAGTAAAGTATATCTTTAAATACCAATGCATTAACATTTATGTAACAGAGACAGTTAACAATAACAAGAGGCCCAAGATGGCCCTAATTTGCTCACCTGAGTTTAAATGTAACATGTTGCCTCAATAGAAGTGGTTTAATATAACATTATTTTTATTGTTTTGGTTTTTAGCTATATAGGTCACTGTGATCTACTTTTGGTAGCCAAAGTGACCAGAAACACAAATGAGAATGGCAATGGTTTAAAGGTGCTATTGACTAATATGAATGAAATGTGACCAGTAGTGTCTGAGAAGTCTTTTGATGGATGTATGGATGGATGGTAGAGTTCCTATCCATAACAAAAGCTCACACGAGCAATTTTCAGATCCGGATTTAAGACTTTACAGATTTGACACATTAATTAGAGTATTTAAAAAAAATTGTAAAATTCAACTGCAAATTATTTTTTGAAAAAATTAATTTAAATAATGTCACATAACAACAATGATTTTGTTAAGCAAAAAAAAAAAAAAAACAAAAAAAACAAAAAAAAAAAAAAAAACAAAAAAAACAAAAAAAACAAAAAAAAATCAAGGTTTTAGCTAAATCTACATATCAGTATCACATGTATTTCAAAAATAATATTTCACTAAAAAGTAAAAATTCATAACATCTCTTCCATGCACAATTGTAAGTCATAAAATTCACAAATTAAAAAAATATATATAATAAAATAAAAAAATAATAAAAAAAAAAATTGAAAAAAGTGGCCTCACTGGGATTTGAACCCTCGACCCTTAGGTTACTAAAATTAAAAATTGATAAAGGCCGAAAAAAGCGACTTGTATTTTACAGAATTTCATGAAAATTGTCAAACATATGTTTCGTCACATAAGAAAATGATGTTTGGAAAAAGAGTTCACCTAAATTTATTCATTATTGTAATTTTTGTAAAAAAAGTCCTATTTACAATAAACAAAAAAAAAAAAAAAAAATAAATAAAAAAAAATAAAAAATTAAAAAAAAAAAAAAAAACTGCAAAAACGCGTAACCTAATTTTTCACAAAAATTATTGAAATTCACATAAGATATATAAGATGCCGTAGATGCCAAATATCGCATCAGATTTTATCTCAGTTAAGTGGTTTTGAAGAAGATTTTGATAAGGTTTTTTACTATGTAGGTCATTGTGACCCATATTTGGTAGCTATGGCAACCAAAAACACAAATCTGAAAGGCAATGTTCTATAGATGCTTTTGACCAAGTTTAAACAAAATGTGACCAGAAGTTTCTGTGAAAAAGTCGTTTGAAGCAATTATTGACGGACGGACAGACGGACGGAAGACGGACGACGGAGGGTCTGCCTCTATTGATCCAATAGCTCACATGAGCACTTTGTGCTCAGGTGAGCTAAAAATATAAATTTTTGTTAAGTTGGTTACGTAGTGATCTTTTTATATTTATATCTGGAAATTAATATTCAACAATGAATATTGCTTTTCTGCGGATATTACAATGAAAGGATCACTACACTAACAGAAAATGATACCAACTTTCAATTTATTTTAAATAACAACAAAACACAACCGTTGATTTTTCTACACCCCAGGTTATCGACACTTTAAACCGTTAATACTTATTTTAAAGTTTAAAGCTTGATAATATTGTTCAAGCAATCTATATTTTAACATTTCATAAGCATGAGGATAGAAGTTTTGGTTATACGAAAACCAGACCCCAGTTTCACCATCATTCTTTAAATAAAAAAGACCTTTAATTTAATTTAGCAAAACTTTTCAGTAATTTTTGGAACTCAAACTAAACTTTTTTTTTTACAAAACTAAATACACATGTTATAAACTTGAAGTGGATTTTGGTATATGTTAACAATAATTATTATGCTTCCTGTAAAAATCTAGATATTTAAATTGGTCAATGCCTGTTTGTCAATTTTGGAGGCACATACTTATAACCACACCCATCTTGCTAACGGGAGTTAATCCATAGTAACAATTATTATTTTTTTTATTATCACACTCGTGGCCCGAACAATGCCGAATACTGAAAATTATTATATTCCGTCACCCATCTATTCCTAAGATTAATTTCGCCCCATGCTGTCATGTACTCCCTTTGGACTTATAAGATAATACTTTCAAAAGTGGTTCATGTTGGCAGAAGGTAAACAATGGCGTTTGTGGAGGATGATCATCTAACACAAAACACTCAAACACAAGTCAGTAATAGAATTATTAAGATTTCATATTTGACCCTTTTAAGAAAAATCATGTTAAGAAATGATAAGGAACAGTGGTGTGTAGGTACTTCAGGATATTGTGTTAAATTTGTGTTTACACTTTTGCTTTATGTTATTGATGAAATATCATCATTTATTTTATTCCTCATACAATGAGATTCATGATACAATTTAAATTATTAATTTAACAATTAATAATATTTAACTTAGGTTTAACTTAAATTAATGTAACTTTATGTAAGAACTGAACAATATAAGGAAAATAAACGTATAATACATGTTTACATGTTTAATATATGTACGTAGTTCAATCACTATGTTGTGATTGGGATATTCTCGAGTTACATATATATATGTATTTTATATATATATATATATATATATATATATATATATATATATATATATATATATTACATAAAAAAGATTTTCTGAATTTTTTTTCCAGATTTATTCGTTGCATGCGGGGAAGGCTCAGAGAGGGTCCTATAAGCAGTATGACCTCACAGCCTTGGACAATGCTTTTAAAGCAGTAAAGGAAGATGGCATGAGTGTCCATGGAGCATAATCAGACGCCAAGGTTACAACTTCTGAACGAGTATAACCATACCCTAACTCCGACATAGTTTTAATGTGTTCAACGAGAAAAGATTCTTGTTCCTGGCTGAACAATGATGGTGCTCCAGAAGTTACACAGTCGATATGGACCCTTCCATCAACACGATCTCTCAAAGTAGTCAGTGGAACATTGTAGGCTTTTGATGCTGTGGATCTGGGTTTCAGAGAAAATAGGAAAGATCTCACAATGAAGTGGTTTTACAACTTTATTTGCCGGTGGCCAGAGATGCACATAAGGAAGCCATCAAGTTTAACTGAACTTCGTGCAAAGGCAACATCGCCAGAGTGCATTAATAAATACTTTACAGAACTTGACAGAATTGTAACCAAGTATGATCTGAAAGACAAATCTCATCTTATTTATAATGTAGATGAAAAGGGTATAAACACTGGTGGGACCAGACCTCCTAATATTGTTACATCTAAGGAAAAAGTAGCACAGGTTGTTACATCAGAGAGGTCGCAGACTATAACAGTTTTAGGTTGTGACAATGCAGCTGGTGCGCATATACCTCCATTTTTGGTATTTCCGGGGAAACGCATGCTTCCTGAATTTTTGACAGGTGCAACTCCTGGTTGTGATGGTACAGTCAGTGAAACAGGATATTCTAATTCAGTTATCTTTAATTCATATATAAAAAAAAATCATTTTTGAAGTATGTTCAGGGAAGGGATCCATCACAGATCATTCTTCTGTTATACGATGGACATAGGAGCCAGATATCAATTTCATTAATTCAGTGGGCTCGTAAAAACAACATAATTCTTTTTGTACTTCCCCCACACACAAGTCACTTATTACAACCCATGGACGTTGGATGTTTTGGCCCTTTTGAGGCAATATATCAACAATATGCTCACAAATTTATGAGGCAGAACATTGGTAGGTCCATTACCAGGTATGATGTATGTGCTCTTGCATGTAAAGTCTACGATCATGCACTCTGTCCGAAAAAGCGGCATTATTCTATTTAGTGCTGATGTTGTTGACAGAAGTTGTATTATGTCGTCACTTGTATATAAAGGCCAGGTGGAAATTGAACGTGATAACCAAGAAAATAATGATAACAGTAAAGAGAAATCAGAACAGAAGGTAACAGATGGAGCAAGCAAGAAAACTGGTCAGCTTTTAGATAAAACAACAGAATTTTTAATAAGCGTGGGGGAGAGGTTTTAAAATCATTTGCAGTTGCAAAAAAAGCAAGAAGAAGTATAAGTACCATTATTGGAGGAAAAGTCATTAACGAAGATGATACATTTGAGAAAGTAAAAGAGTACACAGAAACAAGCAAAAATAAATCAAAAGTATCTGAAAAAGCAAAACTGTTCCAACAAAAGAAATGCAAAAGGTTTAACTGAAAATGTAAAAAAAAAATCAACAGGCGGAAAAAGTAGATGACAGTCAACAACCTGGTCCATCTGGAATTAATGATATTAACAACAGTGTTGAGTTAGATGAGAATGATGAAGAAATTTTAGAAGAGGAAAAATGTTGTATCTGCAAAAAATTTGAGCCCGAAGCCTTGAAAAATAAACCATATATACAGTTGGTGAATTGGGCAATGTGCAACAACTGTACACACTGGGTACATTTAAGTTTTTGTGTTCAAGAAAGAGTAGTGCGAATGGACTCAAAATTACTTTGTCCACACTGTAAATAATTTTTTCCCATTTTTTTCCAAATTAAAATGACTTAAATGACTTTGTTTTTTCCAAACACTTAATTATTAATTTTGTTGGTTTATATTTAATGACATAAAAAGGAAAGATAAAAGAAGTAACATCTTAAATCTGTACTGTTTTATTTTGACAAAGACATTTTACATCGATTTTTAATCTTTCATTCCATTTGGGCCTCCATACTAAAAAGAATTTGTCATTCAAGGAGAGTTATCGAACTTAGGTGTCGCCAATGTGACTGTCAGTTAAAATGGCGTCCACAAACATTATCTACATTATTTACAAATAAACATGAACTGACTGTTGTTGATAACAGTGTGTAAAGAGAGGTCACCGAGGAATAACATTACCAAGATAAATCTAATTTATCGGTAAGTTTATTTGGGTTAGCTTCGATTTTGTTCTTATGTTATCGAAATTCGGTAACACCAGGATATATTAAAGTAAGTGTTCGCTTGTGTTTTAGATAAACAAGAGGACCTATTGATCATGGCATATTTCCGATGAACCTCTGGTGTCATGCTGTTGCTTTAAAAACAAATCTAAAAGAATTCTCTGAACTGATCGTTGTCATGATGACATGCTAGTGGTTTTCCGATTAGATCAAGGTATTAATCGTATTCCGATTTGTAATGAAGTTCAACATTGACGTTCATTCCGATTCTTTCAGTATTCAGTGTCCAAAACTGGTTGCGTTACGTATTGAGTCCAAAGCTGGGCACGGACACGTGGAATGTTGTAAGACATTGCCAAACGTTTGATACATAATTTACAGATTGAGATTCCGTTGCAATGTGAAATTACCCATAATTTAGCTACATATATTTTTACCAATAATTCCTCTGCAGATTTAGGAAAAGTCCAAACAGCACAAGGTGAAATAAGTTTAGTAATGTCTAAGAATAAGCTACAATCTGAATCGCCGTTTGTGCGATTTCTCCAATTTTGTCCTTATATGTGATGATATTAAAAAGTGAACTGCTTATCTGAACACATTTATTAAAACCAGTTAACTAGGTCGTTATTCTTGTTTTTTTTTTTTTTTTTTTTTTTTTTTTCCATTTTGTAAATATACAGAACATTGGTTTACATTGGTAAACATATAAAACACACAATTAATTCCATTGCTACTCATCTTTTCTGCCCTTGAGTTCACCAAGGGATCTTAATTTGTAGCCTACAAAATATGTTCAAGTCTTGTATTCGCTCTATACCGCGGAGATGGTGTAAGTGGTAAATGTATAGTGGCACAACATGAAAAAAATGTTAAAATGTAACGTATACTATTACTATGTGTATATTTAACCCGTTCTAATTCTTGCAAATAATGTTCTAAAATTAAACGGCAAAATCTTAAAAGATGGCTCTTATAAAAATTTCTCTAAATACATGCTATATATTAAGTGTTTTGTAGTACAAATTTCCAAATTTATTGGAACTGATCTTTTAACGTTTGTCTTTTGGTTTACAAAGCCATTTTTTATTAACGGAATAACCTTGGCAATACCAGATATTACTGAACCCCAAAGAATTGAACAAATTTCTTATTTCATTCATCTATGGTATAGTTCCCACATTTTGTCCACATGCAATAACAACTTGTAAAAATAATGTGATAAGTTATCTTCATAATTTACGACGTCAAACCAAATTTAAGTCATATTCAATCTTTTATAATTTTAACAGAGGTAGGATATCTGCCTACTCAAATATGAATATTTGAAACATGAAAAGCCCAACACCTATAATCGGCATGACTAACAAATTTAACTTCACAATCCCGATCCCAATGGACATTTTTAACCTTGATATTACAGTAACATTATCAAGGTGTTTATACTATATATAACATAAATATTAAATTTTGATGTGCCATATGTGCACATTTCAGAAAATCATTCCTTATCAGTGACACAAGGCGCCGAAAAGTTTGATGGATACAACAAATATAAGCCAAACAGTTGAAAATTGATGAATCTAAAGTTCCAAAATTTTATGAATCCAAATCCAGCTAAGGAATGCTTTGTATGAGACAACAAACCTTAGTTTTAAATAAATTTCAAAAATTAAGACGGCTGAAATTTTGCTAAATGGTATATTTTCTGACAGCACAATTACTGTCTAAAATAATCAGTTATACTGCTACAACTACTTGATTGGAGAACATTTTATTTTTGAATTGTTTTATTTATTTTACCAATGTTTCAAAGGATTTTTTCGCTACTTATGTATTAATGATGTTAACAAATCTGAAGAATAAATTAATTTAAAAAATTATAGGTTCAGGTTTATTAAAAAAAAACACTTAACCACTCAAAGGGTGGAGTATCATTGAGGCATACAATTCATATTGTAAATTACAATTTATACAAATATATCGATAGAAATATATTGAATATGAATATACCAGTATGTGACGTCCATACCAAAGCCTTCATAGGAAAACTTCCAATAAGGTCTTATATCTCACATGGCAGAATAAACTCATTGTCAGTCGAAATAAAAAGAGGCATATGGGACTTAGAGCTCACCTGAGGATATGACCCAAATCGTATCCAAAGTACAATAGACAATAGCAATAATTACACAAAACTATCCAAGTTTTCCCAGTTTGGTCCCCACTGCCACAATTCTTTATCAGTAATATTTAGTCACAGTTCATTTATAAATAGCTTAAATACATGTTTTAATTGAAGTGCAATAATAATTTCAAAATGATTAACCATTTCAGTATAATTATGCAGCTATAACTTGACAAGTTACCTAAAACGATATTAAATGATGTCCTATCAATACATAGAATATTCAATTATACATGTTTATATATGTTTGTACCTTTCAAGAAAATTAACAATTTTAGTCTTCTTATGCACCTTTGACCTTTGAACCTATGACCTTGAACCGTATATAAAATTATCGACATATCAAAAGCTACAATATCCTTATACACATGTTTATAAAGAAAGTTGATATTGTTCTAAATAACTTAAATTTCAGTTTTCTTATTCAACAATGACCGTGACCTTGAGATCTAAGACCTTGAACCATCTAACAAAATGATTGTAATGTCAATAATTTCAATATTCTAATATACATGCCTGTATAAAAAGAAAATATATGCCATTTGCATAATAATTAGCAACTTCACCCCCCCCTTTTTAATACCAATTACAATGACCTTGACCTTAAACCCAAGACCTTGAAACTTATTTTAAAAGGATTGTTTTAATGAAATCTTCAATATTATTATATACATGCCTGTACAAAAAGTTAGTAGTTTTCCAGATTTATTGACAAATATACTATTTTTAACATTTCTTCAGCTAAGTGCCTCGCCATTGTCACATATTGAGCCCCAATGCTACCGTTTCTGCAAATCTGAAACTAGATGCACATTCATAGGAGAAGATATTTGAAGTTGTTTTTTTTTTTTTTTTTTTTTTTTTTTTTTTTTTTTTTTTTTTTTTTTTTTTTACAATTTTCCCTTTAAGAGGCCCCAATGAAAAAAAACCTTTCATTAAATCTGGTTCAGTAATTTTGAGAAGAAGGTTAAAATGTTAAAAGTTTTCGTACGACGGACGACGCATGACTGACGACACACGACGGACAAAGATGGATCGCATAAGCTCAAGTAAGCTAAACAATTTCGGATAGGTGGTCATTTGTTTAGCAGAAATCTCGGTCAGGGCGATGGTAATTTGTCTTACAGGGTAAATTTTATTGGCTGCGTCAAGTCCAGTGTTTAAAGTTTTTCCTTAAAATATGTAAATTTCCTTTTTTTTTTTTTTTTTTTTTTTTAAAAAAAAAGAACTATGTAATTGAATGGTTTTACCATCCAAGCCTTGTGATTTTATAAAAGTACGGGTAAAACGTATGTCAAGTTTGACATTCCTGTAAAAAAAAGGATTTTACAATAATGCGGAGAAGGTGTTACATTACCAAATATGTATCTTTCTTTGAATAATAAATCGAAATTAAAATACTTCCGCCTTGTCATACAAACACAAACATCAAGCTTTAAATGTTAGAGATATGATATATATCAGACTAATTAATGTTTACATACGCCTTAATCTAATCTAAATCTTATTTATAGAATTTTGATTATAAAATTGATAAAAACAAAAGTACTATTTGCCATTTGTTTATAAGGCCGACATCATAATGTCTTGGTTGAATGACTGTGGGTAAGGTATGTCATTTAAAAGTTATATTACTTAATATTGTTGATTTCCGCTTGGAAATCCCAAACTATTAATATTTGTGTATTAAAGGTTTTGATTTATGGCTTACATTTTAAATCTTACACAATCTTTTCGGTACATTCAATTCACAATAAATTTATGAAAAAATTAGAATAATTGAAACATAAACAATACCTTTGAAACATCCGTGCCAGGTCAGTGAAAATGTAGATATCTTTTGTACGCATGTGCAAACACTTAAGATTTTTTGCTTATTTTAAGGTCAAAGGCTTACTTCGTAAATGATCAGCTTGTAAACATTACAATTAAAATACAAGTACATTATTATTGTTATCATTATTATTATCATTATTATTATTATTATTATGGCTGTGGCTGTTATTCTTGCTGTTATAATAAAAGACATTCTTACATTCAATTAAAAGCGGAATAATGTTTTCATGTTTTCTTTAGAAATAAATCGAAGGTAATACAAATAATGTAGTAGTTTAAAGCAATCGGATATTGCTTACGTTTAACATAACATTTTATTTGTTTGGCCTCGATGATCGAGGTGTCTGAAACCCGCGCAGATCCTAGCGTGAAAAAGTTTTGTTAGCATGCATAGGAATGGTGGTTTCTCCTGACACTCCGGTTTTCTACACCATACCAGAACTGATCACCTCGTTGTAAGTGAAATGATCTTTATTGTGGCGTAAAACACCGTTTATCTATTCCAAACTCCAATATACACATTTCACTTGAAAATAGAAAGAGGATGGGCGCGATGTAAGTTTAAATGAATTATTATAAAGCAATAAAAAAAATTTAATGTATTATAGTGGCTTAATTTGATGTGACGGTGTTTTAACACGCATTCAATATTTTGTTATATAATATTTATTTATTTCTTTATTTATTTATTCATTCATTCATTCATTTATTTATTTATTTATTTATTTATTTATTTATTTATTTATTTATTTACTTACTTAGTTTATTTATTTACACATATCACTTTACAAATTCAGATAAAATTACTAAATTAGTGACATAACGTAACCAAGTGATTGATATCCCGAATTAATATCATTAATAGAATTAGAATGACTTTAGGATGTCATTTATTCAAATAACAATAATCACATATATTTAAGCGAGTTGCTTTGAGATATTTGGGGTAACAACTATCACATATATACATTTATTACTCGTCCTTTCGTGTATTTTGAAATGAGGGTCGATCATTTTGGGCGCATTAATGTCAGGTGAAATAAAGCAAAAAATCGAGCAAAAAGATAAAAAGTACAAAACCAAAGTAAATTACTTACATTTTATAAATAGGCTTTTTTTCCTTCCACGGAAATGTTTAAATAGTACACAGAGTTGCCTCCCCTGTATCAATATTTAAAAATGAATAATAACTCCTATCATTATAAGAACTCTATAAACGATTGATAAAGTCTATATTTAAATACGAGTTTCGGAAAAAAAATTCTCAGCCCAGGAAAAGGAGAAAAGGGGTAATTTTATTTCCGTTTGCGATTTTTATACTTGCGCAACACAGTGGCTCTTGGTCCTTTAAAGTTGTCAACTTATGAACCTTGTTAATAACGCCGATTTAAAAGCCATATACTACACACAAATTAAACATCTATTCAAACTTTCATCGAACACATACCTACATACCTTGCATACAAAATCGCATTTCAGATAATACCAAAAATCATATTGTCACTGTAACAGGAGGAAGAAAACACCTGAAAGAACACATTCTTCCCGGCTAAGGATCAAACCCGCCCTTCTGGGTGATAAGCGAGCGAACTACGACAAAGCTAAAAGATTCGGCCAGAAAAACTGGCAGTAAATCATTTTATCATATCTACATTATACAGCCACGCTACATTCCTCCCGTGATCTTGTGATTTCACACCTTAAAAATATCACACAACCCCTCCGTGGGTTATTACGTTGGGCGTATAATGCAACAGGGTGGAGGAAACACTTGAAAAAAAACAACAACATCCTCACCGAGTGCCCAGGCTGAAGATCAAACCCGGCCCTTTCGAGTAATAAGCGAGCGCTATATTTGAAAATATAAAGAAGACGCCATTCTTCTCCCTAAATTAGCACATATATAAAAATATAACTACGTTGCGAGTGATATTTGCTAACGCAAAATCATGCCTTTTTGTGAGTAATACTTAAATTTTGAAAAAGCTAACACAACGTTAAACTTGAAGGATTACAAATATACTTTCCCGTGTTTTATCAAACAGCGAGAAAGTTATGTATGTACGTTACTTATTACAGGGTGTTGTTGTTGAAAGGACCAATGACAATGTTGTAAGTGGTCACTTGTTATTAAAACGTGGGGCAGTTAAGACTGCTTTTATTTTCCAACCGCCTATGTTTGGGGTAACATCTCAATTTAAATAATAATAAATACACGTAATTTCACTAGAAACTTTTCATTTTGTGCAGATCCGAGCACCACCTCATGAGACAATAAGAGCTTTTTTCGGACACAGACTTCTCTTTTCGGTTAACTTAAAAAAAACCCATTTTGAGTTATTTATGGAGGGCTGTGGTGTATGGTTTGGTTTAAAATACAATTTGGAACATTTGTTGTAAAAGACAATCTATGTGTGGTCATTTATTTATTTATAATTGCAATAATCCATGTCTCACGTCTGTTCGTTGGACTAGTAGGCAAATGAATATATTATATATTATGAATATTATTATTATTTTTAATTGTTCATCAAATTGTAAATAACTAGACTATTTTTGTACTGTTAAACTCGTCTGAGCGATTAAAAGAACTAAATGAACTAGCAAAGATAAAAACCGACACGGAGTGTGGTGGTTACTCCATGTTTTACTCATGCGTCAATAAAACAACGACAGGGTTTCAATAACCTATCCGGAGGACTAAAATTTCATGTAACAAATATAATGCTTTATTTTGACGAGTGTTATCGTGGATCCTTAATAAAATAAAAGATATAAGTCACTTTTGGGTTCAAGAGTCGGGTGCAGTGATAAGCAGGCATTTATCGCCTTTAGCGGGTGCAGTGATAAGCAGGCATTTATCGCCTTTAACGAATGCGAATATGTTTCTAAGTTAAATAAGTATCACTAACGCAAGAAGACAAATATTTTACAAAATGTTTTTTCTGGTTTATTTCATTTCATTTATTTATTTATTTATTTTAATTTATTTTTATCAGATGCCTTCGACAATTAGATACCAAGCGTGCTAAAAAGAGATACAGAAAATACAGAAATTTAAAAATTAAAAAAAAATTTTACAGTTTAAATTGATTACAAATCATATTTATTTTACACTAACTTAGTTTCAATTAATTTTGCAAGATAATTTTATCCACGATCAATGAAAATGGTGTCAATCAAACAAGTGAAATTCGGTCACTTTCAAGTTTTGTTCCACTGTAAAAACAATTAAACAATTAATCACTCTCTGGAATAGCCCTGTGACTCTGTATAGTGTTCCAAAGTCAAGGGCAGATGAAAATTATACCAAAACAAGTCCCTTGATGTAAAAATTCCTTTTGTCCAACGGATAACCAAGAACTTACCACGTGATGCACTAAATGATTTATGTATCTTAATTTAGGATCGCTAATATATTGTTTTAATGGGTTCACTATACATCAATTGTCTAAACTATAATCTCCAATATAAGTTCTATACGTAACCATGGAAATAAAATTTATAATATTGTATCATTTATTATTGCAAGCAAAACAAGGTTTTCAGCTGGATTACAGTTACCGTTTCCAAAATAATACGTTTAACATATTGCGCTATGTCGGCCCAAGCTTATGTAAGAAGCAATGTGCACACAGAACAAAATGTTTGTCACTAAATTACAACAGAAAACAGAAAGAATGCGAGTTAAATTCTAACCAAAAATTATCCGTGTCTAGTTTGGTGGCCGATGGAGACTTTGATTATGTGGAAAGAAATGAACTTGTAAACGTAAGTACTTGTGTTAAAACGTTCTGAATAATTTTTGATGGAAATAAACCCATTATACACCTATGTTTTTGAATTTCAAAGTGTTTGTTATTAGAGATTTTTAGCTCTCTCTCTCTCTCTCTCTCTCTCTCTCTCTCTCTCTCTCTCATAGAACTCAGATTGTTATTGGTATACTTTTACTTTTTGATAATAATGTTTTTTAATTTCTAAAAAAAATATTGAAAAAATACTTATAATTTAATTTTTTTAATTCATTGAAATCGCGAATGATTTCAAATTCCAAATAAACCTACATTTCGGAAATAAAATAAAGCGATCATGTATAAGTATTCACTAATCTCAATTTTTTTAATTCATAACAATAACATTTCGTTAAAACAGATCCGATTTTATCTGCATGTTAAAGGTTCCTTCATTCCTTCTCCATAGTTGAACGGTAGTTGATGACGTCACTGTTCTGTATTTGTATTGGACCCTTGGAGTACACTTGTGGCAATTGTTTCATGCAACATTTAAAGCTTTTAAAGATGGTTCTTTGCTTTGAAGATAAGACTTGCTTTAAAATCTTTAGCTTTTTAAAATCATATTTAACATGAACAATTTTATTGGACGTGGCCAAACTGTAAGACCCGTTTTCAGGGGAAAATTTCAAAAAATGCATTTGACAAGAAAAATAAAATGAAACCAATATTGTTTTTTTTTCTTATTCTTTTATTTTATGAATGGACATGATTGTAAATATAAGGATTGACTTTTGTTTTTAAATCGGTCATCAATGTATGTTAAAGGAGGCAATGGGGCAAATCACATAAACCGCGAAGTCAATCCTTAAATAACAGATATTTCGGATACCCATATGTTGTAAACCAATTGTAAGGGTGATAATTTTTGGATCTTTTATTTTCTTTCAGAAAAAACCAAAATTTAGTTCTTGAAACTTATGTATTCATTCGAAAGAATATTCTTATGTAAACGATTCGTGTTAATGGGTCATTATCTGTTTTAACAAGCAAAACCTTCGTTTGATTGTGAAGAATTTTGTTATGTATAAGATTTCGGGGGTTCATAATCTGTTTTAACAAGCAAAACCTTCGTATGATTGTGAAGAATTTTGTTATGTATAAGATTTCGGGGGTTCATGATCGACCATATGTATTGTTTTTAGTTAAACGTTATTTCAATGACATTACTATGCAGTATGAGTTCAATGTACTTGGCGATATTGAAATCTCCCAAACCAGCCGTCCGTCTCGAGAGCGGGAGGTCGGAGACTTGAACCCCGGTCGGTCATACATAAAACTTTAAAATTTGAGATTCTGTTTCCTTGCCTGGCGCTCCATATTAAGAAAACAGTATCGACTAGTTCACTCGATGCCAGGATAAAGTGACCTGGGATGTTTCATGTATGTCTACTGCCTACAGTCTTGGTGCGCAAGCAGCTTTACAAAAAGTTTACCTGAGTGCACGCTTGTAAAAGACAGACCATAATACGAATTCGCACTCACGACTTTGTTCTTTGATTAATCCCTAAAGATAAATACCCTTGTTATCTCCGCGAATAGCTGAAAAATTCCAGATGCGACGTTAAACAACATTACAACCAAACAACTAACCAATTAATCAAACCAAAACAAGTACATTTATGTGCAACAAATTATCACTAAAACTTTCACAATGGTAGGTCTCCGATATTAATTGTTTGTATAATTTCTTCTTTCCTTAAAGTTTTGATTTTTTCGTTGGTAATTATTATCGTTATTATTTAGCCCTTAAAAACGTCAGATTTTTGTTTTACAAATCAAGCAGAAAGCGATAAGTTTTTATGACAAAAGCCTTCAACTGTATAATTGTATTGTATGTTTCAGTTATTAATTATTAAAAATTATCCTAGCATCCTTTAAATTTATATCTGACTTTAAAGAAAAAAAACCTTGAAACACAATATATACCTCTACGAATAGTAATTTATTCATGAATCTGATAAACATCTATATCAGCAATAATTACGGTCTATTATATATTGAAAAGATGAAAAGATTAAAATACCCTAAATCTTTTTTAACAACACTTCCAATAATGCAGGGTTTCATTTATCTTGCTGGTCAATTGCATGATACGTGAAACTCATGTGTTCACCCTTTTTTTGAAACACACCATCGATTCAATATTGTAAAAGGGAAAATGATCACCTCATATACATGTGATCTTACAACAGTGTTTATTTATTTATTGCATTGAAAAAGAGTTGAATAAATTCAATATCCTATGAGCACCACAATAGGGATTTACGTATCATTACATTTCAATCCTGTAAATTCATTAAAACGTGTTTTGTATGCATGAAGTTTGGTGTATTACCTCTGGATTGCTCTTAAAATTTCGTTTCAATAACATTAAATTTTTGATTTTTGCAATAAAATTAATTCATTATTATTATTATTATTATTATTATTATAGAATCCATCATCGTAGGTTATAATATAGTTTAGTATAACTAACACCACTATTACAACACCTGGAATATGTACTGCCGCGTCTTAACATAACGTAGGTTAGATCGAAGTTTTCGAACAACCCTATTTTTCTAACCTAAAAAAGACGTTTCAACTTCGAATAACCGAAGTCTGACTTTATATTACTATATATTCTTATTTAATTTTTTTTAACGGTCAAAAATTTGGAAATACGAGTAAATCAAAATGAGGACGATATAAGCCTAGATAAGCAAGTGTATTTTTGAAATATTTATTATATTGCTTTACAACACGAAGTTTTGGACATATCATATTATCGATAAATCATTGAATCCCTGGAGATAAAGTGTTATCGATTGAGAAACTTGAACGTATTAATACGGTTATATGACAGGCTAAAATAGATCTTTATTGTGTAGGCAAAATGTTTTTTTTTCGCAAAAAAAAAAAAAAAAAAAAAAAAAAAAAAAAAGAAAGAAAGAAAGAAAAAAATACTCAATATGACTAATCATTTTATGTATTAACAAAAGTGAGTTTAAAAAAAAAATAAAAAAAAAACCTTCATATTATTTACAAGCAATTGCTTTTTTGTTCATACCCAAAGTATTTTTTTAAACTACTGGCGAAAATTATATGACCAAATTATAAAATGCATAAATTGTTTGTGTCAATCATATGTAAATTTTTTGTTCCTGCGGTTTTTTTTCTCTTTTTCGGTTCTTGTTATTACCAAATAATATTTATAAACATGCAGTTATACATTTGTTTGTTTACTATATTCTTGTATATACATTTAAGGAATTTATTGCTCTGGTATTTTTATGGCCCCGAAAGCCGAGGTTTCTAAAGCATCACGATTCCTCCCTGCCAGGGCCCTGAAAGCCGAGGTTTCTGAAGCATCACGATTCCTCATTTCATCGGGAACTCTGGTTTCCTCCATCATCTCAAACTGATCACCTCATTATAAGTGAAAAAATCTTGACTGGGCATAAAACACAATTAATCAACTCATTTCCGAAACTTTTGTTTCTTTTTATAATCACTGGTTCAGTCCATTTAGGATCCTGATCATCCATTTACTTCCTTACAAACAGTCGCGCATGACAAAGATATTTTTACAAGAACGTAAAGCTGAGAAAACACCAACACTAACTTTGACCAAAATGCTTGTAAAAACATTTTATTTTCAGGTCTCAGTTGTACAGGACCCTTGTCGCAATAAAATATGCCCAATGAACCACATGTGTGTTGTCCTTAAAAGTAGTATCTCGAAGTGTGTACAAACAGGTTTGTATCAATATAATATAGCATTATAACCAATATCAATCGAATCATTTTAAGGTGTCATTCCGATCAAATTTTTGTCCATGTTTTGATTAAAATTAGTTCGATAAATAAAGTTTAATGTTGGCAGTGAAAATCTTTATTCATTTTAAACACATTGTTATGAAATATTGTGATTAAATAACAATACTTTATCGTTACCTATCGATGACAAGCGTTTTTAAATTCATCATCATCTTAGCATTTCAAAACGTATGATTGCCGTGTTCCAGAATAAATAAATAGATAAATACACATAAATAAATAAATGAATGAATAAATACATTTAAATAAATAAATATTGAGTTGATGATAACATTTTTCAGAATGTGAAGAACCTCCCCCAGTTGAAAATGGTATAATGCTTGATACAACTAGAGGTGTGGCTAAATCTATATCCTACACGTGTAACAACGGATACTCACCGATAGGTAGCACTTCTATTACATGTAAGGCCAACGGGAAATGGACGACCCGTAAATTCGAATGTAAAAGTAAGAAATTGGGGGGTTTTGTGGATTTTTTTGTTTACAGGTAGGACTGATTGTTACATTGAAGTTGAGCTTAGAACGACGCCCAACAATATCGACCAAAACCTTTATTATCTCTTGTTTGATTAGAGATGTTCGTCTTTTCAGTCATGATGATTTAAAATAAAATTATTTTTGGGGTTAAATAAATTAAATGAATCAGCACCAGAACATATTTTTTGAACAGACATAAGATCAAATATCGATGCGAGAAGAAGCAACGTTAGGAAACAAATTGCTTCAATGAACAGAACAAATTTTTTTTTAACATTTGGATGTTCCTGTTTTCAAGAACAAGTTTTCAGAATACTGCAGCTAATGAAATTGATTTGATGTGGAAAAATTGTTGATATGGATGAAACATTTAATCAAACGCCACAGATAATATCTACGAAAACATCGAGGAGGTTGTGTTAAACTAGTTTCTTAAATTGGAAAAAATTGATTCATTCTCATGTTATGGTCAGCAAGGCTGTGCTAAGCACGAAAAACTCCAACCATTTACAACTTCTATATTCTAAATAATGTTGTTTTTTTTCGTTTCGTTTGTTTTGTAGAATGTTCATCACCACCTAATCTGTTTCAAGCATCCATCAGCGCGCCATCTACTCTCGTTGGAAGTAAGGCTACATATACCTGTAATACTGGATATTACATGTCGGGTACGGGCTACATTACGTGTTTAACAGGTGCTGTGTGGTCAACAGTGAATTTCCAGTGTAACATTAAAAGTAAGATAAAGCAGATATTTTTATAAAGTGAAGTGAAAATTTTAATTAAAAAAAATTAAAATTTAAGTAAAAAAAATTAAAATGACAGTCTAGTACATATAATATTTTAAAGCATTCGCTAGCCAATTTGAGTATATACGTAGCCACCGCCGACGCCGCCGTCGTTATCGTCGTCTTCATTGCTGTCGTCTGATGCATACAATAGAAAGCACTAGTAATCATAGTAGCCCTTGACCAAACCTTGGTGGCCACAAAACAATACATATTTTCATAAACAACGGTGTTTTATTTAGGACATGTAATTCGTGAAATTCTTAACAAACTGTATTGACTTTAAACAAGTAACAAAATCACCAAAATTCTGTCTAGCCTGGAACTTAATAGAATATTCTACACGGATATAACAGTTACTTTCATGATTTATGTTTCAACTATTGTACATATACATAGGTATAAACACTCAAAGATTGAGAAAAAGCATGACACCTTTACAATAAACACACAGAAAATGTCAAGAAATTATATAAAATCACAACTATACAACCAAGGAAAAATAAGTCTAGATATACTATCTCTAGTTAAATAAACACTGAAAAAAAACTCTAGCCGAAGTAAAGTATAGACCACTGCGAGGTTGAACAGTTTTTTTTTAATTGTTCGTTGAATATAGATATTTGTAACTACAAAAATAGAATGCATAAATTTAGATTGACCAAAGTCAAGGTAAACAAATAGATTACAAATCAAGAAATAATAAACATGGATTTAATTTACTGATAATGAATTCTGATTCCTCTTCTGTATAGTCACGAGTATCGCTGCGTCGGCAGTAGCTTTTTTACCACCAATGGTCATAAAATATGTCTATACTGCTTTTACAAAGAATCGTTACCGCTTAACCTTGTTCTAAATTTCAGATTGTGGAACACCCAGTACAGTGTCTTATTCTACCAGACAATATTACAGCTCTACATATTCGAGCACTGTAACATATACCTGCAACACTGGTTATGATATGTCGGGAGGTAATAGCAGATCATGCCTAGCGTCCGGATCGTGGTCGTCAGTTCTTTTTCAATGTGTACCACGTGGTTAGCATACGTATTTATCATGTTAATGCATTTATGTATTAACTAAATTTAAAAAAATAGATGAAAAATGACGTTGTCTTGAAAAGTAAAGATTTGTCAAGTATATATTTGTCATGTTGACTTTTTCCAGTTAAACAATATGGCCGTAACAATATCAATGAATAATTATCTTATATCAAGGGTAAACCTTAGATTTAATAAGGATTGAAAATAATCAATAATACTTCAACGAGACTATGAATCAAGAATTTTAAAAAATCTGCATAGCATTGTAAAAATGAAATTTAAGCAAACGGAAACTATTTCTTAATGTTTAGTTATTTCAACGGGTAGAAATTACTTGTAGCTTTTTTGAAAACACCTGACCAATTCTCCTTTTTTCCAGATTGTGGAACCCCGCCTTCTTTTTCCTATGGTTATGCCTCTTATACGTCAACCACGTACGGGTCAACAGTCACCTACCTTTGTAACAGCGGCAAGACAATGCATGGCTCTAACATTATCCAATGTCAAGCTAGTGGATCTTGGTCCTCTATATCAGCATATTGTGGTAAGAGATACAATTTGCTTGAAGCGAATGCTTTGCAAAATACCGAATACATTTGGTATGTCTTATATCATTTTAGCACTTACTCTAAATAATTTGGTTAAGTTTGCCCCAAAGACATTTTTCGGAAAAACTGAAACTTTGGTAATTTTTTACCTTTCTTGGAATCTTAAAAAGCTCTGAGTTAAACCCATTGTTACAAAAACTTCTCGTTTTGGAAATTTTTACATTTCTTGGAATCTTAAAAAGCTCTGAGTTAAACCCATTGCTACACGAACTTCTCGTTTTAGAAATTTTTACATTTCTTGGAATCTTAAAAAGCTCTGAGTTAAACCCATTGTTACACAAACTTCTCGTTTTGGAGTTTTAAACTTTCTTGGAATCTTAAAAAGCTCTGAGTTAAACCCATTGTTACACGAACTTCTCGTTTTGGAAATTTTTACATTTCTTGGAATCTTAAAAAGCTCTGAGTTAAACCCATTGTTACACGAACTTCTCGTTTTGGAAATTTTTACATTTCTTGGAATCTTAAAAAGCTCTGAGTTAAACCCATTGTTACACAAACTTCTCGTTTTGGGGTTTTAAACTTTCTTGGAATCTTAAAAAGCTCTGAGTTAAACCCATTGTTACACGAACTTCTCGTTTTGGAAATTTTTACATTTCTTGGAATCTTAAAAAGCTCTGAGTTAAACCCATTGTTACACGAACTTCTCGTTTTGGAAATTTTTACATTTCTTGGAATCTTAAAAAGCTCTGAGTTAAACCCATTGTTACACGAACTTCTCGTTTTGGAAATTTTTACATTTCTTGGAATCTTAAAAAGCTCTGAGTTAAACCCATTGTTACACAAACTTCTCGTTTTGGGGTTTTAAACTTTCTTGGAATCTTAAAAAGCTCTGAGTTAAACCCATTGTTACACGAACTTCTCGTTTTGGAAATTTTTACATTTCTTGGAATCTTAAAAAGCTCTGAGTTAAACCCATTGTTACACGAACTTCTCGTTTTGGAAATTTTTACATTTCTTGGAATCTTAAAAAGCTCTGAGTTAAACCCATTGTTACACAAACTTCTCGTTTTGGTGTTTTAAACTTTCTTGGAATCTTAAAAAGCTCTGAGTTAAACCCATTGTTACACGAACTTCACATTTTGGAAATTTTTTACCTTTCTTGGAATTTTAAAAAGCTCTGAGTTAAACCCACTGTTACACGAACTTCTCGTTTTGGAAATTTTTACATTTCTTGGAATTTTAAAAAGCTCTTAAATAAATCCATTGTTACACAAACTTCACATTTTGGAAATTTTTTACCTATCTTGGAATTTTAAAAAGCTCTGAGTTAAACACATTGTTACACGAACTTCTCGTTTTGGAAATTTTTACATTTCTTGGAATCTTATAAAGCTCTGAGTTTAACTCATTGTTACCGAACTTCTAGTTTAGGAAGTTTTAATTAAGCATTAAAGTATAGTTATTATAGTTATTTTTATCTATCAAGGTATTTTATAATTATTTTGAAACACTATATGCAATCAAGAACAAGAAACAAAAGTTTATAAACGAAACAATTGAGCAACTTAAATATTCAAACCTTTATTATATTTGTGACCACTGCTTCTAACACGAATTGGAACTTTTAATGGAGTTTCTAAAGTCCAATTGAATGATTATAACACTATTAGAACTTAAACATTCGAATTATTATACAACCCTCGGCCAGTAAATAGTTACATTTTAAAATCAAAAAAGTTTATTTTAGCAAACACTAACGTATAAATGCAAAAATTGTATTTTTATAGATCTGTTTGCTTTTTGTTAACTGTTAAAATTCGATACTGATTTTATTTTTAAGGCAGTGTAAAGTTTGTTGATTTTTCGTTAACTGTTTGATTTATATTTTATTTTCTTATATTTTTAAACTTTTGAAACAAATAACTATCTTTTTGTATCTAGTAATAATCATACAGTATGGCAACAGCTGTATTGGGAATGTCCAATAATTAAAACAGAATGTTCTGAATAAAGTTTGATGGGCAAGATCTTATAGGTTTCATAGTTTTTAAGCAGGATGCGTTGAAATTTCCAACCTAAGACCATGTCACCCTAAGCCGCAGACGAATTTATCCCTATGTCTGTCTATTATTTAGAAATTGGTACCAGTTCACCCCTTTAAGGAGAATCTCCTCATCTGTATAGCGGACAAAGCGTTTTATGATGGCACTCCAGACGACGATAGAATTTGACCAGAAACTCGCGAATTATTTCCCCTGTCAGTTGTAAAAGTTGCGTATGTCGTAATTTTCATCCGTTTATCTCTTACATAAATAGTGCATATACACGGTGAATTTTAGTTGATTTAAATTTGTACCGCCGAAAAAGTAAAACAGAAGTCATTCGCCATGTTTTTCCTACACCCGGGGTAAAATCCTACACCCTGTGTGAAACAGTGAATTGGTTTTTATTTTAAGTGAACCAGCCAATCAAATTTTAATAACTTTCAAAAAGGGGCAAAGGATAGTTTGTTATCTTATTTTAATTAATTGAGGATTTTATTCACATCGTTTTAGGTTGTGGGACATTGCCGTCACAGAGCGGCGCAAGTATAAAATCTGGCACTTACAAGATAGGCACTTTCCGGTCATATACCTGCAGCAAGTCTGGCTATTTTTGTTTTGGAGATGGTAAAATATACTGTAAGTCGTCAGGAAGCTGGACAACACCAGGATGCACGTGTAAGTATTGCTATTGGCTATATTAAACATATCGTATAGATGTTTTGCATTAAAATGTACTTTGAAATTTATGTTATTGGGTTTGTATTGGTTCATTAACTTCTTTAAACCTTTTCTTTATACATTGTAAGATGCTGTAACTACTGGTTTTTTTTCCAAATAAATAAGCTGTTTCTATTTTCAGAATAACGTTTGATTGTAAGCATAAAATTTTTTGTATTTGTAATTGTAACTGGTTGCTTTAATATTATCTAAATATTTTCATTTTTATGTATGAAGTCACGTCTATTGTCTCCATCAAGTTTTACATTTTTTCGCTCTTATTAGAAAGTTTTATTAACTTTTTCATTAAGAAGTGGTTCTGACTAATTTGTAGAAATTATTATAATTTTATTTTTCGATTGCAAAGCTTATTTTAATTTATTTTTTATTGAAAAAACAAGATGGGCGTAATAAATTCGAAAACGATACATTTTTGTGTTGATTTTAGAAGCTTCTGGTAAAAACATTTTTTCGGAACCGTATTATAGAAATTTAACTCTAATTACAGGTTTTTTCAATCCATTTGGACGATAGAAGATATATTACTGATGGATAAAACTTATGGTTAGCTGGAACATATATTACAACAGAGAGATATGTTCAAAATGTAAAATGTCATAGCAACACGTTCTTGGTTGAGAAATGATTTTTTAAAGACTCAAAACTAAGGTTAATACGGAAAATATGACATTCGATGACGCATGAAAAACAAATTCATATAGTTAAATGATAACTTTATTTATTTGTTTAAGAAGTATATATTAATACAATTTCAATTTGTATATAAAGCCCCTTTCTCATGAAGATTTAGTTAATCAATTTCTTGCCAGGGATACCTGCACAAATATTATCATAAATTCTTACTGCACCAATTTTTATACAAACATCATACGTTTAAAAATACATATACATAATACATGTTGTTTTTTAGCTTTAAATTCGTTTGCTTGTAGCTTTTGGTCTTTTTTTGTCACAATAAGTAGTAACAACATTAAATTGATTGATTTTCTTTGTTATCCAAACACTAGTGTAAGACTTATAGACGCATATATAACCCTTTTAATATTTTTTTCTTTAAAAGAAACTATAAAAATATAGTTTGCAATTTAAAGATGAAATTAATTCTACGTTAGTTGTGTTAAAATGGATATTTTGGTGCATTGCCTGTTGTAATCAATTTAAATATGAAGTGTTAAATGATTTCCCCCTTGTAATTTAAACTGGATATAAAACAGCACAAAAATATCTTGGTTCTCCTTTGTCCTTCGTGTTTGTAATTACAAAACTCAACAACATATGAAATAGTTCTAAAACAAGGTTTCTTAACGTCCTTTTTCATTATAATTCAATGACGGGGTTTAAAAATTTATTGTTTTTTTTAAAATAATGCATTTAATCAAATACCATATATGATTATTTCTGTGCAAAATAAATAACAAATACCAGTTAAATTTTGATGTGCCAGATGTGCACATTTCGGAAATTCATTCCTCATCAGTGACACTAAGACCGAAAAGTTTGATAGATAAAAAACATAGGCCAAACAGTTGAAAATAATGAATCTAAAGTTCCAAAATTATGTAAACTTTTACTGCAGTATAATACATGCCTCATCAAAACTTAACTACACAAATGTCATTCAACTAATCTGTCGAAAAGACATTGTACAAATTAATACACCAATTAAAATATATTTAAAAAGGCTTTTTGTTTTGATTTTGGTTTGGCTTGACTAGTTACATTGAATTATTTTTATTCATGCTCATAAACTTTACAAATCTCACCATGGGTCTAAGAAGTTCCAGTTTTATAGATGTAGAACGACATTACTGAACAATTACTCAAACCATCTAAAGTAGGGAACTTTATGATTAATTGTCTTATTGTGTTTCTTCTTGTATTTGTTTTGATGTTTTCTGTTTTTTTATTGTTCTGTTGGCTATTTTTAATTATATGTTTTCAGTTGCTGGTCATTCTGAAAAACCAGAAAATATACATCAACCAACACAACCACGAACAAGACACAATACAAGAATAAAGGCACAATGCAAGAATAAAAAAAACACTAAACAAAAATGACAAAACACTGAAACAAAAATACAAACACAAAATGCATTTGGCATAATAATACATTTCCCATATTGTATTTTGCTTTATTATTATTTTGCATTTTACACCACTTTTCTATAGACTCATTTTAGGATGGAACAAATACTAGGATGGAACAAATACATTAGAAAAATTTAAAGAAATAGAAAAAAAAAACATGTCAACAGAGAAACAGGATTGTAGACAATGCAACTAGCAATAAAATATTTAATAAAAGAAACAGTTTATTAAGACGAAAAAGACAAACAAATAATCATAACAATCTCGATTCTTGACGGACACTGAATTTCATTATATCTATCACGGTTGATTGTTTCTCTTCGCACTATATTTGTTTTGTATTTTAATATTTAACTTACATACATACATACATATATATATATATATATATATATATATATATATATATATATATATATATATATATATATATATATATATATATATATAAACAAAAAGTAGATAAAAATTCGAAATTTATGGTTTTTTTTAGTTCTCTCAACTTAACAATGAACATTCTATGTGTCAATAACTCTTGTGGAATACATCCTCCGAGGTCACAATATCGTCCAACCTAGATGTAAACAACACACGATATCACGTGTGAAACTTAACGTCATACAAAGCGCTGATTACCATAACATAATACTAAAAACATAAAGAGGGCGGTGACAAAGTGGTTAGGGCCTCAGCCATCAACATCCAAGTTTTCCTCTGTGATCCTGTGATTCCGCGTATTTCATTCTTCATCACCGACATGGTCAAGAATGTGAGCAAACAGATAACAGAAAATGGGAAAAAAATACATGCACTATTTAAACAAAAGTATTCCTTAAAACAAATAAGAATTTATTTTAATTTTGCGTCGTTATAAGTGAAATTTGCTGACAAGAATTAGCATAAAAACTATATACAGAATTATCCATATATAATTTTATAAGCTCAACTAATAAGCCACGGTTAAGTGGTTAAGAAACATTGACTTGAGAAGAAGAGAATGATTCATTTCCTATTTTTAAAACTAGACTTGTGAAACAAAAAACGAATACATGTCCATCCGCACTTGTTTTGCGATGTTTACATTCCCGAATATAAAGTAAAAACTTTGAAAACTGGCCACATTAGTTATATAGATGAACTTCCATCAAAGGAAGTGAGGCCTGGTGTTCTGGAAGGGTAAGCATCTCTTGTCTAGCTAGCTACACTCGTCACGTGCAAAGTCAAATTTAAGAATGAAAAGAAATGTGGAACTATGATAAGTCAAATATATATATATATATATATATATATATATATATATATAAGTTTTGATACAGTGACTTCATTCTTATCAACAATATTTTACGACGAGCATAATACTTTTTAAGGGCTTTGATTAGCCTAGGCTTGCAAAATTATTAAGTCAACAATTTAATTGTAAGCAGTTTACTTCGTTGCAGAAAGCCTCGGTAGTTGGAACAAGCTCTGCCATAGGTAATAACTGTGTAACAAATACACCATACGCGGGTTAAGCAGAGATTTTACTGTAAAGAAACGGAAAGTTGACAATAGAAAAATTGAAGTAAACACGCTTGAAGTATAGCTTCAGATGTAACTTTTCGTGGGTGTTATAAGTCCAAATATAAGAACATGAAGAATCAGTCGTTTCCTGTATTTACAGCTTATTTGGATAGATGGCATTCACATATCCTCCAAATTTGGAATTATTTAGAGACAGAACGTCATCTATATATCTGTATGTGGAGTTGAATGATTTAGCGACAGTCACCTCTCCACATTTTACAAGGTTTGTAAAATGTCTGATTCATATGAATAAAGAAACAAAACAGCAAGCAAAGGTGTACATTTTTTTTCCATTTGATGCCGATTTGTTGTTGGAAAATTATATTGCAACCGGCCTCACTGCCTTGATGGAAGTTCACGTGTATAATTAAATTTGCCAGTTGTCAATTGGACTGGTATGTTTGTGCTTTATTTATTGGCAAACACAACAAATATGTTGTCTAACATTTTGTTGATAGTACCTTGATAGTATAAACCAGACTACCATGATGTTGTATATTTAATAGTCCGCTTTATCTTTATCATTTCAATCCATAGCAAACATGTTGTTTTATATACTTAAACTTTTACAATAACAATGGTACCTTTTTCAGTATGTTTAAATAAAAAAATGTAAAAACTTTGAAATTTTAACGAAATACATTCCCACGGTATTAATGCCAGATATTATAATCTACCTTATTTCATCTGCCGAATACCTTTAGGACTTGTGCCACAGGGTTTAGTAGATATAAGCACAAATTCAAAAGATTTGTCGGAAACAGGCTGTAACACGTTCTGCTTTATTTATTTTTAAGAACGTTTTTATCGTCACTCATATTACAAAGCAAACTTGACTAACTACTAATAACAATGTTAAATGTTTAACAAGTATGATTTTGATATTTTCAATTAAATTACATCCATAGCGATTGAACTACCTAAAAGCTCAATAGGATACTTGTAGCCATGGTGAATTTTCATACATTTCTCAGACATTTCGAAACAATTTGTAGATGTTTGGCAAGCGTAGTTGCAAACCTTATCACTCAGAAATCCATTTGATTTTCGATACTGAAGGGTGAAGCTTTTACCAATAAATCTACGCGTTAGAGGTCTTTGAAGAGTCTCAATGTGTCAATAGCATGATTTCTTAGGTTTATGGAAACTATAAAAAATGGAATATTCTTTGTCAATATTTCTAAACACAAAGCCAATGGTGGACGAAAAGTCTTTATTTATAATTTACAATATGTTTTAAAATAAGAAAACAGTTATTAGAATTTGATCGTCAACAACATTGTTAATACCTCGAATCATAAATCAACAATTTAGGTTCAATCGTAGACATAAAGTTCAATAAACAATGTCCGATATAGAAATTATACATGTAGATAGATTTATAATCAAACTTGGAATGTTGCTAGTAGAGTATTGCAAAAAAAAAAAAAAAAATATTCTACTAAACACTATTTTCAACCTAAAAATCTGAAAATAAATTATTCTTCATGTTCAATAAGAAAAAAAATATTTTTAGCAGATATTTTAATTTTAGTTAAAATAAACAAAATAAATTTGCAACTAAAAAATGTAACAAGAAATTTAATTAGAAAACACGAACAAAATTTCAGGAGACATGCAAAATACAAAATAAGTTAAAACAGAAAAAGTTCTATCTCTAACATTAAATAGAATGATTGTTTCCGTAGAAAATCCTCATTGTCACTCAAATTTAATTTTTATTTCCCATCTTGGGATACATTTGCATTGTCTTCTAAAAAAGGTAAAACTTTCCTTTGTAGTCATCATATACTCTTTATTCCATGCTACATAACTATTCATTCTATTGTGGTGTATCTGTTTTTAAAATGTCACGTATCTACCCTCCAAATGAAATAATGGTGTATATACCTGTAAAAATAATGGGTATTAATTGTTATCCGTCTAAATATAAAATACTAAAAAGCAGTTGATTAACCAAAGACAAAAACTAATTTTGATCAAAAGCTTTCCATTCCCGGTTTATGCAAGATTTCATCTGATTGTACGTTTTTATGGATTTGAATAAGCGCATTTTGAACATGTAGTAAGTAAGCACTTAAATTTGAAAAATAGGCAATTAATGAAAAAAACAAAACAATTACTGATATAGAAAAAACAGTTGATTAACCAAAGAGAAAAATTTATGTTGATCAAAAGCTTACATGTTTATATACTTTACTCACAGCTTAAGAAAACTTTTAAAAAGCACGTAAACACTTTTTTAGAATCGATAAAATATACAATCCAGATAGGAATATGAAGAGTTAATGTGCATTCATACTTTAGAACTCTACAAGATAATAAATTTTAATAAAACCAGAAATAGTACTGAGGTACTTATGGTGATTCAATTTTACGAAAAGCATAATCTTTGATTATTGCCAACAATCTGTGTAAAAACATGTTTTCATCGTTGGCATAAAAAAATGTTGCAAAGATCTGACAAAAAATTGATAATTTTTTTCAATGTTATCATGTAACCAACAGTGATTACAATCTCAAGTATTATTAGATTGGTTTACCTTCAAATAACGCAATAATTATATTAATACAATACACTTACACGAACATCCTGGTGATGTCCAGCTTCCTGACGGCTGACAATGTATGTAACCATCTCCTGTACAAGTATGGCCAGATTTACTGCAGGAGTATGAACGCGATGTTCCTATATGATAGGAGCCAGAATTTATATGTGCACCATCCTGTGACGGCAAACCACCACAACCTATAATGAATTCAAGACATTTTATACACATACATGCCAAAAATATGTTATTGGTAAAAATGTAATATTTAATGAAACGCTCTAAAAATATAATTTAAGAATAAGCTCGAAGCATAGAGATCATATGTATATAACCGAGTTGAGTAGTTGAGTTGAGTAATAGTGTTTAACGTCCCAGTCAAGAATATTTCACTTATATCGAGACGTCGCCAGCTATAAGCGAAAGTGCAGAAATTTTGCCTGTGTGTTGCGCTGATGGCATTATACAGCAGGGTTCTTTATCGTGCCACGTCTACCGCGACACGAGACCTCGTTCCCATCCGAAAAAACCGTGACTTTCATTACGTAATGCCGAGTGCTTGGCGAAAGAACAGTCACTACCCACTATCAAGTCTTTTTATACATCCTTCCTTATGTTTTAAGTATCAAAGTTGTACCTAGTCTTACTTTCACTGAAATCACGCACAAACATACTCGTCCGGGTCAAAAACCACAATCTAAAAGCAAATTAAAAACTATGAATTTATTAAAATACATTAAGTTCAACCAGGAGAAAGAGCCTGGGTGACCGAAAAAATAATAACCTCCTGTCTAGCTAGCTACAAACGCCACGTGCGATAACAAATTTGAGAATGAAAGGACTATGAATTTGGACGTAAAACATAAAAAATCTTACCACAATATGCTGATGTAGAGGACCAAGATCCACTGGCTTCACATTGGATGCTGTTTGAGCCATACATTGTCTTACCGCTATCACAATTATAAGCAGCTGATGATCCGTACGTGGTTGACGAATAAGAAGCAGAACCATAGGAAAAAGAAGGCGGGGTTCCACAATCTGAAGAAAACATTAATAACATCAATAAGTAATGAGCAACATTTGAACAAAAAAAATAAGATTTATTAATTCACGTGAGCTCTGTTTCAATATGTTATATTGGTAGACTTTGGAAAACATGGCATAAAATTTAATTCAGTTTCTACATATCTAAAATTTATCATGTGAAAATACATTGGATATAAGTGGCTAATTTAATTATATGAATGAGTTGCTATTTTAAAAACGTCTTCATGATAAGTCAAGATTGTCATACTGAACGGTTCCAAGTACAATATCAAAAAATATTTGGAGCACAGCACAAGTGTAAGGGGTATCGAGTTATGCATGGATAAATCTAAATAATTTAACGTTAAAATAATTTTGCTGATATTTACATGCATTAAAAGCAATATGTATACTAACCACGTGGTACACATTGAAGTAGAACTGTAGACCACGACCCGGATGCTAGGCATGTTATTCGATTAGTTCCCTGACATATCATAACCAGTGTTGCAGGTATATGTTACTGTGCTCAAGTATGTAGTGCTATAGTATTGACTGGTAGAATACGTCACTGTACTGGGTGTTCCACAATCTGAAATTTTATTTTGGTTTGATTAAGGGTTTTCTCCAAACATAATTTACAAGTACAAATGTTCATACAAATGTTCAATGTAGTAGACAAGTAGGTTAGGATCCTTCATCACTTCATAAAACCGTTCACCTTAAGTCTTAATCATTGTGATCAATAAATTTATCTCTTTCTTACCTATTCATTTGTTATCTTGTAATTTAGGTTGTTTTGTTTAAAGTATGTATATTTCATGATAAATTCCACTTTGTATCAAGATTTGGTATCCTGTAGAAACCTACTTTGATACTTACATATCTGCATTAAGAGTATATTGTGCAAATTTAAACGTAAACTTTTATTCAAAACAAAGTAGCTTTATTATTGTTTGTTCATAAAATTGTATAACCTTTTAATTTTAATACATAGCCTACAATTAGCCACTTTCGAAAAGAGTAAGAAAAAATACACAATTATGTTTTGTCAAAAACCTAAAAGCCTGGTCATAAATACATACTTTTGATATAACTGGATTTGGATTTATATAATTTTAAATTTTAGATTCATTATTTTCAACTGTTTGGCTTATTTTTTTATGTATCAAACTTTGCGGTCTTAGTGTCAATGATGAGGAATGAATTTCCGACATGTGCACATCTGGCACATCAAAATTTAACTGGTATTTGTAAAATATATACTTAGTGTGCTTTAATTATAAAAACATACATGGGCGTCGCCTTTAAGTCAATTTCTTTTTCAGGCAAAACATTTTAAACAATTAAAAGTGTTAAAACTTCATATTTTAAATACTCATTGTGATATTCGAATAAACTTAGTAAAATCAATTTAGTAACAGATACCGACAAAAATAGTCTTTTATTGCATTACAATAAGTCATGATTCTAAAATATAATCCTACCTTTAATATTACATTGGAAATTAACTGTTGACCACACAGCACCTGTTAAACACTGTTATGTAGCCTGTACCCGACATGTAATATCCAGTATAACAGGTATATGTAGCCTTACTTCCAACGAGAGTTGATGGCGCGCTGACAGACGCTTGAGACAGATTAGGTGGTGAAGAACATTCTACAAAAGAAATAAAACGAACAGGAATAAAAGAAATATTTGATAATTATCGAACAAAAAATAATGTTTGGTGTTATCATCGCGTTAACTTAGCATTACCATTTAGGATCGTACAGATAAAGGAGAAAAATTTGAAAAGTATCGTTTTGTTTTATGGTCAACTCTCATTATCCCAGGTCTTAGATGTTTTTATATAACATTCAGAAAAGCCTGTAAGTCTGCCAGGCATGATTACAATTAAAGGCTGTCAAAGAAAAACAAGACATTTAATGACAGCATGTGTATTCCTAAAATTATTGGTTCTAAAACAAAAACCTTCGTTGCCAAAGACAGACATCGATATCTTGAAAACAACATATTATACGAATGGCGATTATTTATCTTCTCCCTTTTAAAATTAAGGGAAAAAATTTACTTTTTTAGTTTCTTACTTCTACATTCGAATTGCAGGCTTGTCCATTTCCCGTTGGCCTTACATGTAATAGAAGTGCTGCCTATCGATGAATATCCGTTGTTACACGTGTAGGATATAGTTTTTGCCACTGCTCTAGTAGTGTCTAGCATTAAACCATTATTAACTGACGGAGGCTCTTCGCATTCTGAAGGAAAAAACGTGTGATTGTCATGTTTTTGTATTTGCGTACTGTAATTTATGACTTTAAAAATAATATAATTCACCGAATGCTTGCTTTTTGTTTTATAGTGCATAAATTTCTTTCTAGTTTGTAGGAATGAAAATATAAAAAAAATTGTAATTGAATACACAACAAATATAGATCAACTAAAATGTTTCATTTAATATAAATAACCAGATTTTTACGCCAGGTACAATTGTCCTTGATTTGTAGAAATTCTAGGACATGTTTTTAACAAATTATACATATTTGTGTCAAGGAACAAGCGTTTCTTTACAACTTAACTGGTCAAACATCTATGAAGTATACGTCTATCTGTTCCAGAATTTTGTCCAGTATTAAAATTTTCAAACCAAATTATTGTAGCAAGTAATGTATTTCTAGATATTTTTATATGTCATTTTTTGTAATTACAAACCTGTTAGGACACATTTTGATATGTTACTTTTAAGAACAACACACATGTGGTTCATGGGACATACTGTATTAAGACAAGCTTCTTGTACAATTGCAACCTAAAAGAAATTATATATATATAAGTTGTAAAATAAATGTATGATGGTTGATAAATACTGTATTTCTGTTAGTCCTTATTTTTGCAAATGCTTTGATTGTATAATGATTAGGCTTAAAGTGGAGATTTCTTTCTGTAAAGTATGTTTAGCATTAAAATGTACTCGATTCATATATATCGATATTTGTACTTTGTCATTATGAACTAAAAACTATGTATCTCCAAAGTCTTAGGTAGTTTAATTAGTGTAAGAAGATAACTGTATATTTGTCTATCTTGATTCTTTTTTATCATGTTTTATCATAATGAGAGTGTTTCAATTGTGTAAAACAAGTGAGATTTGTTGGGTTCTACAAACAGTATCTAACCCAACATATTAATCAATTCAATGTTTATTTCAAAACCTAATTAAAATGCATTTTTGTTCAATTACGTTTTATTTATCATTTAAATCTTTCAATTAAGACATGAAAGAAAAATGTATTTGTTGTGAAATTATTAACATTTAATTCATTATTTATCTAGACTAAAAAGGTGATATTGACATTACTTACTACATTGAAATATTGAAATATACAATATCGATTTATAAAACAAGATAAGAGTTAAAAGGATTAAATTAGGATAACAAGATTTGCAACTGTAATACAGCGTATTAAATCATATTTGATTGTTTTTCTATTCCAAATACTCCAATGTTGTTGTAATGAATTCGAGGATTTAAAAGGCGACATGGTAGTATAATTTTAGGTCTGTTGTTGCCACTTTATCCCATATTTGACGCGTGTTCAAAGTTTTTCATAATAAGTAAACGCAAAATGTGTACAATATACATTGCCATTCTATTTTTGAGGCATTATTAACAGCCGCGAACCAGTACCGGTAACTTTAAATGCTGCCTAATAGCTTATATTTGGCAATAAACAGAACCACATGAAAACACTTGTCGCCAAAATACATGTGCAAGTAAACAAAAAACATATTTTAACTGAGACAATGTTTAAACATTTATTATTGTAACGTCTTTATCAGGACATTGTAATTATTTAGATATTATATTACACCGCAATCAAACAATACATGGACTTTAATCAAGACTAAAAATCATCCGAAAACACTTGCTACATCTCAGCATGAACGAACACATATTTTAGATCAACATTGTTCTTTTATTGTGTTTTAGAAATGACGTGTATTGTGATTTGTTATATAACAACTTTTTTATAGGTAAACCAAGAAACTGTTTAGTTATGCAACCATTTATATAGTGATTTTATGGGGAAAACTCTCACAACGGAAACCCATTAGTCCGCCATAATCAAATAAATGTGCCAAATAGTTCAAATTTCTCATTTAAATCTTTTTTTTCGGAAATCAATATTGTCATCGATGATATATCAAACTAAGTAAAGAATGATTGATGCCAAATGTAAATAAACTCATGTTTCACGTTACGTGCAATTGACAGCAAGACAAATTAATAGTAAATAGATGGGTTGTTGAAACAATAAATATTTGAAACCTATTGTACAACTAGATCACATGTATAGCTAATAAAGATATTGATCATGAATAAATTAGTAAATTAATGAAAGAATATTGTATTTCAAGTTTTTTTTTTCAATACTTATCTAGATTTCAACATATAAGATCATTATTGAATAATCTGGTTATATATTGAGGTAATCAAACAATGGTTTTATCTCTTCTGAAAATTCTCCCTAGCGTATATTATATAAATATATTTTAAACATCTATTTTCAATACATGTATATGTATCTGTATATTGAGTTAAATGATTTGGTGACAGTCTTCTTCAGAGGTTTTAACAAGGTTTTGGTATAAATTCTGCTTCATATGAATAAAGAAACAAATCCGTGAGCAATAGGGCACAATTTTTGCCCATTGGCATACCTATTGTTTGTTAAAAATCATATTGCCAAAGAAAATAAAAATGTTGTCTTTCGAAAAATTGAACATTTTTATCGTTTATTTAAAATGATTATTTTTGTTTGCAGTTCGTATGATATTTAACAAAATAACCAGAATCATCAATGACATTAACAAAACAACGCGATGCTAAAAGAAAAACAAGGAAAAAAGGAAAGCTGTAGGTAAACTTGAAAAGACTTTATAAACAATAGCGCGACATGCTAAAAATGAAATACAAAACTTTAAAACGAAATAACACCATGTGAAAAGAAAAAATGATCAATTTTTGAAAGGACAAATACAACATGCGAAAAGACGTATTCCTGAGTTAAACAACAATAAAACGTCATACGTTAAGACGAAATCACTTTCTTTTGACAAACAGTACGTGATACAAACAAAATCATGTAGTTTTTTTTTTTTTTTTTTTTTTTTTTTTTTTTTACAAAATAACATCATAAAATAAAAAAAACTTCATTTGAAAAGACATGTCTCAAAGTTAAAGAGTAATAAAGAATAATTAATAATTAATAAAAATAAACCCAAAGAAAGAAGACGAAGTGCTACAAATATACCAACATAATTATGTTTGTTAGAAATGCGTCTAGTTGCTCGCTATCCAATACACTTAGATTTATTAAAAATTTCATAATGAGCGAGTGGATGATATTATCTAATCAAACCGGAGATTTTATTCTATTTAGTTGACATAATTAACTTATCTATTGGTCTATTTCACATAACTCTCATTCTAAAACATGTTTCCTCTGTCAGTGTTTATAGATTCTAAGACTGCGACCGACACATTTTAACAGTTTGCTACTTTTATTCGTTATTTGAGACTGCACCAAAGAGGAAGTCTTTATATACATTTTCTTGCCATCTATCCTTAGTGTCGTTATCAGCCAATATCTTACCCTCTATATCATTTTTGCAGACAATACATACCCGCTTTCTCTCTTTCGGTTAAAAATGGATTATATATAATAGTTATTTCCATGGCAATGATATGTTTTTTTTTATCCGAACCCTAATTAAATATCAAAAGGTTCAAAAGATTTAAAGTGAGGTAGATATTTCAGAAAATTCTTATCATTGCTGCAATTTGAAACAATGATATGAAAGCTAAAAAAATAAAGTTGGCGTATATTTTGCTAACACTCTTAAGGATCGTTTAATGAAATAACAAAAGTCTAATTTATTTATTTATTTATTTATTTATTTATTTATTTATTTATTTACATGTATTTATTTTTTTCGCATTCTTGAACATATAGCGCAGTGAGTTAAGTCTTTTGAGCGGATAAGCTAATACTCAACTTCACGTATTAAATTGATGGTTGCAGTGTTATTTAACGTCGCATTAGCAATTTTTCAGTCATTTTCGACAAGTACAAGCAGAGACATATATTACATGTAATATATGTCTCTGGTACAAGGTTATCAATATCTTTGGGTTTCTTTGTGAACAAGTTGTGTATGAGCGAGATGATTGTGCACTATTACCTGCCGTGTACTAGTTTTCTCGCTGCGAGATTTTTTTCGTAAGGTGCTGGCGCATAAAGTCAGTTTGTGGCGGACCAACATACCATTTCCCAAGCTCATTATTCTGGCACCGGGTGAAACAGTCTATACTCTATTCTCCTTATGCCGAGAGCCAGGCGAAGAAGAATATCCCAAATTTTAAAATCTTATTTTTTTAAAATTATTTATTCAAAACCAAGTTTATTTATTTATTTATTTTTATTGCATTTTTGTAAGTTTGAGGTGTTTTACAAGTTCATTTTATTTTTTGTTGGTTTCTAATATTTGCAAATTCGTGTTTTGTCTAGAATTTGAAATTTTTTTTATGACGTCTATGTATATTTCGGGATTCAAATCAAAAAAAATATTGAATAGCATTTTCTAAGATATGTTTGAAGCATTTATAGTAAAACATAAAACCTTAACGCTTAATTACAGTAATATATAAAGATTTTTTACAATAATGTAGTTTGTCTCTGTATTTCAGAAAAAAATCAGCGATATTTTCATGACAGAATAATTAATATCTCCAACAACAAAAATATTGGTATCTATTTGAAATTTAAATTTATAGGTGTATAATGGGTTAAAGATGTATAGGTGAATGGTTCTACTTCATCAAAAATAATTCAGAACAATTATTCAATATTTAACACTAGTACTTACATTCATAAGTTCATTTCTTTCAACATAATCAAAGTCTCCATTGGCCACCAAACTGGACACGGATAATTTTTGGTTAGAATTTAACTCGCACTGTTTCTGTTTTCTGTTGTAATTTAATGACAAACATTTTGTTCTGTGTGCACATTGCTTCTTACAGAAGTCCAGACTGGAATTATTTAATATGTTAAATGTTTCATTTTGTAAACGATTTCCGTATTCCAGCTGGAAATACTGTTTTGGCTGCCATAATATAAAACATAAAATCAAAATTAAATTGTCCATTGTAAGTCCCTTAATTACCATAGTTATGTATAAAATAAAGTTATTTTGTTTACATCAGGGATGCCAGTTCAAACAACTTTTTACAGTGCAATGTACAACCAATAGATAAACAGAATATGGGTAAGTTTTTCCAATCAATTCCTCCTGATCGTTTGTGTTTAAAATCAGCAATACTACATTGATTTTTCATGACTACACAATCCGTATCACTGCTAAAAAATCAGTTCTGTCTTAAACGATTTATAGACAATGTACTTTTTTCATTTTTAGGAAATTCTGTACATTGTAGCGACTTTGTCTTTATTTATCATTAAATACACGCATTGAAATGTTTGCGGTTACTTGCGTTTTCCTAATTAACATTTTTGGATAAATGAATAGTTTTCATGAGATTAGTGCCAAACCAACACCGCTCATTTAAGTCTCAATTTTGATTCCACACGTGGTGGGTGAAGCTTGCTAGACAGGTGTTTACTCTTCCGGAGCACCTTGTCTCACTTCCGTTGTAAAAGGTAACAAGTTTAACTTAATCTGTCAGTTTTTATAGGTTTTATTCGATTCAAGATGTCTATAAAAGGTTTCAAACCATATAAAAACGTTGCTACAGAATGGACACTTGTGAGGTTGTCTTTATCTGCAAGATGTTGTTTAAGTTGGGAGAAGAATGTATATGTATATCTTAGTGTTTTATCAAAAGTGTTAAACAACTCTTTATAGAAGACCGAACATTTCAACCAATGTTTTAGATTTTTTGATGTGTAACGTCACAGTTAAGATTCTTCCACTTAGCACCTTGAATAACTTCATTTCACGTGTATAACTGAATGAGCCATTTTTCACTTTGCTTTTTGGATTGTGATTTTGGACATGAACTGGGATGTGTATGTTTGATAATAATCGAAGCTGTCAGTTCTGGGATGGTGGAGGAAACCAGAGTGCTCGAGAAAACACCGATTTTCGTCAAGAGAACTGACAAAACATTTCACACTAGGATCTGCCCTGGTTGGATTCTAACCTAGGGGTGAGAGACGCTGTGATTCGTAAGCGCGCACTTACTCAGCCTCAGAGGCCCCCATTTCAAGCAATGATGTATGTAAAAAGTATCTGGCATAGTCGTAATGGTGAAGTTGAAAATGTTATCCACATTTATCAATGTTACAGCATTTATCTTGCGAAGATTTTTAAATATTTCTTTTAGTTATCATGTTTTAAATGTTTTAAAATTTTGTTAGAACATTCAAATATTTAAAACATGATCAATTTTTTGAAAATTTTAATTTTATCGAAAATTTTCAGTAAAACTTTTTTTCAGCAGCAGTATATCAAATATTCAGACTGCATTTATATCTTCTGTTAATTTTCTGTTAAAACTGTTAAAATTATTTGTTAAAAAACATTAAATGTGTTTCTAATTGGCTTGTTTTTTAATAAATATGTTTTTCATCTAAAAATAATAAAATAGCTCATGTCATGAGTTTTTGAAACATCTGGTATTTGAGTTATGGTCAGTAAGCTTTTTGGTTAATTTCACCAGCTAAAGTTTCCACTTGCATTTTTTTTTTTATTTATTTTATATATTTTTTTTTTTTTTAATTTATTTATTAATAAAGAAATAACTTTATAAGTTTGATGTACCGTTGACCTAGATTGATATTTTTCACTGGGAGAGGGTTTATATACTCTTTTTTCAAATTGCAAAACTAAATTGTTGATAACCTCATATATATATGTATTTTAATACACTATAAGTTATGAAAAAATAAAATACACATTCCATTCTATTTTCTTGTTTTCAGACGTGTAATATGATCATGCTATTTACCCATTTGTGAAACATAAACTGAATACACTTTTGTTGGTAAGTGCCGGGGATTTTCAATTCTGTCAAAAATATATATGGTGTGTGTGTGTGTGTGTGTGTGTGTGTGTGTGTGTGTGTGTGTGTGTGTGATTTCAACTGCCTGCACTTTTGGAGTAAAACTTTTACGGAGAAACTTCCAAGACTGAAAGTCACGGAATCTCTCTCTTCGCTTGTTATTCATTGTTCCTTTAAGTCGTGCCACTTCGTTTGTTGTTCATTGTTCCTTTAAGTCGTGCCACTTCGTTTGTTGTTCATTGTTCCTTTAAGTCGTGCCACTTCGTTTGTTGTTCATTGTTCCTTTAAGTCGTGCCACTTCGTTTGTTGTTCATTGTTCCTTTAAGTCGTGCCACTTCGTTTGTTGTTCATTGTTCCTTTAAGTCGTGCCACTTCGTTTGTTGTTCATTGTTCCTTTAAGTCGTGCCACTTCGTTTGTTGTTCATTGTTCCTTTAAGTCGTGCCACTTCGTTTGTTGTTCATTGTTCCTTTAAGTCGTGCCACTTCGTTTGTTGTTCATTGTTCCTTTAAGTCGTGCCACTTCGTTTGTTGTTCATTGTTCCTTTAAGTCGTGCCACTTCGTTTGTTGTTCATTGTTCCTTTAAGTCGTACCATTTCGTTTGTTTTTTATTGTTCTTAGTTGTATTGGTTGCATTTAAGAAAAGCAAATGTTTTTAATAAAAATTGCTTTAATTCAATCCATAAAAGTTTGTCGTCTCCAGTTATCTAATGAAATCTCTAATTCACGAGTACAGAAAAGCAACAATATATGTTGTAAGATATCGTTGCAATCTAGAATCAGTGGATTTGAATCATTTTAAAGGTCCAGTACAGATTGCGCTAGTATTGGGTCTGATCCATTTTAAAGGGAGATTTTGAGGAGTTCAGCACGTCATGCATTTCTAGAAAATAGTAAGAGAATTCAAATATTTAGGTATGGTACTTTCAAGACATGATTCTTTTCATAAGGCTAAAAAGAACATGCTGAGAAAGCTACTGTATCAATGTATAATGTAATTAGAAAAGCCAGACATATAAACATTATTAACGGCTGATTGTCAACTAGAATTATTTGATAAGATGGTTTTGTCTACTTTATAATATGGCTGTGAAGTTTTTGGGATTTTTGTGATCTAAAAAGAACACAATTAATGTTTTAAACATACTCACAATCTGAAAAAAAAGTCCCTCAGTTTTTATGTTATTGGAGAATTGAGACGTTAACCCTTAGTTATATTTACAGACTTAAAGATTGTAAGTTAAGGGTAAAATGTTTTAAATTCAAAAGAATTTTAATACAATTAACAGTTCGTGTTGTATAAGAACTGTCTACTGATACATTACCGTTAACATGGTTAAATCTCTTGTTTTGTGCTACAATATAGCTTGATATAGCTTTTCGCAATAAAGAATACATATATGGTTTTATTATGTAATTTTTTCGGTTAATATAATTAATTTTCAAATGGTAATTGACCAATAATTTACAATCGAATTTTATGATTCATGTTTTAAATGGGACTCCCAAACCTTTCAGCTATGTTAAACAAAGATATAATGATCGATTTCTATAGGGAGGATATTTAAATTTTGACGCCTCCTCTAAAAGTATATCATATCAATTATTATGTTATGTAATATATTCAAGTCATCTTCTATTCAATAAATGAAACAAGTAGATGGCCTGCAGGTACCAACAGAGAGAAAAAAGGAGTGTACTTTAGGTAAATTAGATACTTGGGATGCTTTTCATTGTATGGAAAGTTTTAAATGATTAAATTAAATTATATACAGATAAATTTTTCAACAGTGTAGAAATTTGATAAAGTTTGATAGTTTAATATCTAGCTGTGATATATTGACACTTAACAGATTTTTTCGAACTATTGATAATTTTCTTGTCAGTCCTCCAAGTTAACTCTTTATTCACACATGTATTGTTTATATGTGGTTTTATATCAATATTGTATATATTATGTGTGTTATAAAACGGTTTTTAAAAAATAAAGTTAAATTTTATTATATAATAAATTAAAAATACAAATAAGTTAATTTTCACATCTGTCATCTGCTACTTTTGAATTTATTCTTTCATAAAAATGTCAAACTGAAGATTTGGTCGTCAACGAGCAAATTTTTGCTCAACATTTGCTGCATCTAGTTCGACTGATTGTATGAGGATTTATTAGGAAAAACAACATTGGATACTTGATATCTTTCTTTAACTCAAACTGACAGTGAATATTTTTCAAAGTGATAGTACCTATTTCGACAAATAGGACTGCTGCTCCAAATATATGGGGCCTCGGTAACCGAGTGGTCTAAAGCACGCGCTTACGGATTACAGTGTCTGTCACCGCCTGGGTTCGAACCCCACTTGGGACAGATCCTAATGTGAGAAAGTTTTTCAGTGTGCTTGTCGAAAGGTCGGTGATTTTCTCCGGGCATTCCGGTTTCCTCCACCATCCCAGAACTGACCGCCTCGAAATAAGTGAAAGATTCTTGACTGGGGCGTAAAACACCATTTCTCCACTTCAGATATACATATCTGGATGTATAAAAACAGTAATACACATTTTGGTATAAAGCGATATGTACATTAGGTTATGGTTATTGCCACGGTACAAGATTTTTTTTTATCGTGTATATAGGTGTCTAAATGGAACGCTTGACATAAATGACTACTAGCAATTATATTTACAAAGATAAAAAGAGAAAGAAAGAAAGAAAGAAGGAAAGAAAGAAAGAAAGAAGGAAGGAAGGAAAGAATAAGCTAAAAGCATATACATGTATAAATCACTAGTTATAAGGTGATTAAATGTAATGACAAATGGTGTATGGTGGTGTTATAGCACTTTTTACGAAACAATGCCCATCACTACACTTTGTAAATGTTACCATACTTAGTATGAGTGTATTGAGATAAATGATGTATTACAAGAAGGTTATGTTATCCTTCATTAGACGTGTCCATAAAAACTAATTTGAACAATGAAACAAACAGTCGCTCGTACACTGATCCGATAAGTCGGATCTGAACCAAAACTCTTGTTTGGTACAAGATTAGTAATCCCAGAATCAGTGTGTTTACTCAGTAAAACCTTTTTTTTCAATAATCTTTATTGGCTTTATACCTATATAGTCTATAGCAACATATACATATAATGTATATTGAATCTATAGTACATGTATACATATATAATCATTATAATATGTTACGAAGTATTCAAAACATTTTCACGAAGTTTAAATGCATGGAATAGATATAAAGATAATTTGTTTAAAACAGTTATATATTTATTGAAACTTCACGCGGAATAAATGATTTGCAAGGAAAGAAACTTTTTTGAACAATATATTCTCAGTTCGTGACCTGCCAAACCATCATTCTAATATTACGTTGTCATTTTATTTGATATACTTCTGTCAATAGATATAAAGTAAAATTTCACTTGTGAACATCCCGTTGTAATTGTTCTATATTCCATGGTCTAAACAGCAACATTTAAAACGTTTTAAACTGTGTCGCTGGTCTGAAATAAAACTGAAAAAAATGTTTCTTAAAAATAAGTCTTTATTTATACCAAATTTTGAAAAAATGCCAACTAATCCTTTCAATCATATATAATAAAGACTCTAAAGTCAAAAATTTACCTAATTAAATTTGTTGCAATTAGTTGGAAATTATATAATTAGATCATTTTCTAATTATAAAATTCAAAAAGGGTTCATTTCCGATTCTCCGCCTTTTAAATACCCATAGAAATTTAACACTTTGATGTAATATTTGGCTTCTCTAGGGTCTTAAGCCTATAGTCTGTTCATTTCGTGAAATTTGGTCGAAAAATGGGTTACGGGTTTTTGCGTTTAATTTTAAAAAAATTGTAAAATGGCTTCAAATTGTTATAACTTGACTATTTGAACAGATATTGACATAAGGTTTTCAGTTTTGACTTTCTCTTGAAATGACCTTTAAAATAAAGTCAAGATCACAAATCAAGGTCATGACCTAATTTGTGATTTATGCAGTTTTAGGCAATTTTCTTGCAAATATTAAGAGATATATGAAATCAAAACATTGTTAAAATGTTCAGCATGACAAAATTAAAAAAGGTACCAAGTCTTGTAACTATATGATAATCCATGTAGGAGTTGTTGCCCCTTAAATGTTATTATTGGCTTATAAATACTAAAATTGTGCATTAGCTTGAAAACTATAAACTTTTTGTGTAGGCATGTATATTAGAATATTGTAGGTATTGTGACGACGATCATTTTGATATATGGTTCAAGGTCATATGTTGAAAGGTCAAGGGCACAGCTGTAAAAGAAGACATATATTGCTAATTATCTTGAAAACTATTAACTTTTTGTATAGGCATGTATATTAGAATATTGTAAATATATAATACAAATACCAGTTAAATTTTGATGTGCCAGATGTGCACATTTCGGAAATTCATTCCTCTTCAGTGACACTAAGACCAAAAAGTTTGATATATAAAAAATATATGCCAAACAGTTGAAAATAATGAATCTAAAGTTCCAAAATTATATAAATCTAAATCCAGCTAAGGAATGCTGTGCATGAGGGAACAAACCTTAGTTTTCAATTAATTTCAAATTTTAGACGACTGAAAATTTTGCTAAATGGTACATTTTCTGACAGCACAAAGTACTGCCTACTGAGTTATGATACCCTTGGGGAGTTTTACTCCACCAGCAGCGGTACCCGCTCAGGGGTAGTAAATATATAATACAAATACCAGTTAAATTTTGATGTGCCAGATGTGCACATTTCGGAAATTCATTCCTCATCAGTGACACTAAGACCGAAAAGTTTGATATATAAAAAATATATGCCAAACAGTTGAAAATAATGAATCTAAAGTTCCAAAATTATATAAATCTAAATCCAGCTAAGGAATGCTGTGCATGAGGGAACAAACCTTAGTTTTCAATTAATTTCAAATTTAAGATGACTGAAAATTTTGCTAAATGGTACATTTTCTGACAGCACAAAGTACTGCCTACTGCCTAAGTATTGATATGACAATCTTTTGATATATGGTTCAAGGTCATACATTTAAAAGTCAAGGTCACAGCTGCAAAAGAAGTCATAAATTGCTAATTATCTTGAAAACTATTAACTTTTTGTATAGGCATGCATATTAGAATATTGTGGGTATTGATATAATGATCATTTTGATATATAGTACAAGGTCATATGTTCAAAGGTCAAGGTCACAGCTGCAAAAGAAGACATAAATTGCTTATTATTTTGAAAACTATTAACTTTTAGTATTGGCATGTATATTAGAATATTGTAGGTATTGTGGTAGATATCATTTTGATATATGGTTCAAGGTCATATGTTCAAAGGTCAAGGTCACAGCTGCAAAAGAAGACATAAATTGCTAATTATCTTGAAAAGCGTTAACTTTTTGTATAGGCATATATATTAGAATATTGTAGGTATTGCAACAATGATCATTTTGATATATGGTTTAAGGTCATGTGTTCAAAGGTCAAGGTCACAGCTGCAAAAGAAGTCATAAATTGCTTATTATTTTGAAAACTATTAACTTTTAGTATTGGCATGTATATTAGAATATTGTAGGTATTGTGGTAGATATCATTTTGACATATGGTTCAAGGTCATATGTTCAAAGGTCAAGGTCACAGCTGCAAAAGAAGACATAAATTGCTAATTATCTTTTTGTATAGGCATGTATATCAGAATATTGTAGGTATTGACATGACGATCATATATGGTTCAAGGTCATATATGTTCAAAGGTCGAGGACATAGTTGCATAAGTATACTGAAATTTGTTAATGATTTGGAAATTATTCATTGCATTACAGTTACTTCATGCATATTATATAAGCTACTTATAAATGAAATGTGAGTGGATATATTTCTGATTAAGTTTTGTGGCAGTTCTTAACTTGAGAAAACTTGTAAAGTTTCAGTACCATTTACTAGTATATTGTCTTTTGAACATATCCTCAGGTGAGCGTTAAGGTCCATGGGCCTCTTGTTGAATATTTTTTATAAAAACATTTAAAAGTCTTTATAAAAACAATGAAAAATTAGCACATGACAAATACACAATTATGACCATTCTATAATTAAATGATAATTACTAGTATATAAATACTAGTATATTCAAAAAGTAACATAGCGATCGAACAAACAACCTCCAACTGACCAGATGGACCACTCATGCTTTTAGTAGGGAATTACTTTTTGACAGTGTTATGATAGTAGGTCTATATTAAAAGTGAATTTCCTGATAGTTCGGCATTCTTAATCTTTCAACTTAAAAAGATGACGGGGTGTTTCACAAATGACATTTTGCTACAAAATTTATGCAGTTACAAGTTTCTATATTCACTCTGTACCATGTGGTGATATAATAGTAATTTGTAAAGAATTTTTTTTTACACTTTTTTAACTTACATATACAGTTAATTCATCATAACAATCCGTAATTTAAGCTTTGGATTTGAAGATGAAACGTCAAGATTTGTTCATTATTCGTGTCGGTATCAAATTATGTATTTTTTAAAAAATAAATTCGAAATCTGACATGAAATCAAGTGGATTTTATTTTACTAGCATAGCTTTTACTAACAACTAATAGATCTAGGTTGTATCCAGATTATAATTTAAAAAGGAAATGACAACGGTATTAATCTTTTATTTAATTTGAAAAATGGTCCAAACAATATCCATTTCTGTATCAAATGTTATAAATAATTTTTCTATTCAATTAATAACCGATATTGAATTTTGAAAATTTATGCAATTTAAAGGCAAATTTGTCGGAAAACTCAGGTAAATTTCAAGAAAACAGAAGTAGACTATAATTTGTAATGAGAACTGGACACTTATATTTTTATTAATTTAGTAGCTCTCTCTCTCTCTCTCTCTCTCTCTCTCTCTCTCTCTCTCTCTCTCTCTGTTGAGTCTGGCTTCGTTGAGGGATTCCAGAACTTTGTCTGCGGTCCCGGAATGTATTCAATCCCAAAGCGTTGATCCTTGATGTATGCGTCTCTTGTTCGTGAGTCTCATGTTCGTTGGGGTGTCGGTCTGTTTACGGTAGTAGTTTTGTTTTCTATAAGGATTCAATTTTTAATAATTGCTTTTGCCAAGTAGATCTATATTACGGTCAACAGATTAGAGAGAGAGAGAGGATAGGAAGAAAAGAAGCTTGCATTGAAAGATAGAAAAGGTTATGTACAAAAGCAGTTTATCATAGCGGAATATATACAATATATACACACATATATATGTGTGTGTTTGGAAACTGTATAAATTATCATATCCGGGCATATTCTGGAATAACCGTGCTTTATAAACCGGTGTTAAGTCCACATTTTGGAATAATCTGCAGAGAAATTTACCGTTTGTTGCCTGAAATAAAAAAAATATCATGATCAATATCCGGTACAATTTATAAATTTATAATAATAATAATAATAATAATAATAATAATAATAATAATAATAATAATAATAATAATAATACATTTTTATTTACAGTCGAAAATAATCACAACAAAAAACATAAGCTTTACTAAGCATTTGATCACACACACACACACACACATACACACACACACACACACACACACACACACACACACACACACACACACACACACACATGCAGAAAAGACAAGTGATATCACAAAAATTTACAATTACATGCATAAGGACGTTAAAGCGGTACCTCGATTATAAGCCCAGGGAGTAAATTAAGCCAAGGCTAAAGCCGAGGGAAGTTTCTCGCACCCAGGAAGTTTTGGGACAATATAGAGATGTAAAATTCCCATATTTATCAGAGATTATACTCTAGTTTATCATGTAAAAATTTTATATTGATCTATGCAAAAATAACGGAAAAATTGATCATTGAATTTTTTACCGATCGACAGGCTGCGGCGATTGAAGGGAGATAACTCGCAATGAATACTCTGAGACATTTATTAAAATGATATATAGAATGAATCACTTAAAATATAAAGTTTAAGAAATAGCTAAATGTATTTGATAATTTAACATGTGAGGCGACTTTTCAACATAATAAAGAAGATATCGTTATTTTCGTTTTAATTAAGAAAATATTGCAAGACTGTTGGGAAAGATGAATTTGTCTAATTACGTACATAATATTGCACAAAACGTGGATTTTGATAATAATGATAATGAAACGAAGATTAGGTCGAAAGAAGAAATGTCCAGAATAAAAGACATAGCAACAGTCACAATTTAATTCTGAAAGACATATTTTGTAATTTAAAAAAATTAATCCTTGTTTTCTTATATCAAAAAATTCATAACCTAGTTTAAATGATGTCATTCTAACAAATAGGCTAACTCTATGTTATAATGTCAATAATTTTGAATGTGGACTAAGTGATGTTCATCATATGATATCGGTACAAGTAAAAGGTAGCCTACCTAGGCAAAGTAAAAAATTTAAAACATATAGAAGTTTTAGACAATTTGATCAAAAAAGGTATCTAGAAGACCTAAAAAATGCAAACTTAATATCAAACTACATGTCCAGTGATATCAATGACTTGTATCAAAATTTTGAAAATAAATTCTTGGAAGTTACTAATAAACATGCCCCATTAAAAAGCAGAAGAATAAAGCACCAACCTGCACCATTTATGAACAAAAATCTAAGAAAAGCCATTTATAAAAAAGGTATGCTGTTAAATAAATTTAGGAGAAATAAAACGAGATCAAACTGGGAAAATTATAGAACACAAAGAAACACTGTTACTAAAATTAAAAAGACATCAATTAAACAATACTTCCTAGAGAGATGTATTGGGGGCCCTAAATCAAAGGACTTCTGGCCTACTATCAAGTCATTCCTTAGTAACAAAGGAAATAATACCATTAAAAACATAACACTTGAAAACGAAAACACTATAATCAATTATCAAAACCAAGTAGCTGAAACTTTTAACAATTTCTTTGTAAATGTGGCAAAAAATATAGGTAATCCAAACATAATTATAAATAATGAACACCCTAGTATAAAGGAAATAGTTAAACATCATAATAACAAACCAGATTTTCACTTTACAGATATTAAACCAAGTTTTATAAACTCTGAAATAAATAAACTAAATATATCTAAAGCAACAGGAATAGATTTTAAAACTAGCACAACCAGAAATAATTCAACCATTAACTGTTATAATAAATAAATCCATTAAACTTTCAGACTTCCCCAATAAACTAAAAAAAGCTCAGGTAACCCCATTATATAAAAAAAGTAATGCACTTGATAAAAGTAATTATCGGCCAGTCAGTATACTACCTACAATCTCAAAGTTGTTTGAAAAAGCCATTAACACTCAACTTTCTTCTTATTTTGATCAATATCATTTCCACTCCTATCTGTCAGCTTTTCGAACTGGTTATGGCTGTCAAACGACCCTCATAAGAATTATAGAAGACTGGCGTAAAGCTTTGGATGATAACAAATACATTGCTGCTGTCCTCATGGACCTATCAAAGGCATTTGATTGTCTACCCCATGATCTTTTGTTGTTGAAACTTAAAGCATATGGTCTATCACAATCTGCTGTAGATTTAATGGAAAGCCAGTGTGTCAAACTAGGGTCATTACTTAGCAGTTGGCAATCACTATACAAAGGTGTGCCTCAGGGATCAATATTACGACCAGTCCTATTCAATGTTTTTATACATGATATATTTTACTTTGTAAATAACTGTAAGTTATATAATTATGCAGATGACAACACTCTCTCTTATTCAGACAAAAACCTAAACAACGTAATACAAAATCTCGAAAAAGACAGTCTATCTCTCATAGAATGGTTCTCATTCAATAAAATGAAGGCAAATCCTGACAAATTTCAAGCCATTGCTATCGGCAAAAAATCTAAAAACTCTAATATAACTTTTAACTTAAACCAAAATATAATAAACTGTTATAATGAAGTAAAACTTTTAGGCATTACAATAGACTTTGAACTTAAATTTAAAACTCACATCTCTGAAATTAGCAAAAAAGCCTCTCGACAATTAAATGTTCTAAAACGTATAGGTAAACATCTAAATAGGCTAGGTAAACTAACCATATACTACTCATTTATACTATCAAACTTCAATTACTGTCCCTTGACATGGTATTTCTGTGGAGAAGTAAATACCAAAAAAATTGAAAAAATCCAGGAGAGAGCTTTATGCTTTATTTATGAAGACTATGTCAGTTCTTATGATGACCTACTAGACAAATCAAAATTACCATCACTGAAAGTCAGGCGAATGAGAACCATGGCAATCGAAGTCTTTAGAATAGTTACAAAAAATTGCCCAACGTATTTACATGATCTTATCAATATTAAACAATCACATTTTTTTTTAGATACCATAATAGAGCAGAAATACCTAGTGTAAAAACAACCAGGTATGGACAAAACTCTTTTCAGTTTACTGGTGCCAAGCTGTGGAACGAGTTGCCAGATCACTTTAGATTGGAAACATCTCTTAGCCATTTTAAGAGCATAATAAACCAGTGGTCAGGCAGCTCGTGCCATTGCGTGACATGCAGACAAAACTAATAATTTCAGTATGGCTCTTTTAACTTAAATTTATTTTAATTTCTTTTATGCTTAGTCTAGCTACAGAAGATGCTTTTATATTATTAGTGCTTTATTTTATCTTTTGGATGTGATTATGCTTGCATCCTGGCTTCATTTCATTTTTATTTCATTATATTATTTTAATAACAGTTGCTTCATTGTGCTACTTTTTATCTACTGGGCTTAATTTTAATACTGTGTGCTTACTGTTTTATGTTAATTTAATTTGTGTATTTGTCTCTGTATATATATATATATATATATATATATATATATATATATATATATATATATATATATATATATATATATATATATATATATATATATATATATATATATATATTGATGTCTTAATTGTATAGTCGATTCAAAAGCTCATTAGAGCTTATGTTATCTTGTTATGTTTTTATCGACTTTAAATAAAACTTTGTATTGTATCTTTAAAATGATAATTTTTCTCCTTTATTTACCTTAAAGACGTACTTATTTAAAATTATTAATAACCTTTTTTCCTCAAATTGTTTACAAAAGATTATACGAGTAATTAATTATGAACACCTGGTAATTATCGGATTAATGGCGCGTGTCCCGTCATCAGACATCTGAAATTAATTAATTAGACAAGCTCCAGTAATGATCAAGAACCCGTCTTTATCAAGGATAAAGTTATCTCTGACAAGTGGAGTAATGTAAGCCTATACACTAAAGTGAACACTGTTACTAATTAATATGAGGAATAAATTTGAAAAAAAAACTGCAAAAATGGCAACTTTTTTATGTGGGGTTTGTAATAAGAAATGTGGTATCAACACCATCGCATGCGAATATGTGATAAGTGGTTTCATATTAAATGCAAGGGGATAATCAAGGCCCAATTTAAAGAATTACAAGAAATACAACTAGATTATTTTTGCCACAGTTGCTGTCTGAATTCAGACAAAACTTTCAATTATGACTTCTCTCTATAAGGTTGTCAAAGGCGGTTAAAGATAACTGTCTTGAATGTGGGATTAAAATGGAAAACATTTTGATGAGGAAAGAAGACAATAGCACCATGTCTTCAAGATGCGAATTAAAAAAAAATAGCAATTTAGTTTTAGATTCTGTTGCGGAAGAAATTGACCCGGGGTTCATTTTTCAACGTTCAAATTTGAGACCAAAATTTGTGAAATTTATACCCGGGGTCATTTTTCAACAGGTTGATAACTTTTTTCTTGACAAATTATGACCTCATTTCGTTGAAAATTGATCCTGTTGAATATATAGACCCTCCCCACAAACTACAGAGTTTTGATCTGTCTATGATCTAGACATTTTTCAACATGGTGTGTGTGTGTGTGTGTGTGTTTACACGTTTCTAATCCAGAATAAAACTAGACAGAAATCAGTAAAGCATAACATACTACACGATATATCCGACAGCAACGGCTATTATGATACTGAGCGATCGGCATGGATTGAGTGGTTTTTTTAAAATTCCAGAATGACAGTATATTAATTTCTGCTATCACTTGTTAGATTTTTATGTCGACTTGTCAAATGTTTAGCGCCTTGTCGGATTTAATGTTCACTTGTCAAATAATAATAATGTCGACTAGACAATGATTTTGTTGACTTGTTAGATGATTGTGACGACTTGTTAGAAATGGATGTCAACTTTTCAGATCTTTTATGTCGACTGTTAGAGAGCACTCTTCAGATGTAGACTTACAAAGCAAATATATTGTCAACTTGATAGCACAAGCACACGATCTCATTTTTAATTTTAAACATGTCAATAAAGAACAACACAAATAACTGATAAAAAATAAGTTGCCTTTATCAAACGGCACGAGTTATTACGCGAAAGTTATACGTTATTTCGCGGAAGTTCGGAAAGTAACGCGTTAATTAACGAAAGTTACGTGTTTTTACGTGACATGTTTGACGTTATTACGCGAGAAGTTGAGCATTATTACGCGATTTATTTTTCAAGCCGAGTTCATTAGGCTTTCGTGCAATTTTTTTTTATAAACAAGGGCCGAAACTTTTTAGGTGCAGATGGATTGATAAAATATAAATTTGAATAACTATATTCACTTGTAAAACTTTTTCTTGTAAATTTATAATTTATTGATCCATCATTCCACAAAATTAAGACGCGATCTGTTTTATTTCATTTTTAGCTCACCTGACCGAAAGGTCATGTGAGCTTATGGCATGGCGTGGCGTGTGTATGTGCGTGCGTGTGTGCGTCGTTAACACCTATTTTCGACTTCTCCTCCGAAACTGCTGGACAGATTTCAATGATACTTTGTCAGAAGCATATATGGGCCGGTGTAATTCAGATTTGTTCATGGCGTTGCTATGGCTACCAAAACTAGGTCAAGGTGACCTAGGGGTCAAAAAATCTTAAAAAATCTTCTTCTCCAAAACTGATGATGGGAGAAAAAATCTGATGTGATATTAGGCTTCTCTAGGGTCTTAAGCCTATAGTTTGTTCATTTCGTGAAATTTGGTCGAAAAATGGATTACGCGTTTTTGCGTTTTATTTTAAAAATATCGTAAAATGGCTTCAAATTGTTATAACTTGACTATTTGAACAGATAATGACTTTCTCTTGAAATGACCTTTAAATTAAGGTCAAGGTCACAAATCAAGGTCATGCCCTAATTTGTGATTTATGCAGTTTTAGGCAATTTTCTTGCAAATATTAAGAGATACATGAAATCAAAACACTGTTAAAATGTTCAGCATGACAAAATTTAAAAAGGTACCAAGTTTCGTGACAATATGATAATCCATGTAGGAGTTGTTGCCCCTGAAATGTTATTTTTGGCTTTTAAATACCAAAATTGTGCATAAGCTTGAAAACTATAATCTTTTTGTATAGGCATGTATAATAGAATATTGTAGGTATTGTGACAATGATCATTTTGATATATGGTTCAAGGTCATATGATCACAGGTCAAGGTCACAGATGCAGAAGAAGATATAAATTGCTAATTATCTTGAAAACTATTATCTTTTTGTATAGGCATGTATATTAGAATATTGTAGGTATTGTGACAACTATTATTTTGAAATAGTTCAAGGTCATATGTTCAAAGGTCAAGGTCACAGCTGCAAAAGAAGACTTAAATTGCTAATTGACTTGAAAACTGTTAACTTTTTGTAAAGGCATGTATATTTGAATATTGTAGGTATTCATATGATGATCATTTTGATATATGGTACAAGGTCATATTTTCAAAAGGTCAAGGTCACAGCTGCAAATGAAGACTTAAATTGCTAATTATCTTAAAAACTATTAACTTTTTTATAGGCATGTATTTTAGAATATTGTAGGTATTGCAGCAATGATCATTTTGATATATGGTTCAAGGTCATATGTTCAAAGGTCAAGGTCACAGCTGCAAAAGAAGTTATAAATTGCTAATTATCTTGAAAACTATTAACATTTTGTATCGACATGTATATAAGAATATTGTAGGTATTGACGTGACGATCATATATGGTTCAAGGTCATATATGTTCCAAGGTCAAGGACATAGTTGCATAAGTATACTGAAATTTGTTAATGATTTTCATTTCATTACAGTTACTTCATGCATATTATATAAGCTACTTATAAATGAAATGTCTGATTAAGTTTTGTGGCAGTTTTTAACTTGAAAAAAACTTGTAAGATTTCAGTACCAATTGCGCTTTGCAAACAATTTTGGACATATCCTCAGGTGAGCGTTAAGGCCCATGGGCCTCTTGTTATTCGAAGTCAAAAATTTTCCATTCATATATATATATATATATATATATATATATATATATATATATATATATATATATATATATATATATCCTCCCGTAGTGTCGCCAATATTCGTGGTACTAACAGTTCGTTGCTAAATTAGATGGTTAATCGTAAGTAAATATTTAAAAAATTCAATCCCGTAAAACATGTCTTACACTTTGCTTTCGTTTGTAAACAAAACCCTCTCGGCAGACGCCATTTTGAAAAAACGTGACCGAATTCGTGGGAAGTCTCTCGGATCACGAGATTTCTCCTGGTTAGGGCTTACAACACTGATTGTTTCAAAAATTTATATCTTTAATAGTCTAGTTTAGATTAACAACGCAAATTTTTGGATTATTATTGATTACACAATTATTACAAGGATTAAAAATGATTAGGCATTTCCGGTATGACATGCGGAATTCACGTCATTTTACATCATATTATATAGTGAAAAATGCATGAATTTTACTAAATATAGCGTAAGAGACACACAATTTTGATGACACTCAAAACTAGTATTACTTGACACAAAAGTTTCAGATGTTGATCGGGTCCCGGTTTCACAATCATTCATTCAATTGAGTGTACACTCAACTCAAATTTGGAAATATTTTGATGTCAATTTTTAAGACATTACACAGTTATAATTGAATATCTAATGTTATATCCAATTTATTTAGTTAAGTTTTGTTGAACAAAACAAATTATGGTCTCATAAAAATTAAATTTTTTAAAATATTGATAAGAGAAAAATGGGAATATTTGAGTTAAGTGTACACTCAGTTGAGTGAATGATTGTGAAACTGGGTCCGGGTAAATAGGCCAGACAATCTTCTTCCAGACGACATAGTTAACATCGTTATTTATTTTACTTGTGATTAAAAATAAAGATATTACTTCAAGAATAAATTGGCAATAGTGAAATCTGTCAAAAATTAAAACTTTTGATATTTTTTATATTTTCTTACTAGTTTAGGATATTTAAAAATTTTCTAACTAAGTATGGAAAGTTTAACACGTTGGGCGCCTATTTGACTTTGAGTGTGTGCAGTGGTGTACTTCCTGTAAATGATATCCGGTGAAAACAATCTGCCACGAATTGATATATAAATATATATCCTCGAGACGCCTAAATTCGTGGTAGGGTCAAATTCGTGGTACTTTCTTAATACCGGAATTCTCGCTTATGAAATCTCGGAACAGCTCGTGACTTTACCTCTGAGGCCTACCCAAGGTATCCAAGGTACCCCACCAGAATAAACAACGTAACTATGCGATTTCAACGGGTAAGTAAAGTAAAAACCAAGAATAGCCATTTTCAAAACATGTCTACTATTACCAAAATGTCCTTGATATTTTTTCTCTTGTCGTAAAAAGTAAAGAAAGTTTTCTCAGATCACTACTATGTCGTCTGCTAATGGAGCCTCTTACCGACTTCACAAACATAAACATTGACGTCACAAGGCTGAGCCAATCAAATAATCGTCAAAACGAAAACGTAAAATTCTTACATGAAAAATCACTTTGGATTTGTTTTTAACTATAAAGATATTACTAATAAAGAACTTTCACCGAATAAACTAATTTTTATTTGTATATCTATAACTATTACCAGTGTCAACAAACACACACACCTCAAAACAATAGATACACAATAATAAATTTATAAAATACAATATTTTTAATAAACACAGACTGATATACACACACACACACACACACACACACACACACACACACACACACACATATATATATATATATATATATATATATACATGTATATATAAAATAAAAATAATAATATTATTATCATTATTGTTATATTTACATGTTTTGTTATTATTATTTTTATTATTAATGATAATAATAATATAAAATAGTAATAACCAGATAGAATGTATAAAAACATTTAAAAATTAACTTTTTTTTTTAGCTTCAAATAAGACCTGAAAAAAATACAGGTTATATTCGCATAATCAGTTGGCTGATGCATACAATGCAGTTACTGCTAATGGGGTTTCTGTTTATACTGCATCAAGGCGCTTTGGCATACCAGAACAAACGCTTAGAGATCGAGTAAAAGGCTTTATTGATGTGGACTGTGTTAATACAGGAAGATCACCAGTGCTGCCATTGGATGAAGAAGCAAAATTGGTTACCCAGACAGCATGATAACGTTGGCCCAACGTTCACTTTTACGTTGGGCCAACGTTGTAAACTAACGTTGGGCCAACGTTCTAAGTGCAAAGCGGCGCAACGTTGGCCCAACGTGTTGGGCCTACGTTGGGCCAACGTTGGTATAATGTTGGTTCTACGTTGGCCCAACGTTGGCATAATGTTGGTTCTACGTTGGCATAATGTTGGTTCTACGTTGGGCCAACGTTGGCATAATGTTGGTTCTACGTTGGGCCAACGTTGGCATAATGTTGGTTCTATGTTGGCCCAACGTTTGCCAACGTTGGCATAATGTTGGTTCTATGTTGGCCCAACGCTGGACCAACATTGGCATAATCTTGGTACAACGTTGGCATAATGTTGGTTCTATGATGACCCAAGGTTGGCATAATATAGGTTCTATGTTAGCCCAACATTGACATAATGTTAGTTCTACGTTGGGCCATCGTAGAACATACATTTTGCCAATGTTGGTTCTACGATGACCCAGTATTGGAAATATATAAAGTTATGGTTGAGCCAAAGTTGGTTCTACATTGGCCCAATGTTGGCATAATGTTTGAGCTATGTTGGCTAAACACTGTTAAATACAAAATCAAAGTGGAACCAGTATTGGCATATTACTTGTATGTCTGTTCTACATTGGACCAACAATGTCATTTACATCATAACTGTAGGACTAAGGTTTTTTATACAGTACAGTAACTGTTGTGTAGTTATATATGAAGTATGCATGATAATAAAGTTAAAATAGGTAATTAGATCAGGTGCTATAGAGGATTGGATGTCTCTGTCATATACTTACATGTATATCTTTAAGTTCTTGAACAAATAGGTTACTGGGAGTGGTTGTTGAAAGCACTGTGGTTAACCTGACCAAAGTGTTAGTTTATACGATTTTTCATATTTATACTTTTTCTGTCAGAAAAATTGTAAGCTAAAAAGTTTATAATATATTTGTAAGTACAATAAACATACATTTTCAGAATTGTTATGAATAATTACCACTTTTAAATTGCTGTTGAACAACTAGACCCAGGTGATTAAAATTGGTTTAGGGCCCTGTTATTGGTATAACAGAAAATTATAAACAATAATAATATGCTTCTGAACAATTTAATACATGTATTAAAATAAAACACTTTGGATTACAGACAGATTTATCATATAATCATATATGTCAACTGTAAACAGACGTCTAAATCACATATAAATTATTTGGTATTCAAGATACTTGCGATAAAGTTTGTTTTGTAAAATAAAAAAAAGAAGATGCTGCTGCTGTTAACGTTGTATGTAAATTCCAGTCCCCTATGGGCTGACTACTAAATAGTATATTCTAAAAATATCCCTGTAATACATAAAGTGCCAACTTTCAAAAAGAAAGTTTTTCAGAAGAATATTTGTTACATAAACTTTGTAATAAATTTTCCAATTCCATAAATAATTCCAGTGAAGATCCTAGGAACCATAACATATATTTAACATGTCACAAATAATTGCCAAATTTGTACTTTTGACACTCTCTGAATCTTCATGGTGACCAACATTGCCAATGGTATACAAGGATGTTGATGCAGGATCTAACTTTGTCGAATCACTAGTTTGTATAATTCCATTTTGTTGTATTTTTCTGTAAGTTGACTATTCAGACTTTCCACCATGTTATCTGTTAAAAATGAAATTGTATACTGGTAAATAAATGTGATAAACACATCTTATAAACTGACATACATGGTACTATTTGCAGAAAAATGTGTAAATTTAAAATTATTTACAGAATTCTAGATCATTTTTGAAAAAGAATTGAATTAAGATGCTTAATGTTTAGCTATTAGCTTTAATCGAAATCCTTATACATGTATTTTATTGTGTTGTGTTTCATCTATCTTGTTTGTACCAGATTGCATCAAATATGATCTAATATATATGAAAAAAATGAAAACTTAAAAGATTTAGACACATATAGATTTAATTTTCATACTCTGGTCCTCACAACTTACAGTCTACTAGCAGGGAAATGTACAAATCGACATGTTTTTTGTTACTTGTACATTAAAAATAAAAGAACCAAGAAACTAAGTCTAAATTTTTAAATTTTGAATTCATATTTTTTTTTTTGCTCATCTTTTTTAATTTCCAGCTTTTTGTATTTTTTTCTATTATATATTATAGTACTTAGTGGTTTTAGTGTACTTTAAAATAGTATTTTAGTAGTCGAAATTGCATGTTTACGGATGATAATGCCTATCACCACATAGTTTGATTACCACTTGAACAGTTCCAAGTGTCAGAAAGTTATTTTAATATTTTTAAGATTGTTGGTTTTCTTTGAGCACCTCGACTTTCTCCACCATCTCAGATCTGACTGTCTTGGTATAAGTTGATATATTTGAACTAGGTTGTAGAACACCATTACTGATATATTATACTATATTGAAGCATATAAAATAATTTTGAAAATAAATAAAACCAATAAGTAGTAATTTTAACTACCAACTTCATCAATATATGACTAAAGTCTGTACTTTTATTAAAGAATTTATTCAGGAAAAAAATGAAAAGGAAAATAATAAATAAATAAATAAACCATATGCTACATTTAAAAAGTAACTATTTTGACTTGATCCGTGTTTGATGATCGGTACACAACAACAACAATAATAATGATAATAACAGGAAGAATGAATGTATAAATAAATAGATGGATAGAATAAATAAATAAATAAATAAATAAATAAATAAACCATAAGCTAAATCTAAAAAGCGACTATTTTGACTTGATCTGTGTTTGATGATCGGTACACAACAACAACAATAATAATAGATAGATAGATAGATAGATAGATAAATAAATAAACATAGGCTATACATTTACAAAGTAATTAATTCTTACTTGATGCGTATTTGATAATCTGTGTATGTAATACATGTAATAATAGGAAGAATAAATAAATAAATAATTTTTTTCTTCAATTCAGCTCGTAGTTTGGAGGTAAAGTAGTTTTTAAAATTTTAACGATAGGTAGATTTAGTAAGAAATAGGCATTTTTAATTTCAAAGACATCCCATATGGTAATAAGATTATATGATATTGTGAAAAATCCACTGGGATGTTTTAATACCAATAACACATTATGAATGTGAGTGTAAATTAACCATAATGTATCACTTTTTTTAAATTTTGTAGTTCCATTTGTTATTTTCTAATGTTTAACAAAAGGTGTCTCTTATCTAGCATGTTTTTAAAAACAGAATATACTAATTATGTACTATGTAAGAATGACAATGTATCATACATTGTATAAGAGAGAGAGAGAGAGAGAGAGAGAGAGAGAGAGAGAGAGAGAGAGAGTTTACTAGTTTTATTTCATAATAATTTATACTCACCAGCACATCAACCTTCTCTTGAAAATTTGAATATTCAAAAGTTCAAATCAAACTACCTCAGGTAACAGTTGTTACAATCTCACTCAATCTGGCAATGCTATTGTGTGCACTAACCCTACCTAGTAATTAAATAGTTCTTGATGTGAATGGGATAGTTGGAAGGACAATGGTCAGACTAGTGTCAATATATTTATGAGGGGAAATGACCAAAACTCAATTACTGGTAGAAGCCTCAGGGATTTTACTGATCATTCAACACACAAAAAATTCTTTTTAAACCTTTCTCATTTGAAAAACTTCTATTTGGGATTTAAGTAAATAATTTCAAGTTTTTCAAAATCAAGCAAATCAAATTCTTTGTATTATTGTATATTTGTACAACATCTTTTATCTTTGGATAAAATCAAGTAATATATCCTTAGTATCAGATGAAATGTCTTGCCTATGTTTTGAGTATCCCATTTTATATAGAAATAAAAAATTAGCACATGAACGTTAATATTATTTGATAAAATAAATGTAATACATGTATAAAATAAATAGATAATATTAAAAAAATCAATAAAATAAACAAACAAATAAAAAAAAAATAAATAAATAAATAAATGAATGAATGAATGAATGAATGAATAAATAAATAAATAAATGAAACAAAAATAAAAATTAAAAAGATAAAGTCCTATAATTGTATATATTGCCCAAAAATGTGTTGTCTAACATAAAATGAGGACGTAATGTAATTAAATTGCACCTTGATACTGTTGGTGTTTATTACAACATTGATCCAATGTTGGATTTACAACATTGGCCCAACATTACACTAATGTTGTTAATCTAACAGATTTACAATGTTGGTCCAATGTTAGACTAATGTTGTAAATCAAACATTAAAATTACTACGCTGACCCAACGTTGGACCAACGTTGTTAATCCAACATTGAAATGACAATGTTGGCCCAACGTTGGTCCAACATTGGAAATCCAATGCCAACGGTCGCCCAACGGTACAACCATATCCCAACGTTGGCCCAACGTTGACATGCTGTCTGGGTAACCATCTTGTTGAAATGGCTAAATTAGGATATGGCTATACCCGGCAGGAGCTAACAAATATTGCCTCTAATTATGCAGTACAATTAAATAAACGTTCAATAAATAACCCGCTAACATTACACTGGTTTCACAGCTTTCGAAGTCGATGGTCTGGAATAAAAGTTGTCCAAGCAAGATCACTGGAGTTTGCTAGAGCCAAGGGTGCATCTATGACCACTGTTGACAGTTATTTTAAAGAACTTGACCAAATACTTTCAAAATACAATTTAAAAGATTCTCCTCATCTAATTTTTAACATTGATGAATCAGGCTTCATGACAAATAACAAACCTCCTTTTGTGGTGACCTCTTCAGAAATTAATTTCAAGCCACAGGCAGTAACCTCACCAAGATCTCAAACAGTAACTGTTATTGGGGCTGGAAGTGCTTCTGGAATTGCTGTTCCACCTTATTTTGTCTTTCCAGGTGCCAGGATGATGCCAGACTTGTTAAAAGATGGTACTCCTGGTGCTGATGGTTCAGTTTCAGAAACTGGATGGTCTAACATTGATGTTTTCAGGACATATTTAAAGACACATTTTTCTAAATATATTCCAAACAGAGAACCTGGTCAATACATCTTAATTCTATTAGATGGTCATTCATCTCATGTTGCTGTAGATGTAATTGAATGGGCAAGGGATAACAACAATATTATCCTTTTTATTCTACCTGTTCATACATCTCACATACTTCAGCCACTTGATGTCTCATGCTTTGGGCCACTGTCTGTGTATTATAATCATTTATGCCACTCATTCGCCCGAGAAACCAGTAGTTATGTTACAAGATATGATGTATGTGGTTTAGTATGCAAAGCTTAAGCAAAATCAATTTCTTCTGAAAATTTGTTTTCTGGTTTTAGAAAATGTGGTATTAGTCCATTTAATAAAGATGCCATTCCCCTATTATCTTTAGCACCCTCTACAGTGTTCAATGAAATTGGTAAAGTAAAGGATGATAATGATAATAAAAATAATAATGAAAGTGGTGGAAATAATAAATGTACTTCAAATGAAAATTCACCAAGCTTGTTCATGAATGAGAAATTGAAAGAAATAATAAAAAATAAAGGAAAGGAAAAGGGAGTGAAAAGAAAATGTTTAAGTAACATAACCTCTGAAAAACCAGTTACTGAAGAAGATGTTTTTAATGAAATACAGAAATACAAAAAAGGACAAAAAAATGGAACAAAAAATTAAAAACACTAAGAACTGAACCGTCCAAAATCTCCAAAACTGGACACGAACAATCAAAAATGTCAAAAAAAAAAAAAAAAAAAAAAAAAAAAAAAAAAAAAAAAAAAAAAAAAAAAAAAAATTACAAATTCCCCTCAACCAGGACCTTCTAAAATTTATATTTCAGATGATAGTATAAATGAGAGCGAAAGTGAGAGCGAGATGAATGAAGATGATAAATGCTGTGTGTGTGGAAGATTTGTTCCAGCTGCCATACACAATTCAAATGTATTACAATTCACCAACTGGGCCCAGTGTGACAAATGTGACCACTGGGTCCATTTGAGGTTTTGTAGTCCAGTTAGAGCAGTGAGGAGAGGTCAACAGTTCTTGTGTGAACACTGTATTAATTAATCAAAAACACGCTGTATTAATAAATCAAGTGAGTGAGTGAGTTTTGGTTTAAAGCCGCATCATATTAATAAATCAAAACACTATATTAATTAATCAGTATCAGTTTTCATACAAATTATTTTATTTGTTATGATTTCAAAAAAAAAAAAAAAAAAAAAAAAAAAAAAAAAAAAAAAAAAAAAGCTGAAAAACATATACTAAGGATAATTTGTAACTTATCAACACAAAACAAATTAATTTGGCCTTACTCTGTACATGGTCACGAGGTTTAAAGACCCACGAATTTCCGTATCATTACCTCAATGGCGTCTGCTGTAGCAATTTCGTTTACAATCGATGTTTTCCAGAAACTGTGATCGAAAATAACCATTCTTTGGAAGTTTTACATAGTAATTCACGAGATTTTTAAGGTGAGATTTTAATTTAGGATTATTTTGTGGCAATTGGTCATTAAATTTTGAAATAACTGCTTAGTACCACGAATATTGGCGACAGGAGGATATATTTTATATTTATTTATTTATTGCACGGATACAATTACAATAATTGATCAAGGCAATCTAATTAAACATAAAATGACAATCTAATTAAACATAAAATGACAATCTAATTAAACATAAACTGTCAATCTAATGAAACATAAAATGACAATATTTACAAGGAAAGATGAGAAAAATACAAAAATATGCAAACTCTTCAAACAATATACACAAAAAGTGGAGCGAGTCTGTAACCTGCAAGGCGGTAATAATAAGGAAATTGTTTATTCTAATGAACAGATTTTGGTATTTCTTATTATTATACTATTTCTAATGTAGTTTATGCTGGAACAGCACCAGGAAAGTCTTAAGAGTAATCAACCGAGTTACCCCCCTTCAATCAAGCACTGCATGGGAGACATGTGAGGTATGCCGTGAGGCCACGAACAACTTCGCTTGGATTCTGATTTAATGAAAATTCACAGTAGCATACCCATATAAAATTAATGGTTAATGGTAAGAAGTCAAGTGTAATGCTTCATGTATCATAGGTGATAGATGATGTTTTATGATGAGAAATGAAACAGTAGCTGACAATAGATTGATAGCATCTGAGATCTGCTAGGCCTAGTCAAGAGTTTTCATGTTGCCCGAGTGGTTTTCATAATGTTAATTTGTAAGTCAGTGGATTACTTTTGTGAAATACTGTAACATTGAAACAGTTGTACAAAAGGAAAAATAAATAGATCTAAAATAGATCAGTTAAAAAGACTACTGTAGTGCAACTAAAAAATTAACAGGTGTGTGTGGGTGGGGACTGGGGAGTTTCTGGTTCATTAACTGAAATCATCTAGTCCTATATATGGCTTCTTGACTTGTTGGTATTTGGAAAGACATTTTTTTTTTGGTAAGTAAATCAATTTGTGTATAAATCAAATTTTGCACTGGTTATGGTGGCTTATTTCTGACATTGACATAATTTAAGTCGACATAAAATTATCTCAACAAGTTGACTTAATATCTTGACTTGTCAAGGTAATATCATGAAAAGTTGTGATACTAAAATAAAAAGTTAAGTAACACGACATGCCACGATACTAATGTTGACCAGTCGTGATAATTATTTTGACTTATTTTTTATTGCGGCAAGCCGTGTTACTTATCTCAACTTTTTATTTTGGTATCACAACTTTCTATGATAATATCTTGACTTGTCAAGATATTAAGTTGACATGTCGAGATAATTTTATGTCGACTAAAATTATGTCGATGTCAGAAATAAGCCACCATAACTGGTAGAAAATCGGGTCATTTTTGTAAGTTTGGGATTGATTCCTGGTTTAGTTGCAGCATTTTTTTTTCCCTTTCATGTTACATAATTGTTAAATTGTGATATACACCTGTGTGGTAGCTTATTTCTGACATCGAGATAATTTTAATCGACATAAAATTATCTCGACATGTCAACTTAAAATCTTGACAAGTCAAGATATTATCATGGAAAGTTGTGATACCAAAATGAAAAGTTGAGATAAGTAACATGACTTGCCGCGATAAAAATAAATCGAGATATTGAGATAATTATCCCGACTGGTCAACATAAGTATCGTGGCATGTTGTGTTACTTATCTCAACTTTTCAACCGCACCCTAAACATCATTACACATTGAGACAATAACTGTTAGTTTTACTTTTAATTATTAAGTGATCATGATCTTGCATTTCCAGAGATCATTATCCAGCTGATATCCAGCATCACATCATGTTGTTCTTGTGATAAAGAAACTCAATCAACCAAATATATATATTTTTAATGATCTTCCTATATTATTTTTCTATAATTTTATGTCTAAATTCAATTTTATAATGCAATACAAAAAAAAATTAACTCATGTGATCATTTTTCAGGTTATACTCCAATAAACTCAGTTAACCATAGCAACCATAACGTGAAGGGTGTGGCTTATATTTTGTTCCATTTCATTGGCTAAATATGTTAGGTTGTTGACAATTCCGATACAGGGGAAATTTAATTTCAGTTAAAAAAAATCAAGAAAAGTGAAACAAAATCTTGTTTTATTTTTAGTCTAAGTGTTTAAGTGTTTTTTCAAGTTTATTGAGTCATAAAACGTTAATGAAAAAGTATGTACACTGTTTTTCAGGTTATGACTCAATAAACTTGTTAAAAACACAAGTTATTTCTTAAAGCTGGATTAAGTTTTTCAATTTTCTGAATTTTTTTTTTTATTTTCTAAAAATATATTTTTTTAAGAAAAGATAACTTCTAGTCATGATTCGTGAGATTATTTTCTAAAATTTCATTCCTGTTAGCTGTAAATTAACGGAATCCTCTAACTGTTTACGATGATTATTATAGCTTGGAGCATGCACACAGAGACTTGACTGAATCTAGGGGGAAACAAGACAAGTTGCATTAATTGTCCATCATTAATATCCAAATGTATTCCCAATAGTGATATTTATCCCTTACAAAGTCACAAATGACAAATCTAATGAAATTTTGTGTTTAATTCTTCGTATTTCACCATTTTGTAAGTTGTGTTTAAATGAACTGAGTTTTTTATCATGTAACTATATTCTAAAATTAGATACAACAGGCTGCATCTCGCTGGGAAATTTCTGCTATTTCCATATTTATTCAGACTTTTATCGTAGCAGAAATTTGAATATTTTACCCCAGTATAACAGATGGGAAAGTATTTCATATACTTATGTCAAGATAGTATTTCATATATTTATATCTGACAAGGCACAGAAAATCAAAATGGGATGAGATTTTAATAAAAAATTATTGTTATTTTGTTTGTAAATGTGTGGTTTACGTAGTATATACTTCAGTCTTGTGCCATATTAAGAAGAATTTTTTTCCCAAAAAAAGTATGTATATATTTTTCAGGGATTAATTGATAAGATGCATAACTGAAAAAAGGCCAGCACTTCAAAAATCTGGAAGTAACTATTGATAATCAAGCAGAATTAAGATGGGCTCCAGAACTCTATATTCTGTTTTTGTTGGTCATCTACCACCAGAAACAACAAAGGTATTCATTAGTATTAATCAAATACTGTGGAATTGTTAGTGTCTTTTGTGTTAAAATTTTGAGATTTTTCCATTTTTATAAATTTTTTTCAGTAATTAAGTTTTGTGAAAATAAATCCAACTTGAGGGCTATTGTGATAAAGCTTTCACTGACATTAAATTTCATGGTTATCAGCTCTGAAATGCACAACTAACAAGTACCGGTATATTTATTTTAATTTTTGGTAGTTTTTCATGTAAAATTGAAATAATATTTGTCATGGCTCCTTTTACATAACAACCAGTTTATCTAAAATAAAAAATGTTAGGCCATTAGTAAGGGCCTTACAACATTGTTGTTTGATTTTCATTTCAGAGAGAATTAAATGAACTATTTAGTAATTGTGGAAATGTTGCAGATTTATTCATAAATGAAAATGAAAAAGGTGGACCATTTAAATATGGGTGAGTTTTTAATTTTATTACTTGTATGTATTTCAGATTGAAATAGAGCAGTTATTTAGTAACTGTGGTACCATTGGAGATTTAAATATTGTGCAAACAGAAAAACCTTTTAATTATGGGTGAGTGACATTGGGTGGACAGTAGTCATTGATATCTGTGTTCAGTCAGACCTTTGTTTATTGCTGCATGTGTTCATTCAAATATAAAAGAAAGATATACCAAGTCAAAAAAAGGAGTTTGGGACTTCAATAAAGCATGACAATAAATTAAATTATAATACATTAAAATAAGGTTTTATTGTACATGTATAACAATAAATACATCAATACAATCATATAGTCAAGATGTCTCTAAAACTGCTTATTGTTACCTGGGTTATAATTATTGGTAGTTTTACCTCATGCATACTTGTTATTGATAATAAAAAAATTTATTATTAACAACACATGTATATTTGTTATTAACAATACATACATTTTATTAACATTTCCTACTTGCCTATCCTTACAAATTTGTCATAAGTACAATTTTGAAGCTCAAACTACATCCATGTCACATGAAAAAAATTATTCCTGAAATTTTAGATTGAAACCATTTTCTAGTGTGTAAAATAGAATAAAATATCAACTTCCTCTAGTCTAATATAATTAGATTGGATTAATTGTGTTTTACATCCTAGTCAAGAATTTTTTTTATATATTAAGGCCAAAAGGGCCAGTTCTTGGAAAGTTCACAGAGAAAACCACTGACCTTCAGCAAGCCTAACCTGATATGAGGGAAGGACACTATTTTAACATTGTTAACATAGATGTAATTTATAATTAAAAAATTTACAAATGTATCATTGACATCCTTATTATTGATTTTTTGAAATGTTTTATCAATATTTTCACAAAATTATTCATAGTCTTAAAAAAAGGTTAGGCAATTATGACAGTACTTTGTGCTTCATTAATTAACATTATTATTATTTAGATGGCCTTGATGGTATTATTTTTTTAAAAGCACAGCCTTTTTATCTATTGTTAAACTCTAATACTTTTACTACTTGATAATTTAAAGTTTGTCTTATATTAATTCATTATCTATTCAACTTTCATATTAATTCATTATCTATTCAACTTTCTCTCATATTCATTATCTATTCAACTTTCTCTCATATTAATTCATTATCTATTCAACTTTCATACTAATTCGTTATCTATTCAACTTTCTCTCATATTAATTCATTATCTATTCAACTTTCATATTGAATCATTGTCCAACTTTCGTCTAAGTGTAGTTGGTGACTTGGTAAATTGTTAATGAGCAGTTAGTGCTATTATTGCATGATATTTATATCTCTTTCCTCTTGATTTTAGTATCAATCTGATGTTTTTGCTATGTATATGTTATAAGTTCTACTTCTTTTCTTTAAATTTAATTTTGTAATTATTTATAATAAATATTCCTATAGGCATGTTTCCTTGCATGTGTTATACTTTTATTAAATATCTGCACATCACCTGTAACTTTCAGCTATTTCTTATGGCAGCATACATCAGATGATATAGAATTGATGGCCTTGCCCCAGTTTCACAATCATTCACTCAATTAAATGTACAGTTTACTCAATTTAGGGAATATTTCAGTGTCAATTTTTATGACATTACATAGTTAAAACTACAAATCTAAATTGTATTAGATTGTAAATATCCAATTTTATATTTAACCTGTTTAGTGTTTAGGTATGTTGAAAAAAACAAAACATTGTCTCATAAAACTTACAATATATAAAATATTGATCAGAGAAAAATGTGAATATTTGAGTTGAGTGTACACTCAATTGAGTGAATGCTTATGAAACTGGGAGCCATAGAGAAATTAAGGGATAAAAACGGTAAAAATGATGTTTAGATGGATCTTTTGTCATTATGTTTTTGCTGTTAATAGTTTTAAATTCATAAAACCTTGTATTTACAGTGTTTGTTTGCTGATTGTCAACAATGAAAACTTGGTTTATTGAACATAACTTTAGTTTCTCATTGTGTGATATCATGTTTGCAAATAAAAGGATATTCCGCTGCAGGAGAAAACAACATATAAGAATATTTTTCATAAAGCGAAATATTTCATTCAAATGATTTTTAACTTCATATCAGTGATTTTATGATCATTTTTTCCCTTTTTATTTACTAAGAAATGTTTTGAATAATGTTATGTTTAAAGTTGACCATGCACTTATTGCTCATCTCTTTGATGATTTTGAAATTTGGAAATATATAAGTTCTATAGAATGCCTAATCCAGGTAATAGATTTCATGACAATAAACACAGTTTTGGAGAATGGAAAAGAATTTGAAATCATCAATTTTATTTTAGATAAAATTTTAAAAAATATTTGGAATGTAGGAATTGACTAACAATATTTTCAGGGTTATTGAGTTATAAGCCTAATTTTAAAACTTGCAAATCTAACATGAACTGTTTCCTAGCTTACTACATAATGTAATTTTATCGAGGTAAAAATCTGGTTATATGTGTGAAATTGTTGCTTTGCCATTTCCTATTGTTCCTAACTGACATTTTATTATGTTTTAATCACTTTACTTTTTAGTGATTTTATTTTCACTCTGGACAACGTAATCAGTTACATGCACATATGCTTTTTTTCCACCTCTTGAATTGGAAAGTTAAATTGTAGAGTGGAAAAAATTTTGTTTAACATCCTGACCAATATTTTTTTCACCTGTAACAAGGTGGTCAGTTTAGAGATGGTGAACCAAAATGGAATGCTGTTAAAAAAACTAGTACAAAAAGCAAACTGATTAACTTCTTCTCAAAATATCTGCCCTGAGTGGACAACTTTCACTAAGATCTGCCCTGAGTGGGAATCAAGTCTTTCTCTCACTAAGATCTGCCCTGAGTGGTATTCTAGCCCAGGCAAAAAAGACATTGTAAGCATGCTCTTTAGACCAATCAGCCATTGAGGACACTTTAAAATGGTTACTAATTCTATTGTTAATTTTGTTCTGTAATTAAAGCAATAGTTTTTCATAGCTTTTGATCTGTGTTGCAGTTAATATATTTACATTTTACTTTCTTGCTGTTTTCTTTCATTTACAGTAAATTCCTCACAGTTAAAAATTTCCGAAGTTTTACATTTGATAATTATTTCTTTACCAAGACTTCTATTTTTAAATTGCTTTGTTGCAAAAAATGGTTCACCTTTTATGATACAAGTATATTTTTGACAAAGCTGTTTAATGTATAGAGATGTGAGCTTTAACTTATCCTCAAAATCAGATATTAAATTCCTGGATATCTTGAAATTAACAAATTTGCCAGATTTCATTAGGAGAAAATTATAGTTAAGGAAAGATTGTAAAGCAAGGACATTAACAGACTTAGAAATTGTACTGTTGTTGGAAACAAAATAACAAAATAATTTTAAATATTAAGATAAAGTTCATGTTTTCAAGAGTGTGAAATACATGTACACAGCAACTTTAATTTTTTCTTGAAATCTTGAGTTCTAATCAAATTTTCCTCGTTTCAAAATTAAAACTTTTAATTAATCTTTTAATTTTCTGTTCAATAGTCTTGCAGGTTTGTGGCAGGATATGTGGTCCGATGTACTTTGTCAAAAATTTCTGAACCCTTACTTTGTTGGTCGGAATACGTAGATGTTTGACAGAGTATGTTGTGTAACCCTCTAAAAATGTGATATCATAAAATAAGCATTCAGATCTATATTTTATGTGATACCAGTCAAACAACAAGTATTGCCGGTAAATAACTCTTTTTCTTTCACCACAGAATGAGTGTACAAGTACATGTATATGATTACATGCAATTAAGATACTTGATCAATTTGTCATTTTATTTTTTAATTTAATCAATATTCTGTAGACTGTGTAGCACAGGATATACCGGTATAACAAAATTTAATTTCTTGCTTCAGAAGATTTTTTCCTCTTATTGTGAAATAACAGTTTTATGAAATACTAGTTAAGTGGTGGTAAAAGTTCGTCTTCAGGTAGATAGAGTGGTGTTGAAAATATCTTCCGATGTATCCACAAGGATGCAGGTGTATGTGGTATTAAATACAAGTAATAATTAGGCCGGACACCAACATCTTCAGATATTTGATTTTTTTTTTTTTTTTTTGTATTATGGTGATGGTCAAGCTTTCAGCCTTGGGTGGCCTTCGTCAGAACCTGCATAATTATTACTTGTAATTTTATGAAATTATCAAGATTATGGCAAGATTTACCTTGGTTTTGGTTCAAGCTATTTGGTTTGAATAGATGTGTGGAGGAATACATTATTTTTGTCAAGCCTGGCATTGCCATAAGACGAGATTATGTGTTATTTTTCTAGTGTTGAAGGCAGCAGTGGCAGCATGTCAAAATGTGAAAGTTTATGTTAAAGTTATTTATTTTCTACTCGATCAAAAACTAACCCAGTGAGACATATAAATCTGTGGAATTCTTGTTTATCATGGTTGTTTGTTTATGTAGGTTTGTTAGGTTTAAGGAGTTGGATTCAGCAGTACAAGCCATGAAGGAACTTAACAGATGGAAAGTCCGCGGAGAGCCAGTAGTGGTCGAATTGTCCAAAGATACACGTGAACGAATTGAAAGAGGTAAATTAATAAATTAAAACACATAATTTGATACATTGGAACTTTAATACCCTTCCACCTATGTGGATGGTTAATAATTATGTTATTCCCGTTTTTATTCAGTAAATAAACAATTTTAGAATGGAATAAAATGAGATACATATCAGTTTTTAGCTCACCTGAGCCGAAGGCTCAAGTGAGCTTTTCTGATCAAAATTTGTCTGTCGTCGTCGTTGTCGTCCGCGGCGTAAACTTTTACATTTTCGACTTCTTTTCTGAAACTACAAGGTGGATTTCAATGAAACTTGGTCAGATGCATATATGGGCCAGTGCAATTCAGATTTGTTCATGACGTTGTCCTAGCTCCCAAAACTAGGTCAAGGTGACCTATGGTTCAAAAAAACTTAAAAAATCTTCTTCTCCGAAAGCGAAGATGGTAGAAAAAATCTAATGTGATATTTGGCTTCTCTAGGGTCTTAAGCTTATAAATTGTTCATTTCGTGAAATTTGGTAAAAAATTAGGTTACGCGTTTTTGCGTTTAATTTTAAAAATTTCGTAAAATAGCTTCAAATTGTTATAACTTGACTATATGAATAGATATTGACATGGGATTTTCAGTTTTGACTTTTTCTTGAAATAACCTTCAAAATGGGGTCAAGGTCAAAGTTCAAGGTCATGACCTATTTTGTAATTTGTGCAGTTTTAGGCTATTTTCTTCAAAATTTTAAGAGATATATAATATCAAAACATTGTTAAAATGTTCAGCATGACAAAATGTAAAGAGGTACAAAGTTTCGTAACTGTATGATAATACATGTAGGAGTTGTTGCCTCTGAAATGTTATTTTTCTGCCAATGAAAACTAAAATTGGCATTAGCTTGAAAACTATAAACTTTTTGTATAGACATGTATTTTAGAATATTGTAGGTATTGACATGACGAACATTTTGATATATGGCTCAAGGTCATACATTCAAAGGTCAAGGTCATAGGTGCATAAAAAGACTGAAATTGTTAATTATCTTGGAAACTATTAACTTTTTGTATTGGCATGTATATTAGAATATTGTAGGAATTGATATGGTAATCATTCTGTTATGAGATATATACTCAGGTTGGCCATATCCTCAGGTGAGCGTTAAGGCCCATGGGCCTCTTGTTTATTTATTTTTTTTTAAAAAAACCCTCCCCCTAACCCCCCCCCCCCCCCCCCAAATAAAAAGAAAAATAAAAGAAAGAAAAGAAAACAAATAAAATGAGATGCAGATCAGTTGTTAATTAGTGTACTTCAGCATACAGAGAAAATATAGAAAAAAGGGAAAATTACAGCTCCAAAGCATAACTTGTATCATTTAAAGTTACATTTTGTGACATACTTTAACAAAGATATCATTTATGAAGGGTATTATGAGATTTCAATGAAATCTTACTGAATTTGTTTGTTCAGCCAGGAAATATATAGGGTACAACTTCTAATCAAGTAGGATAAATCATAAAATTTGAATACATTAACATGTACATAATTAAGTGAAGTGGCTATCTGTGCATAGGTCCAAGTGTTTGTGTGTCTGATTATAAGATTTCAATTTCTTTGAAACTACTGGGTGGAAAAAACTTATTTTAGATAATTTATATTAAACATGGTGTCAGGCATGATGATTTGATATACAAGATGACTTCCCTAAATACATCCTTAATAGGGGCCTCAGTGGCTGAGTGGTCTAAAGCGCGCCCTTATGGATCACAGCCCCTTTCACCGCCTGGGTTCGAATCCCACTTGGGACAGATCCTAGTGTGAGAAAGTTTGTCAATTCTGTTGCCGAAGGTAGGTGATTTTCTCTGGGCACTCCAGTTTCCTCCACCATCCCAGAACTGTCTGCCTCGAAATAAGTGAAAGAATCTTGACTGGGGCGTAAAACGCTATTACTCCACTCCACTCTACTCCACATGATTAATAAAATCCTTTATAGGGGCCTCAGTGGCCAAGTGGTTAAAAGCGCGCACTTAGGGATCACAGCGCCTCCCACCACCTGGATTCGAATCCCACTTGGGACAGATTTTAGTGTGAGAAAGTTTGTCAGTTCGGTTGCCGAAGGTAGGTGGTTTTTTTCCGGGCACTTCGGTTTCCTCCACCATCCCAGAACTGACCTCCTGGAAAGAAGTGAAAGAATCTTGACTGGGGCGTAAAACTCCATTACTTCACACCACTCCATTCCACTCCACTCCACTCCACATCCTTAATAAACCAGATAAATAGCAGAGTTGAATTTAGTAGGAAATCATTGGTTGATTTTAATGATAATTTATGTCTGGCATTGTTATCTTAATTCTAAGATTGCAACCATTATTATAAATAGGAAAAAAGCGATTTAGATGTATGAAGTGTCTGGTTTGGTTCAAAATTGATTGAAGAAAGTATTGAAAAAAGTGCATGTACAGTAGAACTTCGATAACTCGAAGTGCTCGGGACTTCACTGGGGACTTCGAGTTATCGGGGTGTTCGAGTTATCGAAGTTGAAGGATGATGTCCTAGAATGGTGTCACCTTAATATATGTTTTCCACTACAGAAATCTTGGTGTTTTATACAGTTACCTTTACTCGAATGTAAAAAAGTAAAAGTTACTTTTTAAAGAAAATATGATAAAGAATTTATTAAAGAATTGATATTGACAGTAAAAGCGTGCGAAACATGTTATTTATTTTAAAATCGCGATATATACGAACAACGAAATTGGAAATTAGATATATATATACATGTTTACCAAAATGCTTATTTTTTACATTCGTTAGAAAATACTAACAGAAAGTTAATGAAATTATAAACAGTGTAATATGTCATTTGAGATTTTAATGCAGTCGTGAGTACAACAGGGTTAGTTGTTGTTATTAAGCTTGGAGAACTTAAGTCAAAATTTATCGACAGCCGCATATTAGGGCCTATTCGGCTTTTTTTTTTATTAGAGTAGCGGATTAGCATACCTGTTAGGCTTAATTGTCCGTGACGGTACTGAATATTAATCCGTTAATTGATACTAATTAATACGGTAGATAACAAGAACTACTCGGTTCATTTCTCAACTATAATGGTAGCCTAATTACCGATATGTGATTTCTCTGATCGTTTTATTAAACGGGCCTTGATCATACATTGTTTGAAAAAATTCGAGTTTTTGAAGTTAATTTTAATAAATTTTTAAACTACAGGCCAAATTTTTACTTTGAGTTATCGGGGGTATTCGAATTATAGAAGTTTGAGTTATCAAAGTTTTCCTAATATAGTTTATATAGAAAACCGATCGGGACAAAATAAAGACTTCGAGTTATCCGTGGTATTCGAGATATCGAAGTTTGAGTTATCGAAGTTCTACTGTATGTCATTAAAGTAAAATATCATTTTTGTTTTGCGAAATTTTTCAAATGACCCAAATTTTCATGTGAATTAGGTATTATTTTAAGAAGATTCTTTAAAGTTTTCTGCTCACAAAGGCTGAATTAAACTAGATATTGATAGAAATTTTATTCAGCTATGATATATTGAAATGAGATAAATACACAAATTTTGTCTAAAGCAAGTCAATCAAATCTTCTGTCCTGAAACAACTGATCCAGTGAAACAGTATTCATATTGAAATGCCCTTGATTTAATGCATATTTAAAATTATGTCTGGCATTGTTGTCAAAAATTCAAATGCAAATAAGTGTTCCGTTTGAGCAATACAAGCCCTATAGGGTCTTGCATTACATGTTTGCATGCTATTTTGATATACATGTGCATATATGTCAGTAAGCAGTGCAGTAGCACCTGTGATTTACATGTATTTTTTGTAGAGCCTGGCATTGCCATAAGGCGAGACTTAGGTGTTACTTCAAATTGTGAAAGTTTATGTAAAAGTTATGTATTTTCTACTCCATCAAAAACTAAAAAGGCGAGACATTTAAATCCATGGAATTCTTGTTAAGATTTAGTCTGAATGACTTAAGTTGATGCAGGATGGAGACTCTCAAAAAAAAAAAAAATTTCAAGATGAATGGATTTTAATTTTCAATGGAAGTTTTGATTATTAATGGTTTATATTTACAGAAAAACTTCAGATGGCAGACAGATTAATGACAAAAGAAACAAAAAAGTCTACAGAAACGTTACAGGTACCGAGAGTAAAGTCCTCAGAAGTCATCAATGATGTCATGTACTTAAGTCGTCTGAAAGAAAACTGTGCTTCTTTAAACTTTGAAATTTCCAAGCAAAAAGCAGGACTTACTGAAAAAGGTATAGTTGTTATTTCTTACTGAAAAAAGGTATAGTTGTTATTTCTTCCCTTCCATCCTTACCAACCACCTTATAATATCCTTTTAAATAAAGATAACTCCCCAACTGAAACTATTTTAAATCTGTGATATATAGTACAGTACTGTAGTATTCAATTCTCATTAAGGGGCTAGTCCATCTTTTACTGTGAGAAAGTTACCATATAAGATATAGAATTCAGAATATCTTTTTAATTGTTTTTCCATATCAGTCTCTAAACAGTGTATTTTGATGTTGATAAGTTTTAGAATGATACATATTTATATTTATAACAATTGAACTATTTTAAACTGATGTTTATTGTCAATATGAATGCAAAATCTTGTAAGCGAACTGGGTAGCATGCATACTTGTTATATTTTAGTTAAATATTTTTTAAAAAATTCATTGATTTCAAGAATTTAAAAAAGGAAGTTTGGAGTGAAAGTGCTTTTTGCATTGAAAGAATGCTGGCTGTTTCATTAATTTTTTCAGTGCATTTTTAACAATTGAACCATTCTTGTAAAATCTCGTGAATGCACGTATAAGCCTTGTCTTAAAATGTAAACATATGTGATGTGACAAAAATGTTTGTTTACCTATGATATTGTAGTTCCTGATTGTGTATTGCATTTTATTTGTATTCAAACACAGAGTCATGTGGTTTGGTGATTTATGGTCTATATGAATGCAAAAGCTCTTAAGCTTGGAGAAACGGGAATTTTACACAGCAAATGAAAATATTTTTGAATGAAACTTGGCCAGCCTGTTTATTTTTGAAATGCCTCCGTAAAAAAATGTGTGGCAAAATCTGTACATTGATATAAGCCTACTGCAATCTGATTGGACAGTGTTTTTAAGATGATAAATTATTATTTATTTATTAGACTTTGACCAAATGTGACCATCATGTTGATTGTTATAATATTCCACTGTTAAGTTTAACTTACGGTACATGTATGACAAAACATGCATATTATTAATAACTGCAATATTATTAGAGGATGGTCTCTGATTGCTAACTCTTGAAGCTATGGTCAGGTTATTACAGAACTTAATATGTTTATTATTTAAAAGCCTTTGATTAACTTTGTCAGAAAACATCTTGTAATTGATTTGATTGTCTCTTTAGGTGATAAGGCATTGAGGGAAATTGAGATTGACAAAGTTCTGGATTATATAGCAAATACTGAAAAAGGACGTCCAAAAACCATCATTGGCCAAGTGTCTGAACAGCCTAGTCTAGATAGTGTGAGGGATAAACTCTTACAAAGGTTTGTTATAAGGTGTTTTTCTTTTATTTCAAACTACCAATGAAATGAAGACAAAATGAAGATTTTACTGTTGCTGAGGCTGTAAGCCCTTTTAATTCCTGACAAAATTATGTTTGAAGGTTTATTTTATTTTTTAAAAGCTATGGCTTTATTGACTTGAGCTTTGTATAAAAATTTCAGGCTTTTAGGTTCTTTGCTTTAAGTAAAGAAAATGTTAAAGTTAAACTTTTCAAGGTCTCTATGACCTATAATGAAGGTCAGTGCAAATTTTATAAATTGGTAGGACTCGATTGATGCAAAGGTGCTACATATTAAGGTATAAAGCTAGTGGTAGGTCCCCTTGTTCATGAAGAAATGCTAAGCATTTTCCTAGTGTCAGAAATACCTATAATCAAATTTTTTTATTATAATTGTGTCCCAGCATTGAAGAAGGAAACCAAGATGATAGAAACTGTCTTTGCCTGTAAGCTTGTAGTCTTACATTTCTTCTCTGTAATTAAAAATTAAAGTAAAACAGTTAAAATTCACAATCAGTGAATAAAGAAGCCTATCTGTTTAGATCATTTTTGGACTAGAGAATTTTCATTTCCACTTATCTGCTATCATAACAAAATATGAATTCCCTTCTTTAAAGGGGTTGAGCTATGTAAATGAAATGGCATACAAGGGGATCTACCATTGGGGTGGAAGTATCAAATAAAAAGCATACAAGGTGATTTACATTGGGGTTGAGTTATTGTAAATAAAATGGCATAAAAGGTGATCTACATTGGGGTGGAAATATCAAATAAAAAGCATACAAGGTGATCTACAATGTACATTGGGGTGGAAATATCAAATTAAAAGCATACAAGGTGATCTACATTGGGGTTGAGTTATTGTAAATGAAATGGCATACAAGGTGATCTACATTGGGGTGGTAATATTGTAAATGAAATGGTATACAAGGTGATCTACATTGGGCTGGGGATATTGTAAATGAAAAGCATACAAGGTGATCTACCTTGGGTTGGGGATATTGTAAATGAAAAGGCACACAAGGTGATCTAC